>OZ005742.1:123371439-123959450 GCA_963930735.1 Dioctria linearis | reverse complement strand
AGATTCATGAGGATAAAGTCGAAACCCAGATTCGGAAACTACTAGAGAATGGTGTCATCCGCCATAGTGCATCCCTATGGTCAAGTCCGTTGTGGATTGTACCGAAAAAGTGGGACTCAAGTGCGACAAAGAAATGGAGAATGGTGATCGATTACAGGAAACTTAATGAGATAACGATAAACGATAATTATCCAATACCGAATATGCAGGAAATCTTGGACCAATTGGGACAAGCAAAATATTTCACAACCCTTGACCTGACATCAGGATTCCATCAAATTCCATTAAGTGGGGAAAGCATGGAAAAAACAGCTTTTTCAACTCCACATGGGCATTTCGAATATACTCGAATGCCATTTGGACTCAAGAATGCACCAGCGTGCTTCCAGAGGATGATGAATACCGTATTAAATGGATTGTTAGGTAGAGGTTGCTTTGTATATATTGACGACATAGTGATCTATGGTAAGAATTTAGAAGAACACAATGAAATACTGAGGCGAGTTTTGAAAATAATAAAGGATGCGAATCTAAAGATTCAAATGGATAAATCGGAATCTTTGAAGACCGAAGTAGAATATTTGGG
This sequence comes from Dioctria linearis, assembly GCA_963930735.1. NCBI lineage: Eukaryota > Metazoa > Arthropoda > Insecta > Diptera > Asilidae > Dioctria > Dioctria linearis. Next base: position 123,958,864 of record OZ005742.1, on the reverse strand, counting down.
TCATCTAATTACTAGCAAGGGTGTTTCACCTAACTTAAAGAAGGTTGAAGCGATTGATAAACTGGGTGAACCTAGGAATCAAAAAGAAGTAAAGAGTTTTCTAGGAATGATAGGATACTATCGGAAATTTATAAAAGATTTCAGAATTATAGCGACACCAATGAATAGGTTATTGAAAGAGAACATTGAATTTTACTGGGGAAATAAAGAACAAAGTAGTTTCGAAGAATTGAAGAAAAGATTGAAAGAATTTACTATGCTACAGTACCCGGATTACAACAAAGAGTTTATCCTCACAACTGATGCTAGCAATTCTGGCATGGGAGCAGTTCTATCCCAAGAGTATGGAGGAAAAGATTTACCCATTCATTTTATTAGTAGAACTCTAAATAGCGCTGAAGGTAACTATAGCACAACTGAGAAGGAATGCCTTGCTGTGGTATGGACTGTACAATATTTTAGGCCATACCTCGATATACAAAGGAAGTGGAAGATAATATTAGAGAGATTTTTGGGGAAGATTTGTTGGATTCAGAGCAGAATGGATTAGGTTTGAAAGAAATGTTTGAAGCCAATGAAAGGAATTTTAACCGAAGCAGTGCTAACGTGAGTAATAAAACCACTAGTGAGAAGGTTAAAGGACATAATAAAGAAAGTAATTCAGATGAACGGGTTGCAGAATAAATTGAAATTGTCGAGGACAAAGATAAACAACGAAAAATTATTAGGGAAAACCACGAAGGCTTAATAGGAGGTCACGGAGGACAAAAAGCTACTATAACAAGGATAAGAGAGAGATTCTATTGAAAAGGTTTAAATAGAGAAGTTATTGAATAAATAAAGAAATGTGTACCATGTCAGAAGCAGAAAATTAATAGACATCCAGGAAGAAAACCAATGAAAATTATAACTAGTGCTGAATGTAGTCTCGAAAAGGTATCAATGGACCTCACAGGCCCTTATAAAGAAGGGAATAAGTCTCTTTATAGTCTCACAATACAAGATGACTTGAGCAAATATATAAGATACATTCCAATCGAGGATAAGAAAGGTGAAACTATAGCCAGGGCATTTACTAATGATGTTGTGGCTCAGGTGCCCAATGCCCCGAATCACAACCATAATACCGATACATCAATATATCGTCCAATACGATATATTGATGTACCACTAATTCACCCTGAAAAATTATTTCATTTTTAAATTTCAATAAAAAATTCAAAATGCATTCAGAAATGCATTCCCACATTATAACAAAATGCAATTTAGCATAAATTGCATTTTGTTATCAGACACACATTCCACTCACACGGTATGCACACTTACCTACATACAGTGTCTTCTTACTTTTTTTTCCGTATGTACTATGTACATACGTACATTACCTACTTAATCCAATCTAATTGTATGTACATACATACATACAATTATCAAAAATTATTCGCGCCCTCTTAAAATGATATTTCAAGACGGGCGCACAAGTGCATATCGGATTTCAGTTTTGCACAGATGCATATAGCTTGCATCAAAACTTTTGTGCATTTTCTCACGTACGATTTTTCAACGTCGTGAGAAAGCAAAAAGATAATTAAAAAAAACTTTAAAAAGATATCGTGGGTACCTGGGCGCAATTTGCCGAAACCTCGGGGAGTTGTTTTTCAAAACGTCGAGCGGAGCGGGCACTTAGAAAATTATCCAAAAAGTGTTTAACGATTATTACCAAATTATTTCATACAAATGTTACAAAATTATAGAAAAAGTGTTTAACTATCGATACCACATTATTTCATACAAATGTTACAAAATTATAGGAAAAGTGTTTAACTATCGATACCACATTATTTCATACAAATGTTACAAAATTATAGAAAAAGTGTTTAACTATCGATACCACATTATTTCATACAAATGTGACAAAATTAAAGAGAAAGTGTTTAACTTATAATACCCAATTACTTTATACAAGTGTTATAAAATCATAGAAAAAGGGTTCAACCATTAATACTAGATTATTTCATATTTCATATAAATGACATAAAATTATCAGAAAAAGTGTTTAACCATTAATACTAGATTATTTCATATTTCATATAAATGACATAAAATTATCAGAAAAAGTGTTTAACTATTAATACTAGATTATTTCATATTTCATATAAATGACATAAAATTATCAGAAAAAGTGTTTAACTATTAATACTAGATTATATCATATTTCATATAAATGACATAAAATTATCAGAAAAAGTGTTTAACTATTAATACCAAATTATTTCATATAAATGACCTAAAATTATCAAAAAAAGTGTTTATCTATTAATATCAGGTTAAGTGCTCTCCGATCCGAGCACAGCACTTAAACCACAACAATGAATGGATTTTGTATTTCGGAATACCAAAATATATCCATACTGATAATGGTGGAGAATTTGTGAATGAGATCAAGTCGGAATTGTGCAAACTTTTTGGAATTAAGCATTTGAAAACAAGCAGTGCTTATCCACAGAGTAATGGGTCAGCTGAAAGAACACATGCAAGACTGGGTGAGTATATAAGATCAGTAACTAAGGATAGGACTAAACCGGAATATGCAAAGTTATTCAGGTATGCAGCATTCTGTCATAATGTTACAAAACATAATAGTACAAGTTTCACCCCTCACGAAATTTTATTTGGAAGAAAAGCAAATGTTCCAAGCGAGTTTGGCAGCATGAAACTTAATACTACGGTCGACTATATTCAGGAATTGCAACTGAAATTAATTCGTATGGAAACGGAGGCTAAAAGAAATTTACTTAATGCAAAAAATAAAGCTAAAGAGAGATATGATAAAAAATTGCGCTCTAAGATCAAGGAATTTAGGGTTAAAGATCTCATCCTCGTTGAAAATGATCGAAGAGATAAATTTAGCGAAAAATATTCAGGTCCATTTAGAATAGTCAAAGTTTTGGAGGACTCTATTATAATTAGAAGAAACAATCAATCTATTAAATATTATAAAAGTAAAATCAAACATTTTCAAGTTGATCACTCTAACAGTAAGTGATGCCATCCGGAAGTAACTTCAAATGGATTATACTTCAAACAATTGGGAAAAATAAGGCGTATCAAAGGATACATTTCTATAATTAACAGCATAGATATTAATGAAATAGAAGTAAGTATAGATAGTATAGTTAAGCAGTCCCAAGGATTAGGGGAAATATGTAATAACTACAAACTAGAATGCGATGAAATACGAAATGAGGTAACTAAACATACCAATCGAATAAATAGAAGATTGGATGACATACATAGTTTGTTAGGAATGGAAAGGAATAAAATTATGGGAAGACAGAAAAGAGGACTGGCTAATTTTGTTGGTAAGGGATTGAAGGGTTTATTCGGAACGATGGACAGTGAAGATAGTGAATACTATGAAAATGCCATCAGAACATTACAAAGTAATAGCGAAAATATCCAAAATAGTCTCAAATCCCAAATTGTAATCATGAAATCTTTGAATGAACAGAATAAAGCTCTCCATAATAGCTATTATGCCCACGAAGAAAAAATTAATGATATTATCGCAAAGACTAATAGTATAGCAGCCGAACGGAATGACATTAACCAGAAGTTAGAAATTAATAAATACTTCGAAAAAATTCACAGGCAGGTTTTGGATAAAACTCTGGCCTTAGATATCGAAAATGACGTAATGGAGCAAGCAATCCTTTTACTGAATGCAAATATTGTCCACCCAATTATACTAAAACCGGTCAAATTTATTGAAATCTTGCAAAAGCAGCCGTATAAGGAAGACTTGTTATTTGACCCAGTTCCCGAAAATTATCACAACCTCATTCAAGAATGTAAAACTAAAGCTTACCTTTCTGATAAAACTATTAGAATACTTGTTGATGTACCAATATTAGAAAACGAAAAATTTGAATTATATGAAACTGTAATACTACCAATTATAAAAGTAGACCAATCATTCATTTTTGATTTTCAAGATAAGTATTTTGTAATTAGCGAGAATAAAGAAGAATATACACTCCTATCAGACTTGAACAAGTGTAAAAAATATAATAAGAATTATGTTTGCGGAGAGTTGATAATGTATAACACTGTGAGGCGAGAAGATTGTGTATTAAATGTTTTTATGAAAAGGTCAATTCAAAATTGTAAAATCAGTCATGTTCCCAATAATTTTGAAATTTTCCATGGTTTAGACGTAAACAAATATATATTCGCCATTTATAACCCAACAAAATACAAATGTAAATGTGAAGATAGTCATGTTATGTACATAAATTATACCCTGAAAAAGTATAGAAAGGGGATGATTTTACAGGCATATGTACATACATGTTGAACATGATTAGCTTACCTTCAAAAACATTTGAAGAAAGCAAATCAGTTCCTAAAACTCACATAGAAAACCCTAAAATTTGAAAAATATTAAAAAATTGAATAAGTTCTTCAAATTCAATTCAATAAAAAATTCCAAATTATAAATTTTCACGTAAGCTAACCATGCCTAAAACATGGTTAGCTTATCTATTTAATCAGTGAAGAAAATTGCGTCAGCAATTTTCTTCACATTCCATAAATTAAAATAAAATTATTCCCAGTAGAAATATTTACTTTAAAAAAAATAAAGCAAAAGACAAATCGTACCTTCAGTACGATTTGTCGTGAAAATTGCAATATGTATGTACGAACGTACATACATATCACAAAAAAGCTTTCGCGATAAGAAGAGCGCGCCGCGAAAATACATTGTATGTGTACGCGCGCAGCATCGTGACGGTGGCTGATGTTTATAAAAGCATCAAATTTCAAGCCTCCGTCCAACGAAAAATATTCTGGACTTGTTTAATCAAGTCCAGAATAAATGAAAATTTTCTCAGGGTGAAAATGCAACTATGCATTTTTTACTCTGAACGAAGGCTCTTGATCGCGACAAAAGTGATCAAGAGCCGAGTTTGATTTTTAACTTGAATAACGGCGGTTCGGCAGTTGGTTTTTAAGAAAAAGAGTTGCGATTTAACATTTATCCAAGGCGGTCTTGAAAATAAAAATTCTGATCTAATCTGGAAAACGGTAAAGTTACGGCGCTCTTGATTCGAACATAAAATATGAAGAATAAGTAGGAAAAAGTTTTTGGTATATGTTATATATGTGGATCGGTCGGTTCGGTGCTTGGTTAATTCGGAGTAAAAAAATAAATAGTGTAAACAACAGTTAAAGTTTGAATAAAAGACTATGGATATATTTCTGCCGTACCAGTGGAAAAAAAGTGAGAATCGTCTTTTTAAAAAACAAACAAAGGATTTCGCAGGTAGGAGAAGAAACAAAAAAAAATATAACAAAATTGGCGCAGCCGGTAGGATATAGGAAGCCTACTTTAAACAAACAAAAATATAAGCGCTCGAAAACCCTCTATCCTACGAATCAAAAGGAGTTGAGGACGAGATCGAATACTGGGCAAGACACCCTACCCTTCGCCTGAAGTTGAGTCTGGCTTCAGGAGTATTACGATCTAGTCGGCTCCCAACGCTCGGGGTCGGACAGCTTTAACTGCCTCTGTTTGAAAAACACGCAGCCACCCCCTCATCAAAGCACAAAGTGCCAACGTGGGACAATAGCGGGCTTCATCGCAGCCCAGGAACATAAGACGTCCATAGCCGAAAATTTCAAAGCGAGACTTGAAGGAAGAATCCTCAACCGACAATCTGCGATCCGGAGCTGAAAGGGACTTCGAAGTAGGCAACGCGCCCCCCTTTCAGCCTTTATCCAGGGGAATTTAAGAAGGCCACGGGCCCCCCCGGCAGCAAAAGAACTTCAAACGAAAAAACCAGCGATCCTGAATTGAGAAGGACCCCGAAAAAGGCAATAAGCCCCCCTCTCAATTTGAACCAAGGGAATTAAGACAGCAGAAGCCCCCCTAGCTGCAAATTCTACATACGGTGGTCCATGAGCGAGGGAAGCTCCCACCAGGAGACGCCGCCGGAAATCTCACCAATTCCACCAACTCCACAACAATCCTCCTCACCGGGCGACGCACAGGAAGATCCGTCCCGGTACGAAGGAGGCAACGAGGGAGCAACATCTGCAACAGAGAGTGCTAATCAAACACCCCCAACAAATTCAACAGCACCAGGATTAACATTAAGGAGTGGGACAATCCTTACAGGTCCCCCACAAGTAAGACCTTCTAATTTAAACTTAGAAAATTATTTAAAATATCTAGAGGGGAAAGTGTGAGACTCCTCCGAACTTTCTGTTGTACAGTGCGATTCTATCGATAAACAGCTCAAAAAGACCCGTGAACGGCGTCTTGAGCAAATCGCGCAATTTAAAGAAAGTACGGAAAAATTTAAAGAAAGCTTAAAGCAGTTTGGGGAACTCTCGCACTCTCTCGAAACAGAAATTACAAATAATAGTGTAAAATTAAGAGAAGGTGCCATTGAAGACAGTGTCAGTGATTCCACCGTGAGTGAAATCCTATTGAATTGGCTGGGCGACTCCCTGTTGGAAACCAGCATAGAAGAAACTAGCTCCCCGAAAGTATCAAACTTTAGCTTCAGAATCCATAATATTAACATGGCAGATTACGCGAAAATCGCCAAGCTAACCGCCCAGCTCGTTCCCCTATTCTCGGGAGAGCAGCACCCAAAATTGAGCCTTGAGCTCCAAACTTTCCTAGGATGCTGCAGGCAGGTAATCCAGTGCATTTCGGTGGAGGAACTATCGGCATTTTTGCAAATCTTCCCCACCAGACTTCGGGGCGAAGCTTACCAGCTTTTTGCCTCAAATATGCCTACTACTTTCAAAGAGGTAGAAGAACGGCTAAATCGTAACTACCTGCCTAGAGAAACTTACCAGGAACTGGTAAATAAATTAATCACTACAAAGCAGTATCCTTTGGAAAATCTCACAGCCTTCACGGCACGAGTAAAACAAATGCTGGCACTCTGTAATGAAGCAGCAGAGTCCAAATATGGCGCTACAGCAGCCCCCGCTGTGAAAACACAGCTAGAAGACTTCGCGAAAAACGCACTAAAAACAGGAGTCAATAACCCGTATATGTGCCAATACCTTCTGACCATGACAGACGGCACGGTGGATGACCTCGTACAAAGAGCACTTGACATGGAACGTCTCCAGCAAAGTGCTCTGTTCCTGCAACCTCCAGGACAATTCCAAACAAATATGATGCAGAATACATTGCCAAATTCTGCCAGTACCAGTGTACCAAATAACGCACCATTAACTCAAAGTAGTACCCTAGTAAATCAAAGCGTATATAATCCTGGCATCGTATCCTACTCACAGGATCTCCGGCAAAACAATATGCCCATTAACCCAAGCAGTCACATACCAACGTCACAGTTCACACAGGCCGGCACAGCATACATCAAACAGGAGCCAAGATCTCCTAGTAAAAATTATAATGTACCAAATAAAAATAATTATTTAAATAAAATCAGTTGTAGTTTTTGTAATCTAAGAGGCCACACATATGCTGATTGCCTCAAAAGGAAAAATACGCCTTATTGTGTGAACTGTAAAATGTATAACCATGACGTGCGTGACTGCAGAAAAAACAATAATAGTTTCCAGGGACCACACAACAATGGTGGACCATCGAATCAACGCCCTAGAGAGCCGCAGAATTCCAATAACAATTCCAGAGTATATAACGTAAGAAAAAAGTGTGAATTTTGTGGTCGTTCTGGACATGCAGTAAATAACTGCCAACAAAAACGTAAATGGGAGGCCCGGAGTCAGGGAAACGACGTACAGTCGACCCAAAACTCCCCGGCTCGACTATAAATCTCCCGCATAATAAAATAGGGTCCCCTCAGCAGCCCGATTCCAGTGTCGCTACAGTAAAACTACCCTTAGACATAGGCCTGAACGGCCAAACTAAACTAGTAGTAGACACAGGCGCTGAGGTTAGTATAATAAAGAAAAGGTCATTAAAAGATCTCAAAGAAATTAACCACAATGAGGCATGTACACTTCAGACCCCATTTGGTACCGGAAAGACGCTGGGAAATTGCCAGGGAAACTTCGTTTTCAAAAACAAAATTCCCTGCAAGTTTCAAGTCGTAAAGAACTTGCCTGGCCTTTCCGATGATGGACTTCTAGGAAATGATTTCCTAGCAAAAAACTGTAACGTTGAGGGTCCTAATAAGGCACTAAGGTTTCCTCGCACGGAAACTAATCCAGACGAATTTGCTTTGCCATTAGATTTTGAGACGGACAAGCTACATTCTGAAAAAGCAGTCGAAGTAAGAACACTAGCAGAAGAGGTAGAGTCTAAACAGGCTGAACTATCCACCTGCAGTGTCTTCAAGGCTTCTCAAACGAGAAAAGCTGGCTGTCAAGCTCCAAAAGAGCCCAAAGAATATGAAAAAGGCTGTCTGGGCGAACAAGAGACCGATGAAATCAGGCGGCAATTGGTTACCTTTAAGGAACCAATCTGCATACCTGCGCGCTCTCAAATTTTTGCCCCAGTCCCGTTACAAACTCAAGAAGAAATAAATGCTCTGTTTATCACAAGAAATAAGCGATGGAGTCTTCTTGGCAAACAGTTTGCTGTCATCTGGAGAAGAATTAGTGCTGGTCAGTATTCTCAACGCTAACAGTCATCAAGTAGTCATACATAGCTTAAAGTTACAGCTATTTCCAATAAACGACTACATCATAGTCCCATTAACACACACAAAAGACCACAAAAGAACACACATTCCACTACCAAATTTAGCGGCAATATCAAACAACCCAAGAGACGGAACTGAGTGCCTAAAGCCTGCCAAAAAGGTGCATATAACTCTTCCGTCCAAAATCCCGAGGCATAAATCACTCTTAAACAAACAACGGCCATATAAGAACGGTAGCGAGTCGCTAAAGCCTATATTAAAGGTGCATATTACTCCACCGTCACACAACACAAAACATTCTACATGGTCAAAAAGCAGTAGCATTGACGCGCATGAGTATCCCACACAACCTAAGGCAAAGACCACACAGGTGTACCAAACTCAGCCGTCAACAAAGCAGGAAGCAAATACCCTGCCAATTACTAAGTACAACGAAATAAAGCCTCGAAAGGAATCACAGAAGCCTCATCTATTTACAGGTCAAAAACCTAAAAGGAAGAGTAAGTCAAACCAAGGTTCAGCCGACAAAACGGCAATTTTACAACATGTACGATATCTATACCCGGATAATGAGACTCCGGACGACCCAAAACAATACCCGCGTATTTCTAGGCTAGAGCAAGAACTCAGCCTAGACCCTAATTTAACCGCGGAAGAAAAAATTTCGATATCAGAACTCTGCGAAGAGTATAACGATATCTTCTTCCTCAAAGGTGACAAACTCACCTGTACAAATGCGATAACGCATAATATTCCATTGGTGCAAGATCAAGCACCAATCAATCAAAAAATGTACCGCTTACCTGAAACACAGCGGAAAGTCATTAACGAGCAGCTAAAAGAAATGCTAGACAGCGGGATAGTCCAGTCTAGTAAGAGCCCTTGGAATTCACCTCTACTAGTTGTCCCCAAGAAAGCGGGACCTGACGGTGAAAAACGGTGGCGCGTCGTTGTCGATTTTCGTAAATTAAACGAAAAGACAATTGGAGATGCATTCCCGCTACCCCGAATCGAGGATATTCTCGACCAACTAGGTCACGCAAGGTATTTCACCACACTCGATTTGGCCAACGGCTATCACCAAGTCCTTGTCGACAAAAAAGATCGACATAAAACTGCTTTCAGCACAAGCTATGGGCACTATGAGTTCAAGCGTATGCCATTCGGGCTCAAAGGAGCCCCTGCCACATTTCAACGCCTAATGAATTTCGTCCTAACAGGCCTACAAGGCCTCGAATGTTTTGTCTACCTAGATGACATTGTCATCTATGGTAAAAATTTAAATGACCACAACGAAAAGTTGAGGAAAGTCTTCAATAAGTTGAGAGAGAACAACTTAAAACTGCAGCCAGAAAAGTGCCAGTTTCTAAGAAGAGAAGTTGTTTACCTAGGACATAAATGTTCTAGCGAAGGAGCCCTACCAGACCCAACTAAGACGGCCTGCGTCCAAACATTTCCTGTTCCAAGAACAGTAAGACAAGTTCAGTCATTTTTAGGACTTGCCAATTACTACAGGAAATTCATTCCAGACTTCTCCAAAATTGTACGTCCAATCACAAATTTACTCCGAAAGGATGTAAAATTCACTTGGACAGAGAAATGCCAAGAAGCATTTCAAAACATAAAAAACGCTTTAATTTCTCCACCACTTTTAATTTAGCCTGATTTTTCGAAATCTTTTAATCTCACTACAGACGCAAGTAACGAGGCTCTAGGAGCTGTTCTTTCTCAAGGAGAAGTCGGAAAGGACCAGCCCATTGCCTATGCAAGCCGCACATTAAACAAAGCCGAAAGAAATTACTCTACTATAGAGAAAGAGTTATTGGCTATTGTCTGGGCTACCAAGAATTTCAGGTGCTATCTCCAAGGCCGGAAATTCACGGTCTATACTGACCATAAACCTCTCAAAGGTGTCTTCAATGTGAAAGACCCTACTTCCCGTTTGGTGAGATTTCACCACAAATTATCTGAATTCGATTACAACATCGAATATAAACCAGGGAAGTACAACACTAATGCCGATGCACTAAGTCGCATCCCTCAAGCATTAAAAGAAGACAGTTTAGGCAATACCTTAACGGTAGAAGCCCTAGTCCACCACACGATGGACTCAGATGTGGAGGAAAACAATTCCACAAATAGTAAGAGAAAGAAGAAATCCGCTCATTGTTTCGTCGTGACTCGAGCTCAGAAGCAAAAGGCTCAAGAGACATTAAATAGCTCCAGTGTGGAGACAGAAGAGCACACGAAAGCGGACCAAAACTAAATTCAACACACTGAGGCGGAAACACTAAACCCAGCATCGCTTGAGCAAAAAGTAAGTACTGGCAAGACACCCGAAGTTATCACGAGCCGTACGGAAATCCGAACAATCTTAAAAGATTATCACGATTCTCCATTTGGTGGCCATCAAGATGTCATAAAAACTTACAAACGTATAAGACGCAAGTATTGGTGGAGACACATGCTTAGCGACATCAAGAAATACAGTAACGGTACATAATAACCGTTTGAAACCATATTTCGAATAAAAATATATCGAACAAAAATGAACCAGGTTGACTTGAAATTCCCACTATAGTGTCCATTAAACCTCATTTCAATACCTCCCCATAAACATTTGCGGTGGAGTCACTCCACTGCCCAGTTTAAATCGGCACAATGTACGTACAAGTATGCTTAAAGGATTGTTTTCTTCTCCTGAATTCTCCACAGAAATGGCGCTAAAATTCATCATAGTTGTCCTCTTCATCCAGTACACAACTGGAGCAACCGCTGACAAACCTTATGTAATAACCCAGCTAAATGGCTCGGGTATATTTTTCGAGGACCTAGGAAATCTGATGGTATATCATGACACCTGGAATGTCCTCACCGAGATAGACTTGGAAGAACTAGATGCACAGATAAAGCTAGCAGAATATGCAGAGCACTTAGTGCATAAACTCTGCATAAATATAACAAACCCAGAAGACCTCTGTAACATGCAGCAACTACACATACACGCTATTATAGACAGCGTACGAAAGCGCACGGAAACTATTAGGGAACTAGTACCAGGAAAACGCAAGGCCAGATCACTATTTGATGGAATAGGCAATGCCATGCACTATTTGTTTGGAACTATGGACAGCAACAACGAAAAAGAAATTTACAGCAGGTTAGAAGAACTTGAATCGAATACACAAGCCCTAGCCGAGCTAGAGAAACAACAAATCAGTGTTGTAAAAACTACCTTGGAAAAGATTCAAAAACCGCTGGCAATGTTAATAGACAGACAACAAAAAATAGCACACCAGATAAACGATCTCCACCATGTGGCCGATGATTTAACTAGGAGGCAATTGAGACAAGAGATTATATCAAGCTTATTGCTCCAAATCATCGAAGTTGAATATCGACAACAAGCCCTCTTGGATATAATAATGGCTAGTAAAACCAATCATATTCATCCACTCCTAATGTCTCCCAAAAATCTGTTGGAGATATACCGCAAGACGGCCTCGAATTGCCCAAATGACCAAAATTGTCTATCTGTCCTATATCAGACAGCAGGAGCTCAGTCGCTCCTTATGCAGAATAAATTGGTGGTGAGAATTACTCTCCCAATTTTTAATCTGCCAAAAATGAGGCTACAACAGATTCAATGCTATCCTGTATCCAAATCAGCAAATTACTCATTAATTCCAGACCCTGGTTATTCATACATAGCCAATAGCGAAAAAACTCAGGAATTTCTCTTATTAACAGGCGATGACATGAAAAATTTCAAAAAAATAACAAGTAATTTGGAAGAAAACACGTATGTAGGCCGGCTGAACACGCCTATAATCAAAGCGGCAACGTCCAACGAATGTGCCATTAAATTGCTATACAACCCTCTAAGTGAAGTGCCCAAATGCAAGACCAGAGTACAAATCCCACAAAAAGACATGCTGATCAAATTAAGTAAGCCCAATACGTGGCTATTTTCTTTTATCACCTCCACGGTGCTACACATCACATGTTCCAGATCACTTTGTAATCTCGAAACTGGAAGGACAAGGGATATTAGAGATAACGCAACCATGTCAAGTTCAAATAGGTGACAAAGTGCTTAAATACGAAGGTCAGAGTAAATTTCCACTAAAATTACCCAGCCGAATCAGTTTCCTGAGCTCAACCACTCTCTACTCAAAGTAAACCTATCGAACAGAAAATCCCATATCCTGTCCACAACTTCTCTATCATTTACGAGCCTACTAGTTCTGGCCATAATGATCGCTGTGGCTGTAAAATATCTTAACCCTGTTGTCATCAAGATGAGACAACAGAGAAATCAACCACAAGGTAACCCCGAAGTTTTATCAGAGGGAATCCATTTAGAAGAACGAACTCCTGTTCCCCAACCCAGTTTAAGGCGAACTAGAAGCCTCGCTAAAACAAAATCAGTCCAAATCGTTTAAAAAATGGAACACGGACACTGTCAACATGGATCACCAAATCAATGTCAAATTTAAACAAAATGAGTAGCCCTGGTACACTATATACAAAAAGTATATAGAATTAAAAATAATTAGATTAGTAATACTAAAGAAAAACTTTATTAGAATTAATGCTACATAAACATAAAATAGGAAAAATAAAGTAACATGCCGTACCTACTCGAACAGTAACAGGTAATCGGAAAGAAAAAATAATTTAAAATCAGGTACATAAAAAAGGCATTAAATTTAATTATTAAATAGTCGGTAAGCTAATAGCTTTAAAAGAAATTAGTTAAACATAAATAAATAAATAAATAGGAAAATAAATAGAAATAAACAAAAAATAACACAAAATTATATTAAAACTAAATAATAAATGAATAACAAACTAAATTGTAGAAAAGAAAAAAGATGAAGCAAACCATACTAACAATGGTTAAATAAACAAAAAAAAACAATGTATAAAAAGCATTTCCTTTTAATACTAAAATTAGAAATAATTATACATACAAAAACAAAATGTAAAGCCAAGCCGAACGAAAAAATAACATAAAATTACATAAGGCTACACAAAAAAAAATGTTTTTAACTAAACTTATAATTAGGGAATAAAATAGTAAATAACAATTAATATTAAAACAACAAATAAAACCTAGCCAATAGAATAGGAGATATACAAGAAAGAAAGAAAAACTAGTTGTTAGCCCAAAATTGTGTAAACTCAACCGAAACCGCACCGACTGAACCAAATAAGTACCAACCTAACCAGACCTAAAAGCAAAACAAATTCGAGAAAGAATAAAATAATAGAATTAAAGTAGCACTAATGATCACTAATGGTAACGTAAAATACACTACATAAATTCGCAAAAAATAAAGTTCAAATCAAAGGTAATTAGCAAAAAAAAAAAGAATAAAATAATACAAACTAGTACAACGACAACTTCCCCTGAGAATTATTCCTCTTCAAAGAATAATTCTCTTTTTCTCAGGGGGAAGGATTGTTATGTACGTAAATTATACCCTGAAAAAGTATAGAAAGGGGATGATTTTACAGGCATATGTACATACATGTTGAACATGATTAGCTTACCTTCAAAAACATTTGAAGAAAGCAAATCAGTTCCTAAAACTCACATAGAAAACCCTAAAATTTGAAAAATATTAAAAAATTGAATAAGTTCTTCAAATTCAATTCAATAAAAAATTCCAAATTATAAATTTTCACGTAAGCTAACCATGCCTAAAACATGGTTAGCTTATCTATTTAATCAGTGAAGAAAATTGCGTCAGCAATTTTCTTCACATTCCATAAATTAAAATAAAATTATTCCAATGGCAAATTTTGCCTTCAGCAAAATTTGCCAGTAGAAATATTTACTTTAAAAAAAAATAAAGCAAAAGACAAATCGTACCTTCAGTACGATTTGTCGTGAAAATTGCAATATGTATGTACGAACGTACATACATATCACAAAAAAGCTTTCGCGATAAGAAGAGCGCGCCGCGAAAATACATTGTATGTATACGCGCGCAGCATCGTGACGGTGGCTGATGTTTATAAAAGCATCAAATTTCAAGCCTCCGTCCAACGAAAAATATTCTGGACTTGTTTAATCAAGTCCAGAATAAATGAAAATTTTCTCAGGGTGAAAATGCAACTATGCATTTTTTACTCTGAACGAAGGCTCTTGATCGCGACAAAAGTGATCAAGAGCCGAGTTTGATTTTTAACTTGAATAACGGCGGCTCGGCAGTTGGTTTTTAAGAAAAAGAGTTGCGATTTAAAATTTGTCCACGGCGGTCTTGAAAAGAAAAATTCTGATCTAATCTGGAAAACAGTAAAGTTACGGCGCTCTTGATTCGAACATAAAATATGAAGAATAAGTAGGAAAAAGTTTTTGGTATATGTTATATATGTGGATCGGTCGGTTCGGTGCTTGGTTAATTCGGAGTAAAAAAAGAAATAGTGTAAACAACAGAAAAGGAGAGTTTAGAAAGTAGTTGTCTTTAAAAGAAAAGAAAAGGAATTGTGGAAACTAATAGTAATAAATGCAAAAATTGAATATGTAAAAGTAAAATTGTAATAAAAAAAGGTTAAAGTTTGAATAAAAGACGGTGGATATATTTCTGCCGTACCAGTGGAAAAAAAGTGAGAATCGTCTTTTTAAAAAACAAACGAAGGATTACGCAGGTAGGAGAAGAAACAAAAAAAAATATAACAGTCAGAACGAAGATGTAATTCAAGGAACGGGAATTCTATTCTTAGATGCAAATTGTAAATTTACAACAGTAGAAACAGAAATAATAGCTAGTAATGTTACCTATAGTTATTTGAATAAAGGCAAATTTAATTTTGATCTAGATGACTGCATAAATGTGAAATTGAATAATGTAAGAATTAATGTGGTACCGATAACTGCATTGAAAACAAAATTGAAAGATCTGAATGACTTGAGTATCGAATTACAAAATGAGGAAAGTTTTTTGAATAGATTATTGAAACCAATACCAGAGAGAGTACAGGGAGGAATTTTTACCTTTGCTGCAATAATTGCTATTGTGATTATATACATAGTTGTAAAATGTGTAAAGCCAAGTGAAATCACCTTCTTTAAAAACTGTTTTAATAGAAGAAATAATAGGTCATTGGTAGAAAGTAACAATCTGTACATTATTATAGAATTCAGACAAGTCCAACGTTAAGTAGACGTCCACGTTCACGCGTGCTAAGAATTGAAGATTTAGAGGACAGGAACCTAAGTTAAGAAAAAAAAAGAAAAAAAAAATTTTTGAAAGTATTTTATTCATTTTATAATGAAGAACTTTAAATTTAGTCTGTACAAACAATAATCTTACTTTTATGAATATTGTTTGATTTTAGTAAGGGTGGTGTTATGCATAACTTGATTATTCATATTAGATAAGAAACAATTTTTCTTTATTGTCAGCAACATTTTAGTGTGCATACTTTGTTTCTTGGTAGTTTGCTAAGAAAACTGTAATACGATACTTTATTAAATCTTTGTAAACATAAACATTTTCTCGAGAAGCGAATTGTGCTACTCAGCTACTTTTATGTTTATGTTCTGTTGGTTTAAGATAATTTAAGAAGTACAGTTTAGTTCATCTCAGATCGCCGTGCGTTAAACCAATCGAAAAACATATATCTTATATACTCTTGTATTCTTTTTTTTTATATATATATTTTCTTTTTATAATAATAAAATATATTTTATACTTTTAACAAAAGTAAGCGTTTTGTTATTTAAAATCATTGCGGAGAAGTTAGAGAAAAATTCTCTCTCTAACTTCGATTAGTAGCACCGCATTTAATATTTCCGTATATCGGACTGAAGTGTTTAATGAGAGCAGGCAACGAATTCATTTGAATAAAAGGACGACCCCTCTGTACGCAATACATTACGAGAATTATTTCGCATTCAAGTTTTTCCATCTTTTTCTTAACAGCTGGGTGATGGGAAATGCAATTATCAATCGATGGAGTTGTTTTAGCAATGCCAGCTCTTATTAGATGTGGCTTAGAAGTTAAATGCCGATCAAGATGATTTTTATTATTTGTTAAATGAGCAATACATATTTGACAAAACGCACTGCCATTTCTCGAAGTTAACCACGAATGGCCCATTTCCCATTCCACTTTATAACTTTGCCTGTACTTCTTGTGCGTTGATTCGCACGAATTATATCCAGACACCTTAGGACACTTTTTGCCATTAGATAAATCACTAAATGTTATGCAAAAATTAGCAGTGAAAATACAAAATTTATGAAATTAAATACCTGTCTGGGTTAGTATTATTATCGAGGAAATTTGATTCTGAAAGTGGCTTATAGCCTGATCATTCCTACACAATGACACCTTCTCAGGACATATTTCGCCATTTGATAAATCAGCAAATTTTATACAAAAATTAACAGTGAAAATAAAAATTTTATGAAATTCTACCTGTTAGTATTTTCGAGAAAATTTAATTTTGACACTGGATTTCAAGCCTGATCATTCCTACACAATGAAATAAGTTAATTTCAATTTAATTTATTTGACAATACCTGTCAGATATTTTTTTTTAAAATGACTATTAATTTTTAATTGTTTTTGGGATGTCATTTTTATTGACACCAACAACAGCTGCAAGTAGAATAAACACACAAAATTCTGGGGATCCAAAGCCAATTCTAGAAATCCGAGCAGTATGCACATAAGTCTCAATTATTATTAACTTTAAGTTTCCACTTTATTTATTACAGTTTTACAGATAAGATAATGCGACGCGCACAATGATCAAGAATTTTTTTGGCAGTAGCAGATAGCACACAGCCATACACAGACACAATGCACCCGCAACAACATAAGGAGTAGCAGAGAATCAGCCAATAGCCGAAAGCCAAAATAAAAGCCAAAGCCAAGCTAGCTACTGACAACTCGTGGTTACATTCAGTCAGATTCTGTTCACGCATTTGCTTGTGCACAAGCCCAGTAGCAAAGAACTAGAAGATATCCGAAAGCCAAAATCCAAGCCAAGCAAACTCGTGGTGAAATTAGGTTACATTCAGTGTTCACGCTCGAATGGTGACATATTTTTGAAATTGTTATTAAAATTCTTAACGTGTAGTAGAAATTAGTTACTACGGAGTAGGGTAGTAAATATCTAAAAACTGTAGTAGATCTACTACAATTGTAGTAAAGTGGGATCCCTTCCTAGAATACTGACAGTGGCACCACTGTCAAGTAATCCAGTCTCAGTTAGCCCGAGCAGCTTTACTTCGGCATACGGTCGAATGTCGTCTGGCATCGACACGGAAATCTGTGCCAGTTTTTTCCTTTCCAGTCTCATCCGTCGACAGTATTCCCGCCAAAGAACGGTAGATCTTTTCTTTTTTGGTGTAATATCCAGGTCAGGATACATAATGTCATCTAACTCCGCCTCTGAGGAGAAGATTCGGTCTCTTACTGCATTATAATTCTGCAGACGCGTGTGATACGGCGTCAGCGGATGTAAAACAAGCTCACGCCCACTCGTCATAACAGAGCTTGGTGGCCGTTTTAATACAGAAATGTCATGAGGCCAACTCTCCTGCTCAGTAACCTTATCAGCTAAAGGTGCTGTCGGTGTTATCGGGACATCGAAAATTAGAGACTCTTCCAAAGAAGTGTCTAATAGTGTCATGGGCTCCCAGAAGTGGAAATGGGAGCCTGACGATCTGCGGCGAAATCTATCAGGTTCTCCGTCTCTATCAGTGAAGTATTCGTACAATCAAGGAGAGTACTGGTATCATCAGAGTCACTGAATGATATCAATGGACAAGTCAATGTTTCGTCGTCGGGGCCTGCTGATGGAGCCGACCCTCCTCCGGGTTCAAAACTTGAACTTAAGTGGTCATAGTAGTTGCTGTCCGAGACGCTGAGACTGGTCGAGAAAAGCTGTTGGGATTCCCGACCCATCTCTCGTTTTTCTGTGCACAGGGTCTGCAATTCGGTTGAAAGACATTCTTGCGTCCGCATCCATAACAGAACACCTGTTGTCTCTCTTGCAGACAGTCCTGGTAAAAGTGACCTTGTTGATCACAATTGCAGCACAATACTGCATGTCTGGTTGAAATGCCTGACACGTCGCCTAAGCTGGTGCCACGGCCTGCTTCTAGTGACGAGTCTGAGTATGGAGACTGGCAGTCGTTAATCTCGTTGACTCTCTGGCTCCGGTAAGGGCTCCAGCTACAAGCCGTAGCAATTCGCAGCTGTGTGGCTTGTATTTGAGTGACTAGTGATCTCAACTGGCCGATAGTATAGGTGGGGTGCAAGCATATTTTGTTCTGGATGTCTGGCAATAGATTGGATTTGACTATCTCCAAGAACTCATTATCCAACATTGGAGTCTGCAGTTGGTCACGCAACTGCACTAGATTTTGGTGTAAATGTTGGTGGTATGCTGCGGAAGATTCTCCAGATTTTTGCCTGCGGGACATTGGCTGGGCCCGCACCTTCAGATCGTCTTTGGGAACCCCCCATTCAGCTAGGAGAGCTGTTTTAATATATTCCCTGGTTGGTGTGGAATTCAGTCTAAGTAAGGACCAATACCAATCCATGGCCGGACCTGCGAGCAACGTGCTCATATTCCTCACTAGGAGGTCAAAATCTCCTTCGAGATCTGAGTAAGTGAGCGCTTCAACTCTGAAGACAAACTCATCCACTGAGAGTTTGGAACTATCCCCACTATACGAGATGTTCCATCTTCGTATAGGGCTTCCAGAACGTCTGAACCATGCATTTCGTTGAGGTCTGTTATTCTGAAACGCCTGTGCTTGGGGAATATGATTAGGCCCTGGCCTCTGAGAACTATCTGGTCTATCCTGATTGCCTGATGCAGGATGTTGTTCATCAACTGGTCTGGGACGTTCTGTCGAAGGTCTAGGTTATCCTATCCGTGGTGGTGGTAGATTCAGCTGTGGGAGCTGATAGGACGTATTAATCTGGCTGTCCTGTCGAGTCTGATTTCCTGTTAGAACGGCACCAGTGTGCATCGTGAAATCTTTTTGTGTAAGGGGACACCTACAATTCGGGCAGTTCCCTTGCTCGCCTAGCCATGTACGCAAGCACGCTTTGTGGAATAGGTGTCCGCAAAGGGTCAGAACTAGTCTCCTGTGCGCAGACCAATCTACATCTTGGCAGATGGTACACTGATCTGGAGAACCTCACCGAGGGGTGGCGTTCGCACTGTAGCCATTGTGTACTCTTTCAGTCGTAAGTCAAACTTTCAAAAATATGCCAAAAGTTTCCACGACATGGCGAAAAGTTCGAAGAAGACAGCGAAGTCTTCACAGATCGTGATAACAGAAATATCGATTTAGAAAAAAAATCCAAAGTTTGGGAAGAGCTATTAGAATTTCAAAAAGAATTCTTCCAAAAGTTCCGGGAAAATGCAAGAAAATGTTTTTTTGAAAAATCACAAAAAGTTGGAGAAATTCTGGTCATCTACCACCGTTGTGAATTCAACAAGATAATGAAATATCAACATTGGCAGTACTTTAAGCTCAGTATTCATTACTTTTACTACCGCAAACGTACCATTGAAAGATATAAGTGCTAATCTATATAATAAAGCTACCGAGAATACACTCAAGCGTTCCAAAAAAAATCAACAAAGAATCATACTATTTCTCCCTCCCCTCCAGGAGCTAACTCTCCACATCAAAATCTCCTGGTCGCTCCCTCCTTCAGGTCAGAAATTTTGATGCAAATAAGCGACGTGAATGTGTGCATGAAAAAATGTTTGAGTTCTGACAGAAATCTGGGAAGAGTCGGGTTGGAAAAGCTAGAGACTGGAAATGATACTAGAGATTCTTCAGCCAGGCAGTTAGCAGTATGCCAACTCCTGATTACTGAAGGTCTCCAGCATCACTTACATCCTCCACCAACTCTTTCCTTCCTCTTCACCTGATTGTCATGTCTAGGTAACCCTCCAACTGGTCAAAGTCATGAATCTTTTCAACTAATTAGCTGAAAGTCAAAAGTCGTCTCACAGATTCACGACTCTATCCAGCCAGTTGGCCAACAGAGACATGTCTCCGTGAGAACACAATCAAAAAAATTGTGAGGCCACCTACTGTTTCCATAGCCAGCGGGAAAGATCGATTCAAAAAACTTACAACTGTTCAGACTTGAGGCTTGACCAAAGTCAAACCTAAAGTCGAACTTACAAACTTCCACAACAACTTTCAAAACTTTCAAATGTTACATTACTTTACTTTACTCAATCAGCTTTCAAAAATCCCAAATCTTTAAAATTCTAACGTTACTCTACCAAAAATATCAAATACCAAATAATTAGACTCAGGTCCGCATGTAACTTCCACTGGATATGAGACTTGAGGTCAGTCAATTAGCAAAGTGCCAATTGACCATCTCACTCTGTTACGGTCCCAAAAGAAGGGAAAGAAGCTTTTAAAGGTGATGGTTTCTACCATGTTGTGCTGTCTATGAATTCCCTTATAGTTTTGATGCTGCTTGCAATTTCCGTTTCAGAACCACCTACACTACCGCACAACTGCTGTCGGAAGCAACTTCGGGAGCTTTGGAGATCGAGCTCATTATTATCTACACCCTCGGGCCTGTAGGAACCATCTTTGATGCAAACGCAATGTTATCACCACCTCTACAGTCACACCTCGTAAAGCTTTCGTTTAGAGCCCGAGTTTCCTTCGGAAATGCATTAAACCACAATTGGCTGAACAAAGTAACTTTTCGGCTCTGTCAGTGCGTATCACGAACGGATGAGGAACATTTATCATAACCATTGCTAAAACTGCCTTATCAAGTAGTAACTTGTTTAAATTTGAAAACAGGAACGGGTAGAATCGTTTCATTGGTATTAATCTAAGTTGCTTTAAGAAATAATTAGATTTAAGTTAAAATATTGTTAATAGTTTTTAGGAACAACTTGAAATAAAATTGGAATCTTGTTAGTAGATCGTTAGAAGCAAGTTAAATCAAAGTTGCTATATTGTCATTTGATTACTAGAATCACATAAACATGATATCGCGGGAAGCACAGACACTGAACCACTATGACAGGAAAAGATTTCCTTCTTATAATTTTCGGCTAACAATCTTCCGCCACTGGTCGCCAGTCTTCTACCCTTGGCATTCCGCCGTATTAACGTCAATCTACCAACCCAATTCAGGCTTCTCGAATCTCGTACGGAGTGTATACATATATATTTAAAAAAAGAAAAAAAATAATAATAATAAAAATAACAGTGTTAATACAAAAATAACAGTGTTAATACAAAAATAACATTAAAGTAGTACACATACAATACAAATATCTCATATAAGACACTCATACCAACAAAACACATGAATAATAAAAATAAAACACAGACCCATGAAAGTTAATCATTAAATATAAAATACTCATACCACCAACACTAAGCTATCTAACCACGAAACCAACTAAGTGTATAATACATGAACCAAATAAACATAGTGCTCCGTCAACTAAATAAATAGAATCTCTAATTCATATATTTTACTAAATCAGGCAAGGGACAGGCAAGGGACTGTAGAGCCATTGCGTACTACAAAGTGAACACAAATGAATAAACAATTAGACGCTTTAACAGCCAAAGAAAGTGACCATGCCGAATTATTACGCATCATAAAATAAGCAAGAATAAGTCTTTACGCCTAACGCCCAATAAACATTAAAATGCTTTAACAATTAGTGACAAAGAAAAACCAGAGCAGTCGTAAGGTTTAGTCACACTCGTAACTGGCGAACGGTACCACCAACGAATTAACGAACGGTTGGGGAACAGTTTGGAAAAAGAAGAAGAGCAACAAGCAACCAAAGTGGCCAGGTGGGTGATTCTGAATTTTTGTCGTACTTTAATGTCAAAATATACGCCTAAATGAAATGAACTTTTCTACTGATTTTTTCGTGTTTTTATTCAGCTTAGCAAGCCTTGCATTACATAGAATGAACTGAAAATGACACTTCGCATTACAAATTCAAAATATTATTTCGAATTTAAGCACTTGTATTGCTCTAATTAGATGTAGAATATAAGGTTAATTATAATTATTATTATAGATAATTGTTAGTCTCGATTCTAAGGTAATCTAACCGCTACTCAGGGCTGGTCTAATCTTAGTCTTAGTCCTAGTTAATGACACAATGTAACTAAATGTAGTCAAATGCAGACTTACTGCTAATTAAGACTTAGATGATAATACTACTGTTTAACACGCTAAACATACTGTTTAGACTTCAATTACATAGATATAGTAACTAGAATATCAATAATAATAAAAATACCTACCTACATACATATAAAAAATATAAATTCATATTTTATCTTTTCCATTCTCACCGAATGGGAATCTCACGCAAATTATGCTGAGTATGCACATGTGCCCGTCGCCACCAGACGAAATACGATATGCACATTTGTGTCGTATTATGAAGGCATGCATGGGAATCCGAATTTGTGTGAAATTCTTATTCTTATTATTTGCAAAAGAAAGAAACTAGCTTAGTAAACATTTTTGGAGTATTATAAATTAAGTTTATGAAAATATAATTTTAGTCTGGTTTCAATCATCAAATAAGAAGTTTTATTTACAATTCTACGTGGTATCTTTTTGGAGTTGGCGTTGCGGTACAAGCACCGTTAGCATAGCATATTGTTAAAATCAAGGTACAAGCACCTTGATTAAGCAGCACGAGATTCGACGTAGAATTCATTACATTCTTTGGCGTTGCGGTACAAGCACCGTTAACGCAGCCATTAGATCAAGGTACAAGCACCTTGATCCAGTAGAATAAAAGAATTCTATACACATACTAATTTAAGTTGTTCTAAACTAATTCTCTTTAATTTAATATTGTTTATTTTGCTATTGATTGATTGATTCATTAATTTTTTTTTATGTAAACTAATTACTAAACTATGTATCGTCGTGGAGCCCAGCGTTATACGTTGCTTTAAGCAGGGGCTTTGAAATAAATATACTTTGATTTGATTTGATTTGAATATAAATTTACCACAATATAAAATTTTTGTGACAACCTCGGTAGCAGTTGACTAATTTGTCGTATGTTTGTGTATTCTGACATTAATTCATGCAAATTTATTTTAGTTTATTTTGCGGTTGATGAAAAGGATAAATTAAAATGAATATGGTATATATAAAAGTACGACAAATTTGAGGTGAAATGTCAAAATATGTGACTAAAATATACGCCTAAGCTACGACAAAGAGATCAGAATCACTCCCCTGGTTCCCTCGTTTTTATACCCTAGATGAAATCTATAGGGGTATACTAAGTTTGTCATTCCGTTTGTAACACCTCGAAATAATGATGGTAGAGCAAAATGAATTGGACACCCACGCAAAATATTAAAAGTTATATTGATTTTTGCATGTCCGTCCGTCCGTCCGTCTGTCTGTCTGTCTGTTTGTCTGTGTGCACGATAACTCGAGAACACGTTCACCTAGAAAGCTGAAATTTTGTACACGGACATTAAAAAAAAGTAAAATTAAGTTCGAAAATGAGACAAATCGGGCAACTCCTTCGTGGGGTTACCATACAAAAAATTCGTTTTCCACGATATATTTGGACACTACCTGACAACACGTCGACATAGAAAGCTGAAATTCGGTACACTGTGTTTTCATACTAATAGCAAATAAAATTTCAAAAATGAGCTAAATCGGGCAACCCCTTCTTGGTTTTGCCATATAATAATTTTGGTTTTTACATATACTTTGAAAACGATCAGTCCTAGACATTTTTATTGTACTAAAAACTTCTTCAGAATAAGAAATCCTATAAAATTGGTTATAATCATTTTTTCTGTCCCACGAGCCGTTCTAGAAATATATGTGAGAAACCAATGCAAAAAATCAAAATTGCTCAAATGGGTGACCATACGAAATTTCATACGTGCATTCATCTAGGGTATCATAAGAATTGGTCTTAGACTAATTCTAGCTTTTTTACTTGTTTTTTTGTTCCGTTCGAGTTGCACAGCTGTAAAGTAGGCTTGGTTTTAAGTCACACAAGCAGAAAGAACAAAAAAAAACAATTCAGTAACAAGAAAATAAGTGCCTGGAAAACTAATTAAGAGGATAAAGGAAGGAAGGATAAAGAAAAAAAGGTGTGAAGTAATCAATTCCGAGGAAAGGAGCCTGGACGGAACGAATAAATAGTCAAAGGAAAATTAAAGAGTCCTATTGAGGGAACCAAGCGTGGATGGCTGGACGACGGTGTATGTGATGTCAAGATAAGTAATTTCTTTTGTAGATTAAGTTGATTAATTCTTTCGCGTTTGTGGCTGGCTGGCTGTGCGGCAGGAAAAGTATACGAATATTGTTTTCTTTAATTATACCATATCAGATAGATATATTAAGCATACATATATAAACAACATTATTTTTACTCTATACTATCAATTTCATTGCTGATCAGGACTAAGCGAGGGTCACCTTTTATCTTATCACCTATTATTAATTAAACTGATTAAACTGCATATGCTAGCGCATTTCATTGCCAGATAGGTGTAAATATCGTAAATAAAATAACGGTGCTCTACTGTTGCCGAGTACGTTTGAGGAATTTTCTTACATAACTGTGAAGTTGAGTGTTGGAGATATCTTAGTAATAGTGTGTGAATAAGAACATAGATTCACTAACCAGTGTCAGCAAGGGTCATGTGTTGTTTGATATTCTATTACCTCTTTTGTAGTACAAAGTCTATGCATTCTTGGTGGTCGAACGATTGTCACAGCCAGTCAGAAATATGAGTAATTAAAATTAAAGTGAATGTGCCTCGTTTTCCTCTGGATGCAGTACACATGTTGCATACATCCTGAATTTTCAATTGAACCGGAGCACGGTAAAAAAAAAAAAAAAGTGGTTCGATGATCTAGTACATATGTATATATGTAGACCAAACCGTTGGAATAAATTCCAGCGTAATTTCATGCATCGATATCTTTCGGCTTGATGGTTGTACCTTAACCGAAGTAAGTGAATTTTCAATGATTGAATGTAAATCGAATTTTGCTGTTTTATTATTTGCCGATTGAGTCTCCATATTCAATTTTAAGAATACATATCAATTGAAAAAATTTATTTACATTTTAAGTTTCGCTTCGTTTCTTTGCTACTGTATATATGTACATACAGGATATGAATTAAAGTACCAACATAGGTACACCCACATACTATGATAATGATTTTTTTGTTTGTCGTGGATATTTAACCTATCTTGAGGGGTAAATGACGCGAAGTGACATAGGGAAATTATAGTAAGGATGGAGGAAAATTCATCTTCCATATCGAAGTGAAAAGAAAATATCTCGCAGACCGGATCGAAGGTCCTCTTTTGTTTTTTTTTGTACCTAGCTTATGAATTAGGGTAAGCATTTATAGTTTAACAGGTATAGCACAATACTGAGCGTAAATTTTATTTCAATTTGGGCAAAACAGGAGATAATAGCTCCGTATTAGAAAAATATTTTCACTGAATCAGCTTCCTGCCTAGCGATTAGTCATTTACTTTTAAGAATTTATACAACGAATGGGCGTTTAAAATGAACTAAAGATTTACAAAAAAAATTCCGTCGAAGTTAACACGAACCCAAGTTATTGAACCAGAAGTTATCTACGCGAAAGTATAGAGACAAAATCGTCGAAATATAACTCTTTAATAGGTATGGTGGGGGCGGACACAATATTCGAGGCAAGGAACTAGAATTAACCAATAGGCCTGTTTAAGGTGGATAGTGGTGTACTTTAATAACGATCCACTCTATGGCTATAACTAAACAATACCTGAATCGAGTTAATTAGTGGTCGGATTGCATTAGCGCCGACATAGTATATATTCATATCTTTCGGCTCAGAAATTATTATTTTTTTTTAATTTGTGCGTTCAGTTAGCATCGGGTATTTATTTTCCTAAGTTTGATATACCTTGTAGTTACAGCGGGGAATCTAGTTAGTTACAAACCTGTTACGCATTAATACGCCAAGCTGGTAGATGTTTTCTATCATTTATATAGATTCATAAATGTACATAAGTGCGGATTAGCTGCCAGGTTGCTGATCTTTTAATTAATTCTTTTGTTTAGTTCAGGACACTAAATAAGCGTTGTTGAAGAATTGCATTTTCATATCCTATTTTGCATCTGTATAAATACACACCGTTATAGGAGCCTTCCAGATAGGGCAACCCATGGGATATGAATAGAATAGTCCTATATCGGAATCGAATTTTCCTTTTGTATGACATTTCTGCGATGTTAGGAGTAGATCTGAATATCAGTAATCTGGTTGTATATTAATTTTGGGATTTGACTACGTGATTTGCCTATGTGATACTAGGAGTAACTTCGAGGGTCGAAGTATTCTTTCATATCTCGCTGCAATTATTCCGTTGAAGTACCTGCAAGTACTTTCGCCATGGAGATTAATAGGTTATCGCAGGAAGAACTCATATATGAGGCAGATATTCGAGGACTGACAGTGGGTAAGGTTGGGGAGATGAGGTCTAGTCTTCGGGGTGCACTAAACGCTGAGAAGTCGGGGCAGTCGTTGTTCATTACCCCTTACCCTTTCATATTTGAAGAGGATAAAGAAGCGGTACAAAAGAAATTAAATGAAATCAATGCTCTAATCGCGGCATTTAAAGGTGACGTTACCTCAGGAGATTATAAGAAAATTCGGACGAAGGTAGACTGGGCTTTAAGCAGGCTTAACCGAAGTAAGGCTAAAGAGGAATCAGAAAAGAGAGACAAAGCGGTTATTCGAAATGCATTGTTCGTAGCTTTGGGGGCCCTGCAAGCAAAAGTTACAGGTGACGAGTCAGAAGCAGATGAGGGCGAACATAATGATAGTAGTCTGTCAGCAACAACCATTGTTCTCCCCCATACAAATAAAGTTGAGCTGTATAAGTAGGGTGTGCAATTTTCAGTGACCCTGGAACTTCCATGAGCTCATTTCTCGAAAGAGTCACAGAGTTAAGTGAAGCCAGGGGTGTCAATAAAACCCAATTATTCCGTTCTGCCCTAGATCTTTTAGTGGGCAAGGCATTAACCTGGTATAGAGCGAACAAGAGTAAATTAGATCCTGGTCAGATTTGGTGGCGGAGCTCAGAAAAGAGTACCAACCTCCTGACTATGATGATAGGCTGATTGAGGAAATCAAACGTAGGACGCAAGGTAAGGAGGAGAGCATTGGCATGTACGTCGCTGTGATGACCAGTTTATTCGCAAGACTGAGCCAGCCCTTGAAGCGCACCTTAAAATTATAAAACGAAACCTCGCGCCGTTCTACCAATCACAGCTCGGGTTAACTGACTTAGAGACCATCCAGGCTCACGTAGATTTAGGTCGGAAACTGGAATCTGTCCGCGTCTCAGTAGAATCGTTTGTCCCACCTCCTAGCAAGCGAACTTCTCATCTACTTGAGCCAGATTTGGCGTATGTAGAGATGAACCCACCCACCGTAACTTTGGTTAGTACTGAAGTACATAATCAAATTCCAAGAAGGCAGTATAATAGCTTTAGATGTGGCCGGGAAGGTCTTATAGCCAGATTTTGTTGAGTTCCAGTAAGGAGCGATAATAATCAGAACAGCCCTAGGGTCAACGAGAATTATGTAAGGAACCAGAAAATGAGACCCACGAATAGTAGTAAAGCCAACACTTCCTCGTCGGGAAACGAAGCAGGAGCTCCACAGTAAGCGGCGTGTTAAGCTCGCATGACGCAATCGGTAGGCAATCTCCCAGAGTCGAAAGTAAAATAGAGGATGTACTCTCATGTTTAATGGATTATGTTTTCGCCGAAAGGGAAGACGACGTGCGTCCTTATTTGAAGGTTGGAATATTTGGGTGAATTTCATAGGGCTTCTAGATTCAGGCGCCTCATGCACTATTATTGGTGGATCCGGGTGGGGAGTATTGCGCAAAATGGGATTGAGTATTAGGAAAACCAAGTTCGAGAATGTCAAGCTAGCAAACGGAGATAAAGTTGAGATTTTAGGTGAAACGAGCGTACCAATTGAACTTCAGGGGCAGGTTAAGATTCTTGAGGTACTCATTGTCCAGAATATATCCTATTCTCTCATACTGGGAGCCGACTTTTGGAAAAAATGGGGATAATCGCAAACCTGTCGGATAACTCTTGGAGTTTTACAGTGAATGGGTCATTAAACTATGTATCAGCATTGGAAAGCAAGTCAAAATTGTCTCCGGAACACCAAGAGGAATTAAACAAATTGATACAAATTTGTAAGGTTAGGATGGGCACGAAACTGGGTTGCATAACTGAAGTACAACACGTTATCGAAACGGACTCTACCCCGATTAAACAGAGGTATTATCCTGTGTCACCTGCTATGCAACAGATAATCGATCAGGAACTAGATGAAATGCTGAAGGAGGGTATTGTAGAGCCATCTAAGAGCCCGTGGTCATCACCCGTAGTGATGGTCCGGAAAAAGGATAAGTCTTATAGATTCTGTGTAGACTTTAGGAAATTGAATAGAGTCACCCGAAAAGATGCGTACCCTCTGCCATATGTCTCAGCCATCTTAGACAGACTACGCGACACAAAATATATGTCATCATTAGACATTAAATCGGCCTTTTGGCAGGTTTCAATATCAGAATCCTCCAAGCAATACACGGCATTCACCGTACCTGGTAGAGGATTATTTCAAATCCGGAAGATGCCCTTTGGTCTGACAAACTGACCAGCTACGTGGCAACGCCTAATCGACAAAGTATTAGCGGGTAATTTGGAAAGTCACGTTTTTGTTTACCTGGATGAC
Organism: Dioctria linearis; assembly: GCA_963930735.1. NCBI lineage: Eukaryota > Metazoa > Arthropoda > Insecta > Diptera > Asilidae > Dioctria > Dioctria linearis. Next base: position 123,929,377 of record OZ005742.1, on the reverse strand, counting down.
TAATTATTGTGACAAAAACTTTTGAACAACATAAGCAAATTCTCGAAGAGGTTCTTGACAGACTATGTGAGGCGGGCCTAGTAATTAATTATGACAAATGCCAATTTTGTAGACCAGAATTGAGATATCTGGGATACTTAGTTGGGGAAAACGGTCTACAGGTAGACCCGGACAAGATCAAATGTATTTTAGACATTACGAATCGCAAGACTGTTTCAGAAGTCCGTAGGTTTATTGGGATAGTGGCGTGATATAGGCGATTTATACCCAACTTTTCAACCCTAATTGCACCCATTACAAATCTATTAAAGAAGAGTAGGAAGTGCATATGGTCAACGGAGTGTGGGGATGCTTTTCGGACGATTAAAGAGAAACTGAAAACAGCTCCAATACTGACATGTACCGACTTTAATCAACCTTTTTGTGTACATCCAGATGCCTCGGGCTATGGGATAGGCGCTGTATTGACACAGAAAATACAAGGAGAAGAAAAAGTGAACGCCTACCTAAGTCGATCATTGAACAGATGTGAAAGAAATTATTCCACAACCGAACGCGAATGTCTAGCTGTAATTTGGGCTGTAGAAAAGCTCGGACCTTACCTTGAAGGTACCCAGTTCACAGTAGTAACGGATCATGCTTCTTTAGTGTGGTTACATAACCTGAAAGATCCGTCCGGGTTGTTAGCTCGATGGGCATTGCGGATGCAACAACACGATTTCACGATTATACATCGGAAGGGTAAAGAACATTTACTACCCGACTTTCTTTCCCGATCGGTTCCCGTGGTTGATTGTGTCAATGGTAAGTAGAGCTCTATGGATAGTTGGTACGATAAAATGCGAGAAAATATCAGAAATAGGTCCGACAAGTATCCAGACTGGAAGTTGGAGAGTGGACTTCTTTTCAAACACTGTAAACCAAGGTATCCCGCGTTGGCTTCGGAAGAGTATAATTGGAAACAAGTGGTACCTAAGAGCCAAAGAAGAGCGACCATTTACAAGGCTCATGATATCCCAACTTCAGGTCACTGTGGCATACAGAAGACCCACCACCGACTTTCACAGAGATACTACTGGCCAAAGATGAAGGCGGATGTAGCTGCCTATGTGGGGAAGTGTAAAGAGTGTCAATCGACTAAAGCAGTGCTCAGAAAACCGGCAGGATTAATGGCTGCTCCTAGAATTGCTGATAATCCTTGGGAGACAATAAGCATCGACCTCATTGGCCCTTTGCCTCGCTCAACCATAGAATATGTCTACATACTCACGGTAGTCGACCAATTCAGTAAATTGCCCATGCTATTCCCTCTTCGCGCTGCCACTACGAATTTAGTCAACATAGCTCTCGAAGATTCAGTTTTTTTACTTTTCGGAATTCCTAAAGTTTTAATCTGTGATAATGGACCGCAATTTAAGAGTCGAGAATTCAAAAAACTATGTTCCGACTACGGCATTCAAATTAAATATACCGCACTTTATCATCCGCAAGCAAATCCTGCTGAAAGAACAAACCAAGTGATCAAAACAATGCTTCGGGCTTACGTGTCAGCAAACCACCGCAAGTGGGATCTTTATATAGCAAAAGTGGCCTGTGCTCTCCGAACGTCAACATGAGACTCTACTAAACTGAGGCCATACCTTATAAATTTTGGGCGAGAAATGGTCCTTAATGGAAAATGTCACGGTAAAGCAAGTGGTGAAGGGGTGTATCACGCCCAAGAAAGGTCGAAAGCCTTCGCAGAAGTTAGAGTGGACGTAAAAAGGAAGCTGTTAAAAGCATTAGAGCATAGTCGAGTTAGTTATAATTTCCGTAGAAGGGATTCCAGGTTTTATGTCCACGACGTAGTTTGGAGAAAGAACTACGTACTATCGGATAAGACCAAGTATTTCAATGCAAAATTAGCCCCACAGTATATTGGTCCTTTTAAAGTACTTAAAGTTGTCTCCCCGTGGACATACGAACTAGCAAACAATGAAGGTAAATCGCAGGGGATATGGCACGCCAAGAACTTAGGACCATATTGTTCTGAGTCAATAAGTACTGAGTCCTAAGGAGCCCGAATTTTATGGTAGAGGGTTTGTTTGAATCGGATATGTAATGGTATACCCGTCTGTGGCTCTACCTACGAACTCGAAACTATTGATTGGATAAGATAGGTTAATTGTGCAGTTAACTTAAAGTACCCTGGTACAAGTATTACCACTCGCAATACCAGAGACATTCCGGCGTTATTCATTCCATCAAAATTCTTTTTTTTTTTGTAAAAGATTATATGCTTCTTTTTGGTTATATGTATGTACTGGATCATTATTGTGTTCTTTTCATTTCTTTGTTTTGTGAGATTTCGTGGAAATCTTCCGGAGGAAAAGGGGGTGTGTTACGGTCTCAAAAGAAAGGAAAGAAGCTTTTAAAGGTGATGGTTTCTACCATGTTGTGCTGTCTATGAATTCCCTTATAGTTTTGATGCTGCTTGCAATTTCCGTTTCAGAACCACCTACACTACCGCACAACTGCTGTCGGAAGCAACTTCGGGAGCTTTGGAGATCGAGCTCATTATTATCTACACCCTCGGGCCTGTAGGATGCATCTTTGATGCAAACGCAATGTTATCACCACCTCTACAGTCACACCTCACCTCGTAAAGCTTTCGTTAAGAGTCCGAGTTTCCTTCGGAACTGCATTAAACCACAATTGGCTGGACAAAGTAACTTTTCGGCTCTGTCAGTGCGTATCACGATCGGATGAGGAACATTTATCATAACCATTGCTAAAACTGCCTTATCAAGTAGTAACTTGTTTAAATTTGAAAACAGGAACGGGTAGAATCGTTTCATTGGTATTAATCTAAGTTGCTTTAAGAAATATTAGATTTAAGTTAAAATATTGTTAATAGTTTTTAGGAACAACTTGAATTAAAATTGGAGTATTGTTAGTAGATCGTTAGAAGCAAGTTAAATCAAAGTTGCTATATTGTCATTAGATTACTAGAATCACATAAACATGATATCGCCAGAAGCACAGACACTGAGCCACTATGACAGGAAAAGAGTTCCTTCTTATAACTTTTGGCTAACAATCTTCCGCCACTGGTCGCCAGTCATCTACCCTTGGCATTCCGCCGTATTAACGTCAATCTACCAACCCAGTTCAGGCTTCTCGAATCTCGTACGGAGTGTATACATATATATTTAAAAAAAGAAGAAAAAAAATAATAATAATAAAAATAACAGAGTTAATACAAAAATAACATTAAAGTAGTACACATACAATACAATTATCTCATATAAGACACTCATACCAACAAAACACATGAATAATAAAAATAAAACAGAGACCCATGAAAGTTAATCATTAAATATAAAATACTCATACCACCAAGACTAAGCTATCTAACCACGAAACCAACTAAGTGTATATTACATGAGCCATAGTGCTCCGTCAACTAATTAAAGAAAATCTCTAATTCATATATATTACTAAATCAGGCAAGGGACTGTAGAGTCATTACGTACTACAAAGTGAACCCAAATGTACAAACAATTAGACACTTTAACAGCCAAAGTAAGTGACCATGCAGAATCATTACGCATCATAAAATAAGCAAGAATAAATCTTTGCGCCTAACGCCCAATAAACATTAAAATACTTTAACAATAAGTGACAAAGAAAAACCAGAGCAGTCGTAAGGTTTAGTCACACTCGTAACTGGCGAACGCTACCACCAACGAATTAACGAACGGTTGGAGAACAGTTTGGAAAAAGAAGAAGAGCAACAAGCAAGCGAAGTGACCAGGTTCCCTCGTTTTTTTTTGTTCCGTTCGAGTTGCAGAGCTGTAAAGTAGGCTTGGTTTTAAGTCACACAAGCAGAAAGAACAAAAAAAAAACAATTCAGTAACAAGAAAATAAGTGCCTGGAAAACTAATTAAGAGGAAAAGGAAGGAAGGATAAAGAAAAAAAGGTGTGAAGTAATCAATTCCGAGGAAAGGAGCCTGGACGGAACGAATAAATAGTCAAACGAAAATTAAAGAGTCCTATTGTGGGACCCAATCGTGGATGGCTGACGAAGGTGCATGGGATGTCAAGATAAGTAATTTCTTTTGTAGATTAAGTTGATTAATTATTTCCCGTTTGTGGCTGGCTGGCTGTGCGGCAGGAAAAGTATACGAATATTGTTTTCTTTAATTATACCATATCAGATAGATATATTAAGCATATAGAAACTACATTATTTTTACTCTATACTATCAATTTCATTGCTGATCAGGACTAAGCGAGGGTCACCTTTTATCTTATCACTTATGTAGGTACACACAGGGACCGCTTTCCTTTGTTATACAAGTTACACATAAATGAAATTTCAATTTTGTCGTTCTTATCAGGACGTATGAGGATTATTTTTAGTCAATTGTAGCGTTTTAGTTTGATATACATATCTAAATATATATGTAGCAGCGTGTGAATATAAGCGCACTTAGGGTTAACTGTATTACGATTTATAAAGGCAGAAGAGAATAGAAAATAAAATTAGAACCATTCTTCTCAGAACCTGCAGCAATATTCCAAACACCTAAAGAGACAGTGAATCTTATGCCATATATATGGCGCCCAATGGGACTCGATTCTCTTTTTATTTAATTTAGTTTTTTTTCGTAACAACTTTTTATATATCAGAATTTATCTGTCTTCAGCAGAGATTGATAGCTACAGTGCTCGTTTTCCTTCTCTAACTCGTGTTCGAAGTCCCTTGAATAGGCTGAGTTTCATATCAGTCACAGACAGGACAATGTAACGCAAGAACACTAGATACTAGGTAATACCTTAGAATAATAAAATTACAAGAAGCGACAAGAAGAACACAAAATGTGCAACCATTTCTGTTCGTACCCTGTGCCACATCACCTCCAGTTGAAAAATATTAAAGCTGAAGGTCATCAAAGTTGAAAACCCGAAAGCTTGAGACGAACTTTTTTATACTGTCGTGATGATGTGTTTTGTGACTTTTGGAACTTGGAGAGGAGTAGAGACGTAAGGGTGTGGTAATGTGCTGCATTCATTTCATGTAGCGACAGGCACTGTTTTCTGAGACATTATTCTTGGAGCCTGGATTGCTCGGTCGGCAAAGGGAGAAGAGATGTAATGCGAGAATTGAATTTTTTGTTTTTAGTTTATTTTGATTGCAGTTTTGCACATTTGATGTGGTTTTCATGGTTTTTAGGTGAATGCGATTGTGTAAGCGTGGAAAAAAATAAGTAATTGTGATTCTGCGTACCCCTTATTTTTTAATTGCTGTAATATTTCATAAGTACAAAATAAGGGTAACGTATTTTAGAATAATTTTTATCGGCAAAATCAATGAATGGATGGAAGGGTCGGTTATAGAATGGATTGGATGGGATGGTAGGATGGATTAGACGAATATGGATGGATCTATAGCTTGGTGGTCGGGGTGGGGGTAAATCTAGATGAATTGGATGGTTAAATGAAACGAATGGAGGAAGGGAAGGATAGGTGATAGAATAGACGCGGCACGGAAGCTAGATAAGTTAAGGGTGGATTTTTGGTTGGCGCGTGTATGTACGGGAATATATTGGAGTGAAGCATTGTTGGCTTAGAAATGTAAGAAAAGCAAGATACTCCCAATATAGCTAGTCTAATTTTCTGCTGTGCTGTGTAATTCAGTTTTTCGCTTTTCCTTTGAGATACATTATTCGATATTTTTTTCATAAGTTGCCAACAAATGGATGGATGAACATGACATGTGATGAACAAATCGTAGCAACTTTCGTTCTTCTTCTTGTTTTTGTCGATGTTCCAGAGGCGGCGTTTAAAATTGTTGATTGCTTAAATGTCACAACTAATTATTGGCGCGAAAATTCAAACACATTTCTTAGAAACTCCCACTGACATGTAGATAAATGGACTGCTCGTTGAACCAAAAATGCATGAAAGCAAATGGCACCACTATCATATTCCTGTCTCTTTCCGTGAGAGCATACTTCCCACTGAACTGTAACGATTGGGAACCAAAAATTGCTTGAGATTCAACGGTATTTCAAACCAAAACAGTCTTGTAAAAAACACTTCTTTCGACTAATAATTAACATTTAATAATACAAATAGTCCCAAATGCTTTTGTGATAAATTCGGTCAATCCCACTGACATGTATATAAGCAAATTCCCAAATAATTTAAATATAGTAAACATAGTGCCAGTTTACGACAGTTGGTAGCATTGATAGTGAGAGCATACATTCTGAAATCAAAACTGGTGCCACATGAAACATGAGATCAGTCAGTCCATTTATATACATGTCAGTGGAAACTCCGCACAATCTTCAGCACCACCCAAGAGGTATTGTACACAGGCACGTTAGCTGTTTATTTTAGATGGCCGCTCCCCAGTAGGCCTATATACCATCTTTGGAATTGCGAACTGAAACTCACTTCTATATAGTTCAAATCCTTACATATGTACAAATTTATATTTACAGTTTACTATATTTTATATTTACATGCCCTTAAATAAAATTAATTTTGTAAATTTCTGCCTAATTGATATATTTCAGACGCCTTTTTGCAGATATAATGATAATGAATTTTTAAGTATTTTTCAGAAATTAATTTTATTAGTAAGGCATAACGTCCGTTTTCAGCCATATGATCAGCATAATCGGGAAAGAGCTCTTGATGAGTGACTTTTGCACTGTCAATAGTAACACTTCAAAAGCTTTACTGCTTAAAATAGCAACATCACGCATTTGGGTACTTAATTTGATATTGCGCCGAAGTTCTCTTTCAATTTTCCGCATATTTTTTTACGCTTTCTCGCTAAGAAAAATACAACAAAACCGGCGATGTATTCTACGACATGTTTAACATAATCTGAAATATAGCTGGGATCACGGACTTGGGAATGATCTTCTAAAAACTCAAGGCGTATGTCTATTTGTTCATAATTGTCCGGCTCTTCAGAACTATCTGCAATCATTTTATATCTACCCGCACTTCCATTCATTTCTTCGAATAATTTGGATTTTGGATTGGGATTTAATAAGCTTATATGTTCCAGTGGGACGCAGTTTCCGACACCACCTTCTCTAATTTGACAACGGAATAAAAACTTTTAATATGCAGCAATAAATTGCTGAACAGAGGATTATTGTTGCAGCCTAAAACAAGTCGTACTAAGGCGAAAGTTAGTTCAATGTGATCCTGGTTTGCTTTATATAGAGGAAAATATCCAAGTTTGCTACTTTTAATAAATCTTTCATAAATATTAGTGTGACATTTTGAAGTCCACGCGCTAAACCCAAGTATCCAACACTCCGGAAGTTAATTTTAAATGGAGGATGTAGTCTATTGGGTTTGTTATAAGTTCATTTATGTGTTGGAAATTATTGTTGCAGAGGGCTTTTTTCTTAAATTGATTCTCTGATACCTTACCTTTCTGCTGTCTAAAATATCAAATATATCATTAAAAATTCGAATGAATTGTGCTGTTGGTCCACTTCCTCCAAAGGATGGTATTTTTTAAAACCTCACGACAGAAATCCAGGGCGTTTGCAACTGATTTACTTATGTCGAATTCTTTTCAACATGTTCTACACCAATGCAGTGCAGCTTTACGTGCTTTTGTTGTTGCATTACAAAAACAAAAACACGTAAATCTGGGCTGCACCGGTGTAGAACTCATTGAAAAGAATTTAACATTAGTGTTTTTTTATTATGAAAGTATATGTGTGCCCTTTTTAACTTGTTCTGTAAGTATAAGCCTTCCTTTTCCTGCAAATCTAGCAATAGTTTCAAATAATTCCATTTAATTTCATTGCAATCACCGTCTATAATTATTTGAAGGTCACCTAAGAAATTCCGGATAAGTTTAAGCATATACATACATTGGATCTGTATGCAATATATATTTTGTTTCATCGACTTCTATTTAAAAATATGGTATTGCATCAGTATACCTGCCAAGGAGTTTTGCTGTTGTTAAATTTGTGGAAGTGCCATCAAAAGTTATACCCACTACTAACGCCCCTGCATCTCCCATATTTTGTAAGCAAAGAAGTGTTATGTTCTTCTTCTGCTCTGCGTTAATAGAGGAAATGGGGAAAAATGCAAGTGGTATTTTCCATGCTTTATTTATACACACTGCAATAAAAACCAGCATTTGTGTAGCAACTACAGCACTATTTCCGTCATAGCCTACGTCAACAAATCCTACTGCATCTTTCCCATTCCAGTCTAAGTTTGCCTATGGATGTAAAACGAATAAACTTAAAAGGAAAACGAAACAACAAGTTCATAATACGGATTCCTTCAAATGCTCGTTTCCATGTGGGAAGTCATCAGACAGGGTACATATTATATGCGTATTGTTTGCAATTAAAATGAAAACACACTTATACAAGCAATTTCATATGGCCAACATTATTCAAAATTATTGTACTTTCATGATTATATGATTGAAATTACAATGCAACACTTTTCAATCGCATAGCACAGGCATAGCGGTTTTAATAATAACTGCGAGTCTTGAAACTGTCCGAGGTGCTCTCTCCAGAACGGGTGAAGGTTGATATATTTTGTTTCTAAAGAACTCTTGTTTTTAAGATCTTATTTATTCCCGAAGTTTTTTTACTTTTAAGTGAAAAGTAATATGGAGGCAATCTGTAGCTCTTGGAGGCATAGTCCTAAAGTTTTTTGTTATCAACGTTATTCCAATGCAGTTTTATAGCATTCCCGTACATAATGTTTTAGAAATATTTAGAGGTATGTATAAACCTTAAGTTAGTTAAGATAATCATCAATATGCATACATATGTATATAAATTTAGCCAAGCAAAATCCGGGATAATGCCGGCTTCAAATCATAGTGAAAAGAGCAGATATTCTAGATTCATATTCCGATATAGTTACAAAAAATTGGAATAGATATTTATTGTAGTAAATCGTATAGCGAATAAGTTAAAAAAATAAAGTTTTTTAATTAAAAAAAAGCATTTTAAAATATATATAACTTTGATTTGTCATTACAAAATTGGCAAAAATGTGAATAAAATATCTTTTATTTCTTAAATATTTACGCGCACCTATTTTTGAATTAATTTGTAAAAGTTGCAGTGTAATTTTGCGTCAGCTTCGTGGTGCCAACCAAAAATCCACCTTTAACTTATCTCGCTTCCGTGCCACGTCCATCCTATTACCTATCCTTCCTTTCCTTCATTCATTTCATTTAACCAAAAAAATATTAATCCGCAAAGATTCAAAATAGTCCTTGGTTACTGATCGAAGCGGCAGTGAAAGTACGAACCCCTCGCATTTGGATAAAGTCTAAAGAAGTTAGCGAAAAATCACCGCTAACCGCGGAAATGTCAATCTCAAGACTTAGATTTTCTAGCAGAGTTTACTTCTAGAAACGAAAGTATTGGGTCAAGACTTTCTCAACCACCTGCTACAGAACCATCTCCGGAGGGTCCTCGTTTCCATAATGAGAATTTGTCGCAACCTCCCCTAGTGCCATCATCGCATAACCCGCTGACTTATCCTACAGGGCCTGGGACTTTTTATAGCCCGCTGTTAAATCCACTTATGTTTGGAGACCCAATTATGGGCGGAAATCAAATAACTGGAACCTTTCAAAATCCCTTCGGCTCAAATGGGTATCCGTCCTCCCAGATACCGGAAAATGATGCTGTTTCCTCTACATCTGGTATAGCGAACACGCTTGGTGCGGATTATCAACGAAGTTATAACGAGCCTAGTATGAATAACCGAGCACCACCAACAGTCAGACCACACTACAGTTATCATTCCAGAAACCTAAATTATCATGCTCCAACATATAAACTGAAATTTGATGGTAATAATGAGGGTTTAGATATTTTTGATTTCCTGTTCAGATTGGAAGCATACGCCCAAAACGATAGTTGTGCAGTTCATGCAATTAAAAATTCCACCTTACCGGATAAAGATTTTGAATGGAGCTATGCGGAAAACCCTGCTCCAGAAGATGCCGAACAGGAGATATCTGCCTTGGAGCTTGGAACCCGTGGACCATCATCTTGTTCTTCTTCGAAATGTATTATCTGTTGGAACTGTAAAGATCTAGGTCACAGATATGTCGATTGCAAACTCCCACCACAAGGAATATTTTGATATGGTTACGGCAGGTCAAACATCCTCAAACCAAATTGTCTATTCTGTCATAAAAAAATTCGGGAAACCTAGCGGCGAATGCGATAAAAACTGGAGCATCGCGTTCGATTGTGAACGAGAACAGCTCCAGACAAAGCAAAGTGAGCATTGGAGTCAACACAAACCCTAATTAGGAGCAGAACAAACAACCATAAATTATAGATCGATAGCCGTACAGACGGAATCTCCCACTGTTATTACCCATTCTCAGAAGTGCGATCAAGAAAACGAGCAACCTGATCGAAACTCTCTTGTTAGGAACCCTAAGAGGCGGAAGCTGCGCAGCATCGGGTACTTTAAGCTAGGTAGGAAGCTATTTAAGTCAATAGCATCCTCAATAATTAGTCTTAGTGGCGATCGACGACCCCACATTGTAGTTAAACTTGTCGGGAGGCAACTATGTGGCCTCCTAGACAGCGGTGCTTCTGTCAGCATTCTTGGTGATAAATCAATTGAGTTTTTAACCCAATCTAAAATACCTTATCGCAAACTTCACTCGACTATTCAAACTGCAGATGGCACTCGGAACCAAGTAATTGGCTTCGTGGATATGTAAGTATCTTATAAAGAGCGTGAAAAGTTATGTCGATTCTTTATTGTTCCAAGCCTGAAACAAGAATTAATTCGCGGTATTGATTTCTGAGAAACTTTTGGGATCATACCTCTCTGTATTAACGAACTACAAAAAAACTCGGCCAACCCAGACAATATTGAACAAGACTTTCATGCCCTGTCATCCGACCAACAACATCAGGTTGAGATGATAAAGGCGGAGTTCCCATAATTCACAAAAAATGGATTGGGGCAAACCACCCTCATTGAACATGTCATCGACGATAGCGGTCATCAAGCCATTAATCAAAGACACTACACCGTATCACCCCAGCTATAAGCGAGAAACTCTATGCAGAATTAGATAGAATGTTATCGCTCGACGTATTGGAAGAAAGCCAAAGCGCGTGGAGTTCACCCATTGTATTAGTTAAGAAAATCAATAGCAATATCCGTCTTTGCTTGGATTCGCGAAAGCTAAATGAAGTCACAAGAAAAGACCCATATCCTTTTCCACTAATTGATGGACTGTTGTGTCGACTAAACGAAACTCGATATATTTCCAGCCTAGACCTAAAGGACGCCTTCTGGCAGATACCTCTGTCAGAAAATTCGAGGGAAAAAAACCGCATTTTCGGTACCAGGTACACCTTTGTACCAATTTAAGGTTATGCGTTTTGGGTTGTGTAATGCCCCTCAAACAATGTGTCGTCTTATGGACCGAGTCATTCCCCATCAGTTATACGATCAAGTTTTTTGTCTATTTAGATGACCTTCTAGTGACTTCATCTACCTTGGAAGAGCGTTTAGAATTGCTGAGGAAAATTACACTGCTGTTGCGGAAGGTAGGACTGACAATAAACGTGGAGAAGAGTAAATTTATAATGCAAAAGGTAAAATATATCGGATATATAATTGGTGAAGGTCATCTTCAAACCGATCCTCCAAAAGTGTCTACGATCGTAGATTTCCGTGAACCCTCCACAGTTCGGCAAGTACGCCGTCTGCTTGACATGGTTGGATGGTACAGGCGATTCATACCAAATTATGCCGCTATTACCGCTCCAATTGCAGACCTCCTACGTAAGAAAGATAAATTTCAGTGGACTGAAGAAGCGCAACAGCCATTTAAAGAATTGAAATGTCTCCTTACTACGACCCCCGTTCTTGCAAATCCCGACTACAAGCGTCCCTTTTATATTCGCTATGATGCAAGCACTGCTGCAGTTGGTGGCGTGCTATTTCAGAAAACTGAAGATGGACACAAACAACCGATATCCTTTATGAGTCAAAAACTCAACCCGACCCACAAAAATTATAGCATTACTGAGCTAGAGTGCTTCGCTGCGGTGCTAAGTGTAAAAAAATACGGTGCTTACTTCGAAGGATTCAAATTCACAATCATCACTGACCATGCAAGTTTAAAATGACTGATGAGCCAGAAGGATCTTTCTGGGCGACTATCCTGGTGGAGCCTGAAATTGCAAGCTTTCAATTTTGATATTGAGCATCAGAAGGGAAGTCAAAATATTGTTCCGATGCCTTGTCGCGGATTTAATGTGACATTATTGAAGAGCTGGTAGAGGAATCCATCGCCTTAGCTCCAACTGTTGCCCGTTTTAGTCTGCATTTCAAGAATGAAGAATACCTCAATTGGATGCAAACCCTCACCACCGCTCCAGAAAAGTACCCCAACATGAAGGTTCATGAGAATAAGGTGTATATACGCATAGAGCCTTCGGAAAGTGACTCGCTTACCGATATACCCTCTTGGAAATTGTGGACACCAAACCCAATGGTATCTGAAATCCTTCATCAGGAACATGATAGTGCATAGGTCGGACACGGAGGTGCAAAGAAAACTTTAGAGAGAATACGTAGATACTATTTCTGGCCAAGAATGAGGCAACAAATTAGAGATTACGTCCTTGCTTGCAAAGTCTGCAAATCGGTAAAAGCTCCTAACCGCATTCAGCGACCTTTAATGGGACAACATATAACTTCGGAAAGGCCCTTCCAGCGTATTTTCATCGATTTTCTAGGTCCTTATCCGCGTTCAGAAGCTGGTAATACGACAATTATTGTAGTACTCGATCACTTTACTAAATTTGTCTTCTTGAAAGCTGTACGGGAGGCAAAGGTTAGGCAGGTTATTCAATTTCTTAAAGAGTCAATTTTCTCGGTGTTTGGTGTTCCTGAAACTGTGGTAAGCGATAATGGTAAACAATTTTTATCACGCGATTTCCAAGAATTCTTAGCTCATCATGGGGTGAAACATATGCAAACTGCTTTCTATTCGCCTCAGGCAAATGCATCTGAACGCGTAAATCGATCTATATTAAGTGCAATCAGAGCATACTTAAAGGAAGATCATCGATCATGGGATTATCACCTTGACGAGATATGTTGTGCCTTGCGGAACTCCGTTCACGAAACCACTAGATATAGTCCATATTTTCTGGCATTTGGGTATCACATGATAACATATGGGAATATCTATGAAACGTTAAGAGCCTTGAACTGTGTAGGAGAAGGTAACATCGAGTCCTTTTCCGCCGATACTCGACTCTCCATTGTACATGATAAGATACAGAAGTACTTGAAAGAACCACACAACAAAAATGCTAAAAGATACAATTTACGAGCCAGACCCATTCAATACCAGTCAGGCTAACCCATATTTTTGCGCAACTTCGCCTAAACATTTTAGTAGCAAACTAGCAGAGAAATTTAGGGAAGCTCGCATACGTCGTAGGGTGGGCAATTGCCTGTATGAGATCGAAGATCTGAAAGGGAAGTTACTTAGAACATATCATGGAAAAGACTTACGCACTTAATAGTTATCCTCTTGGTCATGGGTACCTACGTACTTTCTCACCAGATGTGAGGAAGACAACAAACCTTACCTACTATCACTAGTACCGGAATTCCTTAGTCCGGCTAGCTCAGTCGATAGAGCATGAGATTCTAAATCTCAAGGTGTGGGGCATCCCCACGTAGAATATAAATGATCTCAAGGAAGCTTGAGTCCACAGTTTTGTTCTCAGGTTCATCTTATAACCAAACTTCAGCAACAAGCTGAAGCTGCCCTGTAACGACCACAAGATAATGAATAATTAATTTAAATTACCGAGCTTCAATTCTACCCTGATTTTCGAAATAGAACAAAACCAGGAAAAAAATATCCCAGGGATTAAGCGGCCATGCTCTTATCACTGGTCAGTCCGAAAAGATTCGATGCTTGCAAAGCATATGGAAAAAAAATTAAAAAGAATTTATACATACATATATATAAAATTTAAATCAGAGATCAGATGCATAGATTTAGAGATTAGTTGCATCCAATGCTGTTATCTGCCCGCTACCAGTCAGATAAGCACAAGGTCGATCAGAGACAATAGGTAAACTCTGTTGAATTTGCGAAACACAGTGGGGTGACTCTTTTAAAAGTCTTCATAGCGAGAACACATATTCGGGACAAGCAAGTGCGAGTTTAATTATACAATTTTTTTTTATATAAAGTTCATTCTGCTACCTAATAAATTTCTAGAACTGAGCCTTTCAGAGCTCAGCTGAAAAAGAAGTTTGTATTGCACTGTGAAAAATAATACAAAACGCAGTGATCCTTTTTTTGTATGCAAATCAGTGCCCATGTGAGTGATAATCATTCCTGACCTGTCCAAACTAACCTAAAGAAGGGAAACCAAAACAGAGCACATCAGCAACAATTAGTTAAAGTGCTATAATTGATCTGGTAATTGTGATTAGTGATCCTTGGAATAGAACCTAATATTAATTATTTTCTTCTATGTGCAAAGGATCTGTTGGAGGAAAATCCCTTGGCAATCGTAATCGGTACGGGAGGACCACCGCGCATTTCCTACGGGATACTGATCAACCGATATAATTATTAACGGAATCAAACAGAATCATTCTTAGCAGTAACCATCAGCATCCACTACAGCAGCGCAATCCCATTTTTTAATTATATACATGTTTTTTTTTTATTTTTCATTCATTGGGGTTTTTTTGCATAATTTTGATTAGTAATTGTCTAACAACTTTTGAGCATACTAGTGAGTAGAGCTAATTTTTTTTCTTGGTTAATTAATCTTTTTGTGACGGGTATACATATACATAAGTGGTACATTACCTTTGAACTTACTACATACTACTCTAGATACAAGGTAGAGCTAGTTTTAGATTTTTCTTTGTGTTTTTATTAAGAATGCAGGTACCTCGTACATCATACGAAACTTCGGGATGCACGGGTAAGTACTTTTATACCGTCCTTTTGTTTAGTGTTCTCCGGTATTAGAAAATAGAATTCTCGTATGCAATTACTACCTACATAATTTCAATATACACAAAAGAGAAAAAAACAAAGTGAATTTTGCTATATTATGTACTTATGTATATATATATGTATATATAATTAACTGAGGTATTTAGTTTTTTTTTTAACTGAATTAATTAGTGTATACAAATATTCATCTTAAATTCTAGTTTTTTTGTTAGGTTAGTATACATACAGTACTCTTAAGATGTGTTATATAGTATAAAATATACGAAATGTTTGCTTAGAAATGAATTGAAAGTGAATAATAATGATCAATTTTCCAGTAAATATCTGTGTATATTTAGGTGAAAAACCATGAGTGGCTAGAATTGTGTAGTTGGAGTGCTTGTAGATGCAGGGGTTGGGGTTCCAGGTAGTTTATATGGCGTAAATTGAGGCTGACAGGATTCTGAAAAAGCACGCCATGAAATATTTTTTAATCGCTTCATAGCTTTCATAATTATCATTCTTTTTGGTGCATCTTTCTTATGCTTACAACTCCCAAATTTTTTCTTATATACCCCATTTACATGCGGTTTGGTACTAATACACCCATCCTAATCCCTGAGCTTTAGTCAACCCCAGTTGATGCCAAGGTGCAATCTGGATCTCGGCTTCTACCCGTCTCCAGGGTACTCTGAGATCCTTATATAATTAATTGTTATTGCGATGACACCCCAGGCTGTTGGGAAGGCCTGAGACGTCGTCACATATAATTGATCTGGTAATTGAGTGAGTGATAATCATTCCTCATAATCACTCTGATAATCATTCCTCACCTGTCCAAGCTAAACTAAAGCAGGGAAACCAAAACAGAGCACATCAGCACCTGAGCTCTGAAAGGCTCAGTTCTAGAAATTTATCAGACAGCAGAATGCACTTTATATAAAAAAAAAAAATTTAAATAAACTCGCACTTGCTTGTCCCGAATATATGTCCTCGCTATGAAGACTTTTAAAAGAGTGACCCCATTGTGTTTCGCAAATTCAACAGAGTTTACCTATTGTCTCTGATCGACCGTTTGCTTATCTGACTGGTAGCGTTGAGCAGGCAGATAACATCATTGGATGCAGCTAATCTCTAAGTCTATGCATCTGAGCTCTGATTTAAATTTTATATATATGTATGTATAAATTCTTTTTAATTTTTTTCCATTTGCTTTGCAAGCATCGAATCTTTTCGGACTGACCAGTGATAAGAGCATGGCCGCTTAATCGCTGGGATATTTTTTTCCTGGTTTTGTTCTATTTCGAAAATCAGGGTAGAGTTGAAGCTCGGTAATTTAAATTAATTATTCGTTACCTTGTGTCGTTACACTAGGAACTGTCATTTAGTCAAGTCAAAAAACTGGCTATTGCCCGGGCGTGTATCTTTTTTCCGCTCTGTAGATCGAACAGATTTTTTAGAACGCTCAGAGCACTCTGGAAAAAAGATACAAATCCGGAGTACTCTGAGTGTTCTGGTAGTTTTTTTTATATTGGCAACACTTATGATTACAAAATTCTTTATAAAAGTAAATAAGTAATAATAATGAAGTTGTAAAAATAAGTAAGTGGTGAAGGAACGGAAGGAAATATGGCATTGAAAAAGTATTCACATTTTCAATAGGATTTTTTGCGCTCTATTGGTATTAATGACGGATTGCTCCAAATGCTCCGAGGTTTATCTACGATCAGTTAGAGCACTCTGAGCAATAATAAAGATACACGTGCAGAGCGCTCAGAGTACTCTGAAAGTAAATAAAGATACAAGAAATCGGTGTTCAGAACGCTTGGAGTTCTGTGAGCAGAATAAAGATACACGCCCTGCATTTCCGAACGACGATAGCCACATCTTCAGCTACCATAGCCGGATGCAGCCTGCTTTATGAACGTGCTCAAGGTATTCCCATACGAAACCTGTTCCGCCATATTGTCTGAATTTTTCTTTTCCTTTTTTTTTAGTGGATCAAGCACATCACCTGCTTTGTGTCAAAATTCACTTTACCTGTGTACCGCTGTTTTATTGAAATTTTGCCGAGTAATTTTGAGTGCTTTGTAAATTAAAGAACAAGTAAATATTTCTGGAAATTATGAAGTGCTCTGTGCCTAATTGTAAGAACTATTTCAAAAACGACTCCGCAAAGCAAGACGTAAAATTTCATGCATTTCCCAAAGACGCATAAATGCCAAAGGACTGTTGCTCTTGATAGTGGAATTTGTATGGCGCAGCAATCTGAGCTTCTGCAATGTTACTTAGAACATTTATTGCCAACTGCAGAACTTCAAAATTTATTGAATTTGAATGTTGTCGGCAAAGTCTAAAGTTAAATGGGATATAATAATAATAAATAATTTTATTTGCTCATATAAAAGCATATAAAAGCTTGTACATTTCCAATGATTGGCTTCATTAAATCGATAATAAATCGCTAATACATAAAATATTCACACAAAACATAAACCATGTGTCGGCAAAGTCTAAAGTTAAATGGGACATAAACCATGTGAGCGTTCAACACATTTCTTATATCGACATATTGAGTAAGGTTTGTACCAAAATAAAATCTTCTTGCATAAAAAGGCACTGTAAAATTTCCAAATATTATATCCTTTAGAGTATACAAACGTTTGCAATGAGGCTAGAAGAAATCTCGAAGATTATGAGTCAATTTGGAAAAGTTGGCACACGTTTCAACTCATCTATTGGTGAAAATGTAATTTAACTGTTTGCTGATTTACTAAGTGCATTTTATTTTTACTTTATATACTAAATTCAGGTTTTCAAATGCGATAACATGTTCGGAAGGAGGGTGTGCTTTAATGCAGTGAGATTTCACACATTTCATGTCTATATTACAGTTGATATTGTGGGCTGAAATTGTCCGAGCATAGATCATACGTGGATTCATATATCAAGGCATACTAATACTACTTTCGACCAAATCTATTTGAGAAATGGATATACAATCACAAGGTTACTAAAATGTACTCTCCCAAGCAACTTTCTAATTTAATTGCGTTTGTTTGCGCAAGTGATAAAAAAACACGATCTAAACTTTTAAATATTTATAGAGAATCTCAAGATGGTAGCTAAAACAAAACATTTTACACCTTTTAATTATTTATATTTGTGTGCAGTATCACAACTGTATTTTACTTATTTGGTCATTGTATGTAAAGCATGTCAATAGCACATGAACAATATTATATTTGTACAAAACGTGTATGTATGTATCTTTGAAAACGAATATAATTTATGTCAATCTTATGCTGTTTTTATTATTCCTCGAAGTCAGTCGATTCATAGGTAGTTGATCTAAAACTAGTGGGGACTGGAACTCAAAAGGGTGATCCCATCCCATCATTAACATTAAAAAGCCAATAATTATTACAGAATTTATTTCAGGTGAACTTGTAACAAAATCCAATTCAGCATTCAGATGCATTCTAAGCTCGTGAAAAATATTTTTTTTTATATCATAAACAGGAATCCGGTGGCACGATTAGGTTAAATATGGGAGGTGTTTGATTCCCCTGGTGGTCAGCTCATGTAGTGATACCGAGTGGATCTATAAAAAGGGAAAACGTAATTACCTATATACCATATTGAAAACTTCCTTAACAGCACCTTGAGCAGCTAAATAAAAGCTAGCTCATTGAAAACGACAAATTGCTTGGCAATATTTATTGCCATTGTTTCCGTTTCATAATTTTATACAAGCAAAAGGCAAAACTTACGTATTATCACAGCATTTTTAACTTTGGTTATAGCAGTCTTCAGGAGGGATTTCATTGCTTGGTCCAGTTTAAGTGATAATGACAATACTCAAATGGGAACGCGTAATCTGGAATAATAAGATTAAATTTATTTTGATTAATATAAGATTCCAAATAATTACAAACTAAGCTTCCAGCAAGTGCATGTAAACGTTTTAAAATTGGGAAGAAATACAAAGCGCAATAGACCGCAGTCTTCCCATTTTTCGAGAATTTCTTATTCAGTCAGGGTCATATTACCATCATTGCAATTAAGCACATAAAGTAAAATATATATTTTTGAAAGCACTTCATGTTTACTTACAGAGGATATACAGCCTCCTGTGAGTAATACAGTATCTTATATATATATATTGTTACGTGCAATAGAAAGAGACAACTGGTGACATCTACTGGCAATAAACAACTTCAGGTTCGGAGAGTAAATGACTTCAGGTTCGGAGAATCGAAAGTTCAGGAATAGAACAAATAGAATAGTCAAGAAGCTTTTGGAATAGAACACTCCAGAATAATCCGGAGAGTTTCTAGGGTATAAATATAACAGTTGTCATCGCCAGAAAAGAGTCTTGTTTTAGACGTTGCAGTGTTAAGAAGCGAAAGTAATAAAGAAGCGATAGTGTGTAATTAGATTGCGATAATTGAAAGTACAGTGTTAGCGATAATTAGAGTTGAGTTGATTAAATGAATGTTTGTGAACTTTATATGATTAGAGTGAAATAAAGAACTTATATATTAATTATTTAATATTGTGTTTTAAATAACGAACCAAAGGCCACGCCCGCAACAACTAGTGTCAGAAGTGGGATAAATTTGAGAAATAAAGTGGTGGCAATTGACTAAAAATTAAACGAGTGATTAATTTTGAGAAATTGTGTTAAATTGTGAAAGTTCTGGAAAATAATTAATATTCAACTGTGAGTGAATTATTAAAGTAATGGGGCACAAAGTGGACGAGCTTCGAATGCAGGATTTGAAAGTGGAGTTAGGGAACCGGTCATTACAAACGACAGGCATAAGAAAGTTCTAGTCGAGCGACTTAGACAATCTTTGATAGAGGAAGGAAAGAATCCTGAAACATTTATTTTCGAAGAGAACTTGGAAGAAATCGAAGTTGAAGAAGAGCCTGCGATGAAAATGGAACAGCTTTTGAGTACTTTAATGAGTAAAATGGAAGCCCGTTTTGATGAGCAAAAGAATTCTCTCGAGGAACAAAAGAATTCTCTAGAATCACGTTTAGATGAACAAAAGAATGCTTTTGTTGAACAAAAGAATTCTCTGGAATCCCGGTTAGATGAGCAGAAGAAATCTATGGAAACGCGCTTGGACGAACAAAAGAGTTCTCTGGAGAATTGAAACTCGTTTGGAGGATCAGAAAAATTTTCTAAAAAGTTCTTTAGAAGAACAAAATTTGAAAATTGAAGGAATTGAGCAGGAATTTCAACAAAAGGTTTCGGAAGTTCAACAAAAAGTCACCGAGCAACTTGAAAACGTTAAAGCAGATCTGGAAAGAATAAAGCATCGTCAGCCTCTAAACGTAGCAGCTGAAATATCCGGAGCAGGTAGAATGAAAGCTCCAATATTTGATGGACAAAATTCGTGGCATATCTTCAAGAGACAATTCGAGGCAGCTTCAGAGGTAAATGGATGGAATGATGAAGACAAAGCTATAGCTCTGGTGTTAGCACTTCGAGGTCCTGCATCAGAACTGTTACAAACTGTACCGATTGAAAATCAACGTAATTACTCTTCATTAGTACAGGCGATAGAATTACGTTACGGAGATGAACACATGCAGCAAATATATCGCCTACAGTTGCGCAACAGGATTCAAAAACATGGCGAATCACTACAACAACTGCAGGCAGATGTAGAAAGATTAGCGCATCTTTCATACTCCAGCGTGAATGCAGATTTTCTCAACGAAGTGGCGACGGAGGCATTTGTGAACGCTATTGCAGATCAAAGTTTACAACAAGCGTTAAGGCTGGCAGGAAGGAAATCAACAACAGAAGCACTAGCCTATGCATTAGTGTATGAATCCGCCAGACAAGCTTCGCGGAGTGCAGTACCAATGAGAGACATTTCGGTGGACAAATGTACTTGTAATAGAATGCAGTCATCCCAGAGCTCACCTTTGCGTGGTATCCTTCGATGCTGGAATTGTAATAGACCAGGACACCTACAAAGAGACTGCAGAAAACGCCGACGAGTGGAATCTCTAGATGAAGAGAGGAAAGTGGAGTTGCAAAGATATCGAGCTGAGCAGCAGACTTGCAATAGATTGCAGTTATCACTGAGTACCCCTTCACGTAGTGTTCTTCGATGTTGGGATTGTAATAAATTGGGACACCTTTTAAAGCGACTGCAGGAAACGCCGTCGAAAGGAACCACCAAAAAAAAAGAGGGACAGAAGAATGTACAAGTTGGCGAGCTAGAGAGCAAACTATTCTTAGGCAGACTAGAATCCAACCTTATGACTTTGAGAGCCAACACAGAAAAGGACGTATCTATGGAAATGCAGAAGCCTTGGTACAACGTCAATGGAAACCTGAATGTAAGCATTATGGCTGGGAGAAAGGAAATGAGAAAACAGCTACTATACAGTTGGTATCCGTGGAACCATCTACAGGTTGGGACAACGAGGACCTGCGAACAGCACAACGAGAAGATCCGGACATTTCACCTATTCTTGCTTGGAAAGTAGACATAGAAAAACCAGAATGGAAGGATATTTCGAGGATGAGTGAAAAGCTGAAAAGCTACTGGGCTCAATGGAATTCTCTTCATGTTGAATGCGGCATATTAAAACGCAAGTGGGAAGCACCTAACGGTAAATCGTTCCGAATGCAAATATTCGTGCCGGCATCAAAGGCCAACGATGTTCTAGGTAAAATACATCGTGGAACATCTGGAGAACATTTGGGAGTGAATAAAACAATTTCTAAAATACGAGAAAAGTTTTATTGGCTACATATGCGGGAGGATGTAGAGAAGTGGTGTCGCAGATGCACTGTGTGTGCTTCTTACAAAGGGCCGCCACGTAGCAGCAGAAAGGAAATGTATAAGTGTAATGTCAGAGCCTCATTGAAACGGACAGCTGATGTACAAGGGGCCAGGGGGGCGAAATTAGCAGTAAGTACCCATCGGATGAGGACCCGCTATGACTTACGTGCGAATTCAGCAGGATTCAATGAAGGTGATCTTGCTTGGCTATACAACCCGAACCGACGTAAGGGATGCTCTCCAAAATCACAACAACAGTGGGAGGGACCGTATTCAGTAGTAACTAGAATAAATGACGTAGTATACAGGATTCAACGTGGCACAGCAGGCAAACGAAAAATCGTCCATCTGCATCGCTTGTGTCAATACTACAAGCATCAAGACCGCGGACCACCTATTGTTCAGGACGAACAAGTTTAAGAAGGGGGCAGTGTTACGTGCAATAGAAAGAGACAACTGGTGGCATCTACTGGCAATAAACAACTTCAGGTTCGGAGAGTAAATGACTTCAGGTTCGGAGAATCGAAAGTTCAGGAATAGAACAAATAGAATAGTCAAGATGCTTTTGGAATAGAACACTTCTAGGGTATAAATATAACAGTTGTCATCGCCAGAAAAGAGTCTTGTTTTAGACGTTGCAGTGTTAAGAAGCGAAAGTAATAAAGAAGCGATAGTGTGTAATTAGATTGCGATAATTGAAAGTACAGTGTTAGCGATAATTAGAGTTGAGTTGATTAAATGAATGTTTGTGAACTTTATATGATTAGAGTGAAATAAAGAACTTATTTATTAATTATTTAATATTGTGTTTTAAATAACGAACCAAAGGCCACGCCCGCAACAATATATTAGTATCTTCATATAATTACCTGTAAGGACTTCTTACCGTCCAACCTATTGTTATGGTCGTAGCGTATTGCATATAGTAATATGCTACACGTACTGAAGCGTGTAGGCGGCTGCGTCAAGCATAAAAAAATGAACGCACCCCGACCGAGAGAGATTCATTTCCTCAACCTCAGGATGACATGTTGGTGGAAAGAAAGAAAGAAGAAGACAACCGACTCATTTTGGCAAACCGTTCACAGTGAACGCGAGTAGTTACGCTATGGCGTTTCTGGATCACTTTTTCCATACAAAAAGTGTCCGGAAAATTCCAACTCATTTGCATCTTCTTCTTCCTCTGAGGTACGGTGAGCAATTTTAAGGTGGTTCTGAGGCCGCTTTTGTACTGAAAATTAACATTATACTATGACAGTACCAGCTCATTTTTTTCCATATAAAAAATTGCCCGGTTAATTCCAACTGTTTGTCTACGTCGCAGCTGCCTGGGGGAATCCTTTCATTCTATGATGACATCAACTGGTTAACCTGGCCCCCTGTAAGCTATTCAAGCTCTTGTCTTAGCTGATTTCTTAATAAAATAACGTTGGATTTTTTGCTGGAATCGAACCGAGCACGCCTGCTTTTGTAAAATCCCAGGCGCTCTACCATGAGACCATGGAGGTGTTGTGTGAATATTCTTTAAAGTTGCTATATATGGGTAGAGTTCTGGACCAGAGTTTTTATCTAGAACTCTCACCCGCAGATGGAGCCACCGTCGCTAGGTGGTTTAGAGTCCATACTAAATATGTGTTTGTGTCTTGGATGCACCATTGAGTCTTGACTGGCTTATATCTTGGATACACCATTGAGCTTTAATTGGCTTATGTCTTGGATGCATCGTTTGGTCTTGACTGCGCCCTAGCGGCATTAGCCGGTACTACCAGCATGCTCCGGTACTACGGTTTTCTTGGATAGATATGTGGTGCGCCTAAATATAGGCTTTTGGTTTTGAACTAATATTAGTAATAATTAAAGTTAACGCTAGGAAATTTTTGTTCATGCCAATGGATTCTAGATGGTTGGGGTGTTGGTATTAGGGGGGATGAAATTTTCATCAGAAATCCTCTACGGGCACTGGTTTTCGAGATATTAGCGATTTTACCTTTTCAGATATAGTTAATATTATTAATAATTCAAGCTACTTAGGACAGTTTTGTTCATGCCAATAGATTCTAGAATGTGTTAGAGGGGCGAGGGTTACAGGGGGGATAACATTTTTGTTAGAAATCCTCTACGGGCTATGGTTTTCGAGATATTAGCGATTTTACCTTTTTAGATATAGTTAATATTAGTAATAATTCAAGTTTTTTTGCTCAGAGCAAAACGGTAAATCCTTATGTGTATCATGTAGATGTTGAGGATACTCCAAGTCGACTTCGAATATGTATCCAATTGGTGAATCATCAGGAATCTCGAAAACGTTGATATTGGGAGCATCAACCCATTTGAATCCTCCGGTTGGTAAATGCTGTGACATGGCCCATCCATAAAGGTTATTTACATCATAATACATCAGGTATTTCTCTTTCTCGTCAGGCTTAAAATCATTCATAAATTTATTATTTGCTTTACTATATCTGTTCGAGCATTGACTTATACCACCTCGAATACCTCTCTCTATGAATAGCAGTATATCTACGTCGGTTATCAGCTCTAGTTTCACTTTGGTATATTTTAACATTGCATCCCATGTTAGACCTGGCATGGTGTAATAATGTGTAGGATCTAAATTGTACGTCTTCATACAGACATCTCGAAAGCTCTCAAACACGTCAGCCAATAGAAGGATATCAGTTTTCAGGTATAGATCAGAATATTCGCCAAGTGTCTGTATTTCAAATGTCCTCCACACCTTTTCTGCGCGGCTGTAGTCCTCAGCAGATATATCAGCATCAGTCATTTTATTATAGAATTGCTCCTGTGCTGGCAAGTGTTGGAAATCCAATTTTTCCCAATCGTCAACGAAGTCGTATGGGAAGACACCTTTGCGCGTAAGTAGTTTAAAGTCATCATCATCCAATTCCTGCCATACAGCTCTTGTAATGTTTAATTTATCCATTGGTAGCAATGATGATAGCTTATCTAATGATTCTGCCATAAAACGGAAGGAATCGATGAATCTGAATTTAATATGACTGCCTTCAACGTGCTTGGTGAACGAGATATATCTTTCCTTGTTTATTGGTAGGAGATCCACTTTCCCAGGAATAGATGTAGCTATATCCTTAATAATGAAGTGATCATCATATCCAGATAAGTTGTGAAAAATGACTGGAACTATGGAGCAATCTTGGTACATCAGATTGCATGCATTGTGCGCTGGCCCTCGGTATTTTCCTGTTAAAAGAATTTATGAAAAAAATGAATCGAATTATGATTCTCAGTATTTACCTGTTAAGTGGCAATGGTCCCGGACTCGTTCCTCATCGGTTGGAAACGTTTTTTTACATATATGGCAGCAAGTATTTTCCATATGTGAACGCCGTTCCTCTTTAGTCAGGGGCTGCATTGGCCTGATGTTCAGCTTCTCCTGTACAGCTATGGATGCAATCTTTTGCAATTCTAATGCAAACCATTTTTGACAGTCCTTGCCTCGATATGCTCTGTAATATGAGAGCTTAGCATCATGTTTGCAGTGGAAATAGAATCCTATGCTGTGAACTTCATGTTCCTGGATTCGTTGTGTATTTTGATCGTTTCCCTGAATCGGCTTCAATATTGATTCAAGATCAGCATACACACAAAACGGGACTGGATTCTTATGGTTATAATTCTTATATTCCAACCATTTCGTTCCCTCTGATGGAAACATAATTCTGCAATCGTTTTGCTTCTCGCATTCAGGAGTGTGTGATGTTAATTTTTCTTCAGAGTAAAAGTAGAGCAAACATCTATCACAAATATGCCTTCTACCACCACCATGTTTCGAAATTTGTTTCGATATGAGGGGCGAAAGATCTTTAATCCAGTAGAAATGATATCTGCCATCACCATCATCGTCATCCATATGATCTTCATCCATTGCAGCATTATGATAATCATCTTGTAGCATTAAGAGATTTACATGTCGCTCCATCCTGTGTTTCGTAAGTCTAACTGGAACTGTGGTGAAGAAACGCTCTTTCTCTAGGATGAATACGTTTATTGATAAATCGTTCTGGCCTTCAAATTGCGTAATTTGCTCATGGGAAATGTTATCCCAGTTAAATTAAGTACAGTTGAATAATGTGGATATGATGAGGTCCTATTGGTGTTAATATTTGCAGGATATAGCGCTGATGTTACGGCCCATGCGAAGCATGCTTCATCATTATTCTTCAAATTAATGCAAGCTTTCTTTGATGCAATCTCCTTCGGCAGAGGTATATAAAATGATCCCCGAATCAGCTCAAACTTGTTGATATGCACCGCTAAATGTATTATAGACTGCAGTGCCCAGCCACTGTCTTTTTGCTGGAATTCTTCCAGCTGAGTGTTTATTAGATCCAAAATGTTTGATTTAAACCACTCCTCCAAATTATCATCTGCACTAATTGGAGCAGTTCTTGCTTGGAAATATTTAATGTCTTTTATGTTTTCATTGTCAGCACTTTGTTTAATAAATTCGCCGCAAAACGTTGTAGAAACTTTAATATTAAAATAACGTTTTAGAGTGTTCTTAATACGGCGCGTAAATAATTTGGCAGCGTCTTGCATAAATTGCTTCGGATCGATATGTTTTAAATTTGCAATAACACCTTGTCGAATTCTGTCTGCGAACGCTGTCTTTATTTCCTCCCACTTTACAAAATCACTTCTTCTTACGCGAGTAATTCCTCCACCTCGACGGGGAGTTCTCAATAGTGCTCTCAATGCTTTAATTTGCTCGAGACAGCTCTCGAAATGTCGTTTCCTAGCACTCTTATTGCACTTCCGAAATGCAACTTGAAATTTATGCATGTTTCTATTACACTTTTTAACAATATAGTCTTTACTCTCTGAATTTGTTAAACACTTCGACACATCCTTCCTCAAGTTTTTAATTATTGAAAAACTTTTATTTACTAACACCGAAGACATTTTTATTTTTTATGTACTATCACGGAGACTCACTAAAACTGACTGATGCTCCACAAGAGTTTGTTTGAGCTTTTATAGGAACGGTTTGTAAACATGAATGATCCTGCTGCTACAATAATCATTGCAAAGGATGAATTCCAACGAATTTGCTTGCAGGCTGGGATGATATCGAATAAACAATAAAACACAATTCTTGGAACAATAAAATAAAAATTTTTGGCCGCCTACAGTAAGTGTGGCATCAAATTATATGAAAAGAATAAATGTGCTGATATTTCCTAAATTTGTTTACACAGGTGTGCAGCTAAAATGCGAATGTGTAAACAGGAAGTTTACACGGGTGTGTATGAACCATTCAACTTAAATGCGAATTTGTTTACAGCGGTGATATCAAATTGCATCATAAATAGGGGAAGCATGCCTACTGTTTGGTAAACAATTAATATTTGATACCCAGAACCCCCATAGAAAGTGATCCAGAACTTCTGATAACTACAAATTCCTCGCTAAGAAATCTTCAAGTAAGAAAACAGCAAATCCAAGGCTGCATCATGCTGATATCTACAAATCCCTAGGGTAACTTGAATTATTAATACGCTAATATTTCGAAAACCATAGCTCGTAGGGGATTTCTGATGAAAATTTCGTTCCCCCTCCCACCCCACACCACCTAGAATCCATTGACATGAACAAAAATAACTTGAATTATTAATACGCTAATATCTCGAAAACCAGATGAAAATTTCGTCCCCCAACAGTACCAATACCCTATCCACTGGCACCTTCTAGAATCTATTGGTATGAAAAAAAGTATTCTAATTTTAACTTTATTTATTACTAATATTAATTCAAAACCTGGAAAGCCTATATTTAGGCGCTCAAGAAAAATCATAGTAAAAAAGCCTACATTTAGGCACAGCACCCATGAGCAAAAAAACTTGAATTATTACTAATATTAACTATATCTAAAAAGGTAAAATCGCTAATATCTCGAAAGCCATAGCCCGTAGAGGATTTCTAACAAAAATGTTATCCCCCTCTAACCCGCGCCCCTCTAACACATTCTAGAATCTATTGGCATGAACAAAACTGTCCTAAGTAGCTTGAATTATTAATAATATTAACTATATCTGAAAAGGTAAAATCGCTAATATCTCGAAAACCAGAGCCCGTAGAGGATTTCTGATGAAAATTTCATCCCCCCTAATACCAACACCCCAACCATCTAGAATCCATTGGCATGAACAAAAATTTCCTAGCGTTAACTTATATTTAGGCGCACCACATATCTATCCAAGAAAACCGTAGTACCGGAGCATGCTGGTAGTACCGGCTAATGCCGCTAGGGCGCAGTCAAGACCAAACGATGCATCCAAGACATAAGCCAATTAAAGCTCAATGGTGTATCCAAGATATAAGCCAGTCAAGACTCAATGGTGCATCCAAGACACAAACACATATTTAGTATGGACTCTAAACCACCTAGCGACGGTGGCTCCATCTGCGGGTGAGAGTTCTAGATAAAAACTCTGGTCCAGAACTCTACCCATATATAGCAACTTTAAAGAATATTCACACAACACCTCCATGGTCTCATGGTAGAGCGCCTGGGATTTTACAAAACCAAGCGTGCTCGGTTCGATTCCAGCAAAAAATCCAACGTTATTTTATTATGAAATCAGCTAAGACAAAAGCTTGAACAGCTTACAGGGGGGGTCAGTTGTAGGTTAATGTCATCACAGAATGAAAGGTTCCCCCAGGCAGCTGCGACGTAGACAAACAGTTGGAATTAACCGGACAATTTTTTATATGGAAAAAAATGAGCTGGTACTGTCATAGTATAATGTTAATTTTCAGTACAAAAGCGGCCTCAGAACCACCTTAAAATTGCTCACCGTACCTCAGGAAGAAGAAGATGCAAATGAGTTGGAATTTTCCGGACACTTTTTGTATGGAAAAAGTGATCCAGTAACGCCATAGCGTAACTAGTAACGTGTCAAAAAAAAATTATTCGAAAATTGTCCAAAGCCATCGGCAAGGAATTCCATGCATACCGTAAGTCCAAAAGATTTTTAAAATTTCAATTAGGAACAAATATTTTCATCTTTAGCAGAAGAAATCCGCCACCTGCATGGGAGTGCGAAGTTTAGATAACTCCACTAATTGCAAGTTAATTTCCGCATGGAGCACCCTTCCCGACTGGTCTGAAGTTGATCAACCTATCATACTTTGGGAGAACGAAACAGCGTTTGAGGAAGATAGTAGTTCAGGGAACGGCAAGGAATATTATCCCTCATCGAAAGCTGCAATAAAAACTTTATTCATCAATGGTTTGTGGGAGTTCGGGTGCTCTCCGTTACCCAGAAAAAAGTGAATAATTCTTAGCGAGGACATTCGAACGAAGCGTAAAATTAGATTAGATTACAAATCTGAAGTTTTTCAACATCTCAATGGCGCTGAAGCTGGTGTTTAATTGGATGCTAATACACAGACTGGAGAAGGAACTTGTTATAAAGTGAATTTTATGACATATCCCAGTATCATTCATGGAAATGGCCCAAGTAATGTCAACGTAAGTTCATTTGCAAACTACCTTTGTTGAACTGAATTCCTTTCCCGTGTCTCGCTCTTGAGACTTCGATTAGTTTTCTTTATATTTATTGAGCCTTCAGCACGTAGAAGGTTGGTTTTGTACGTTTGATAAAAACAAAACTTGCTAACAACTGAATGACAAATTTATTTTCCTACCTCACAGCTTACTAGTCTACAGAGAAAATTAACAAAACTAAAAGCAATTGTGATTACATGATTTCAGTTAACTAAAGTACAAATGGCCTATACATTTTCCCCGCCGTTAAGAAATTTGTTTCTTAACCGACTGGTAGCTTGCATACCCGGTTGATTGCTCTTTTAAAAATCCCATTCTTTGTTTTGACGGACACGACGCGCACCAAGTTGTCTTTACCCGAATGAGTGTGAATTATTCTGCCCAGATGCCATTTTGTAGGTGGAATGTTGTCTTCGCGAAGTATGACTAAGTCGCCTTGTTTCAGAGACGCATTTTTTCTAGTCCACTTTTGACGCTCTTGAAGTGTAGATAGGTAGTCCAGTCTCCATCTCTTCCAGAAACCTTGCACCATGGCTTGTATCAGCTGCCATCGACGTAGTTGAGAGATTGGTTGTTCTGAATGCTACCTTTGAGGTAGACTTGTCAGGGCCTGTCCAATTAAGAAATGCGCCGTTTGACACCCATAAAATTTGTGCCATTGTCACTATAAATATCTTTAGGGACACCACGACGAAATACAAATCGCTGAGGTGCTGCAATGAAGGCTTCACTACTGAGAGAAGTAACTGCTTCGAGGTGCAGAGCCTTGGCTGCGAAACATACAAACAGGGCGATATATCCCTTCATCGTCCTTGAACCTCGACCTGTTCTAGTGCTCAGTGTTAGTGGACCTGCATAATCTACACTTAAGAAATAGGACGTGAAATTGTGACTCGAGGCCTGGGAAGGTTTCCCATCAACTGTGTTGGTGGTCTAGAAGCCTGTCTTCTAAAGCAGATAAGGCAGTCTCGACATATCGTTCTCACCATGTTCCTTACTGATGGGATCCAATAACGTTGGCGAATGATGCTTATGAGTGAGGATGGTACTGGATGCAGATATGTTCTGTGAAGATCTAATATAATAAGCTTTGTTATGGGATGATCCTTGGGTAGGATGATAGGATGCTGAGCGTCAAAGCAATAATCTGAATTTTGAAGTCTTCCACCGACACGTAAGATTTCTTCTTTATCTAGAAATGGGCATAATTTGTTGATCGTGCTCCTTCTTGGTATCAGTCGATTGGCCTTGAGCTCATTTACTTCCCTGGAGTATGCAGTTTCTTGCATCCATTTGGTGCAATGCTCGATTTATTTCGTTTGTAGATAAGAAGAAAAGATCTCTGTCCGATGAAAATTTTCTTGTGTTCGAAATGAAGCGGAGACAATATGCTAGCACACGTACTATGTTGCGATAGGAAGAATACTTGGACGATGGTTCTGTAAGAGTAACGTTTGACAGCTCTTGGAAATGTGGAAAAATTCCCACATTGCGTTCTTCCTTTCGTACTTCGGTTGCGGAAACTGAGCTTGGCTTACAGGGCCATTTATCTTGTTGTAAGGTCAACCAGTGTGGTCCTTGCCACCATAATATATGTTCCACTAATTCTGCTGGCATGATTCCACGAGAAGCACAATCAGCTGGTTGTCTCGAGATAGTACATGTCTCCAGCACGTATTAGGAAGCATTTCTAAGATTTCTGAAGTCCTGTTCGCTATATATGATTTCCATCTTTGTGGTACATCTGATAGCCAAGCTAGAACAACAGAGGAGTCGGTCCATGCATAAAGTTTGACCTCATTAAGAGTAAGCGATTGTATGACCTTTCTAAACAAACGAGCGAGCAAAAGAGCAGCACATAACTCCAATCTTGGAATTGAGATTTGTTTTAAGGGTGCCACCCTTGTCTTGGCGGCAACTAGTCTAATGATGGATTTACCCTCCTCATTCTTGCTTCGACAATAAATAACTGCTGCGTATTCGAGCTCTGATGCGTCAGCAAACCATGCAACTCTATCAAATGTATAGACAAGTAAATTTGTCGTGGTATTCTTATCTGAGTGATTGTTGATAAATTTTCGCTTAACCTTTCCCACTTTCGTGTTATGTCATTGGGTAAAACCTGATCCCATTCTCGTTTAAGTAGCCATAATTTTTGAAATAGAATTTTGAGGTTGATTGTTATTGGAGAAAGCCAGCCCATGGGATCGAATATCCTAGATGCTTCTGAAAGGATTTTTAGGAAAATCTGTAGATATGTTGAATAAGAAGACATCGTCTGCTGGGTCCCATTGAATGCCAAGCACCTTGGCTGTGCCAGAGTCATCATCAATCGGAAGCGAATCAATATTTGTTGTATCAGATGACATATTCGATCGCCATTTCACTAGGGGAAATCCACTCGCACTTAGAATTTCAGTTAGCTGCCGTTGTAATAAGATTGCACTCTCAATGGTATCTGCTCCCGAGAGAAGATCGTCGACGTAAAAATCATTTTGAATTATAGTTGCTACATCAGGTGAAGTTTTCTTAGCTTCTTCGACAATTTGATGCAATACTCGTGTTGCTAAAAATGGTGCAGATGAGGTACCGTAGGTAACTGTGTTTAGTCTGAAATGACATATAGGTTTTGAAGGATCTTCTCGCCAGAGAATTCGTTGGTAATTCCTACCTACTTGATCTACTAGTACCTGGCGATACATTTTTTCTACATCAGCTGACAATGCTACCCTATGTTTACGCAAACTTATCAGGATAGATGTCAGATCCCGCTGGATTGTGGGGCCCACCATTAACGTTTGGTTAAGCGATATTCCAGAGCTAGTTTTGCAGGATCCATCGAAGACTACCCGCATTTTGGTATTCGGTCCATTTTTGAACACGGCGGGCGTGATGGGGAAGGTAAAAGTATTTATCTGCTTCCCTTGACATTTCCTTAGTAGGTACATCCTCCATATGTCCCAGTTGTTGATATTCACGCATGAACGATATATACGCTTGTTTGTAGTCAGAATCTCTAGAAAAGCGTCGCTCTACTGATCGTAAACGACCAATTGCATTTTGTAGAGAGTTACCAAGGTGCTGCTTGTTTTTCTTGAATGGAATTGAAACTACATATCGGCCACTTTCTTCACGACAGAATGTTGCTTTAAATTGAGTCTGAGCCAGTGCTTCTTCTTCACTAATGGTGACAGTTGAAGTGGGTAGCTCCTCTATGGTCCAAAACCGTTGCAAAGTTTTATCAAGGTTGGTGAAAACTGTCGTGTTCATGCTGTGCACTAAAGATTCCCTTGCAAGAGCACCAGTAATTATCCAGCCAAAAACTGTCTCTTGAGCAATAACAACTCCCATGTCATTGTACAATTTTCCTGCTCTAAGTACTTCGAAGAATTTGTTAGCCCCTAGCAGTATGTCAATAGGTGAGGGCTGATGAAAACTAGGATCTGCTAGATCTAATTCCTTAGTATTCAATCGTTTCTATTGGTTTAGACGGAATGTAGGATAACAAATTGCTTATTACGAATGCCATTACTTCAATTTCATTTTAAATTAACCGTATTATTTTGTTGGATAGGCACGACGAATTGTTTTTGATTATGGCTGACGGCAGCGGCAGGTTTTTGTGGAACCTCCCCACACTCTCCGCCAATAGCTGAGGCGAACTAGCGTGCCGCCCTGCAGTCAACGCTGTCCGTCGAGTGATCTGTCAGCTTATGCTGGCAGTCGGGATTTTACGTCCCAAGCGAATCACTCTTCATACTTCCATAATACTATTCCAAAAGGCTATCTCATATTCTTTATATTCTTATTATTTCTTTATGTCTAATATCGGGACGGGCTATGGCCTGACCAGCTACTCTGATTTATGTTATTTTGCTGTTATTACTAAGCTATTATACTAAGCTACTAATGTCGTGATGCCCAGCGTTGTACGTTGCTTCAAGCAGGGGCTTATAAACAAATTCTTTTTGATTTGATTTTGATACAGTTTCACTTCAGAGTTTGGTGTGAGATCATTAAAAAATAACCATTTCTTACAAGCGCTCAACTCAAAGGTATTTACATTATGTTACGTATAAATAAATTCTTTAAGAAGACTATCATTGAATGTCAAATTAGTTGTAGAAAATTAAGAAAACTCTACTTAAATACAACAATATGAAATGTTTCGTGCTTTATTTACTTGTCATCTTTGACATAAGGAACTGTCAGAGATTTTCTTTTACTTTTCCTTTTTTATTAGTGGACGAAACACGTCACGGCCAAGTGTCAAAATCTTAATGAGAATACTTGTCTTCTATATACCTTGGACCTTAGAATATAGAGCAAACAGGAATGGTGATAAGCCAGATTTTGCGTAATGAATTTCTGGTTGTGTTGGTAGTCCATTTTTACATGTATTTGCACGCCATCCCTATTCTAAGCAACTTGTCAATTTGCAGCAAAAAGTAAACAAAGGGTTTGTGCGGAGCATCTGTGGTAAAAAATGTTCCTTTTCTACTTTATTTTGAAACAATTCACATAATTAATTTATATAAATCTCTGCTTCTATTAACAAAAAAGATAATTTAGATAGTGCAGTTGCCTCAAACAGGATTTCCCTAGATTATAATCCAATTTATATTTGCAAGCACTGACCGAACACTTCATTTCTGTTTTTTTAATTGATATGAAGATTTTAACAGGCACTAGTGTAACGAAGTCTTATGCCTATCACCTACACTATCATCCCATTTTCCCTATCTATAGGCAATATAGCAAGAATCCATCCAAATTCCTATTATCTACATGATTTATTTCTCTATTCATGAGAAATAAATCATATCAAAAATACATCAGCAACTCCAGAGCCGATCAGGCGGCCAGGGCATGACAGAGTATCATACACTTAATGCCACTGCGCCGGCGTACCACACAGATACTGATAGAAGAAGCCAGTCAACCGGCAGTGGGAGAATAGATAAAGTTAGCACCGCCAGGTCTATTACACACTGCACTACTACTGACCACGCATATATAAAGGGGCCTGCCGCTGCCAGAAATCAGTCTTCATCGACAGCTCGAGCAGAGCAGAGCTCCAGTTCCAGCTACTACCAGTAACCAGATAAAATCCGAGTCTTGATCACGAGCTCGACCAGGACAGAACTCCAGTACCAGCACCAGTCAGAGACCAGACCAGACCAGACCAGAGGAAATATAAGTAGAACCAGATCACCAGTAATCAGTCAGTTGCTTCCCAGCAATCAGACTGTTAAGATCTCCCGACTATTCGTGCTGGTTCTGCCTAAGGCGTGCGTACGATTTTTGTATCGGCCTAGGACAGAATATTAGCACACTATTCTACCAGTTACCCGTCCCCGTGCTGTTTCTGCCTAAGGCGTGCGTACGATTTTCGTATTGGCCTAGGACAGAATATTCGCACACTATTCTATCAGTTATCCGTCCCCGTGCTGTTTCTGCCTAAGGCGTGCGTACGACTTTCGTATTGGCCTAGGACAGAATATTCGCACACTATTCTACCAGTTATCCGTCCCCGTGCTGTTTCTGCCTACGACGTGCGTTCGATTTTCGTATTGGTCTAGGACAGAATATTTGCACACTATTCTACCAGTCATCCATTCCCGTGCTGTTTCTGCCTACGACGTGCGTACGAATTTCGTATTGGTCTAGGACAGAATATTCGCACACAAATTCCCCGTCGACCTGTTTCCGTGCTGTTTCTGCCCAAAGACGTGCGTACGATTTTCGCATTGGTCTAGGACAGAATATTCGCACACAACTACCCGATATTCGCCCGTGTTGTTTCTGCTTATGACGTGCGTAAGGCACCTGACCTCGTTATATACTCACTAGGGTATACCGAGTGTGAGTAGAGTATTAAAGCGCAATCCTAAATAACCCGACGTTATACAAATTGCAAAAACATATCAAATGGATTATAGACCATAATGACTGACAGTAGTGAATTAAATATAGTATAATGACCGTGAATTACATTAGTGAATAATAAACTAGACTTAATAGTGAAGTAATAATGAACTATAACCTAGACTACATAAGTGTAACAAGATAAGACATAGTACTAAACTAGAATTGTTAGGAATAAGCAACAGTGAAATAAAGAAAATATATAAAATTACCCAAGTGTATTATTAGTAACACCAACGTCGAGGAACCCAACTCTGGACTACTCCCGAGCTACCCGCACACTAGCACACCCGACGTTACACTAGTTTCACTATAAAACTTTGCACTAAATAAAGGTAAAAGATAAATAGTTTTGAAAAGAATTGATTCGGTACTTTTGTTAAATTTCACAAAAGAATTTTAAGTTGACTAAATCTGCTCACAAAACAAAATCACATTTGACAATTCTGCACCCAGCTTTGACAACTCTTTCTTGCAGCATCTCACTTACTCCTATGTATAATCTCCTGCTCTGGACAAATTACGCTCGTGTACACGAATTTTACACGATTCAACCATTCCTGTTTGCTATATCTGCCTTGGACCTTAGAACATATATCAAACAGAAATGCTGATAAGTTCGATCTAGTGAAGCCGAGCTTGAATGTGTTGGAGTATGTCTCCTTTGTAGTTGTACCGCAGTGGGGACGGTAAATATCATATTCATAACTGGGGGCACATTAAATCTTCGTGGCGGGAAAATTTGAAAATGTTGTTTTAATTTAATTTTATCTTTACATTTCAAATTTGTAAACACGATCTATTGTGTATTCAAAAATAATTGAATATTAGTTGTTATATGTGGGTTTCGCTCTGGGAGTACTTGTTACGGCACGTGTAAGAAGTACACTCTACTGAACCTGAACGTGTAAGAATCTGCTGTGGTGCTAACTATTTTTGCTTTATATTTATTTTAAGAAATGAAAGAAAAATCCGATCCACTGATAGCGATTTTCAAAAAGCTACGCTACTTCCTTATTGTTAGTCCTCTGCACTACATAGGTAAGTGTATACTGACCACGCGCAAGATGATAGAGCAAGGCATTACATAAGCAAGATAATGAGCAATGATAAGTATTTGTTGTATATGTACAAAAGCATAAGTTACATATTGTTACGTGCAATAGAAAGTGACAACTGGTGACATCTACTGGCAATAAACAACTTCAGGTTCGGAGAGTAAATGACTTCAGGTTCGGAGAATCGATTATGAAAGTTAGGAAAGTTCAGGAATAGAACAAATAGAATAGTCAAGAAGCTTTTGGAATAGAACACTCCAGAATAATCCGGAGAGTTTCTAGGGTATAAATATAACAGTTGTCATCGCCAGAAGAAGAGTCTTGTTTTAGACGTTGCAGTGTTAGCAAGCGAAAGTAATAAAGAAGCGATAGTGTGTAATTAGATTGCGATAATTGAAAGTACAGTGTTAGCGATAATTAGAGTTGAGTTGATTAAATGAATGTTTGTGAACTTTTATATGATTAGAGTGAAATAAAGAACTTATATATTTATTATTTAATATTGTGTTTTAAATAACGAACCAAAGGCCACGCTCGCAACAATATATTGATCACTTGTGCATTTTAGTGGGAAAATTGTTTAATATGTATAAATGGAATGCAAACAAAGTACATCTCTACACTGGCAAACAAAATGATTAAATTTAAATCATTTACAGATTTTACACCTTTAGCCATAGTATAATAAGCTTGTGAACCTTATTGCACTAAGTTACCAGGAGCGACCACGAGGAGGTAGGTGTAAAAATGTAAGAAGATCGCAAAAGTATCTTTTCTGTTACTGTGGACAAAATATTTCAGCCATTAGAGCCTAGATTTTTAAATTATTTATACTTTATTTCAGTTTCACGTACATCAGATGCTATTCACTTAGAGCATAAGAAAGTTCTTAGATAACATAATATCTCAGAAATCCAGTTCTTACTAATTTAAATTAATAAATTCGCTCCATTGAAGGTAGAATACTAATAAAAAGTGAAAAGATTAATGAACAATAAAATTTACTTAAACTTGTATGCACAGAAATGATACTAACTCAAACTTCTTACACGCCCCCAGCAGTCCTTGCAGCTTTTGCTTCATCTCTTTTTCTAAAAATTCGGACTGCGTTATGGTGGAGTTTAAACATTTACATACCTTTGAATATCACGATTTTTGTATAATGCTGTCTGAGTGAAATTTTTTCTGGTGCTTTTTTTGCAACAAAATAAAATCTTGTCTGAAGGTATTTTTCAGCTATAAGCTTAATTAAAGCACTATAATGATTGTTGCTGACATCCATATCAGTCTGCTGATCTTGGAATAGAGATTTATTTAAAAAATGCTGTTGAACTTCTATTAATATTCTCAGAAAAAATTTTTTTCTGAGGACTGTATCATTTCCGCTTAAAAAGTTCATTTTTACACGCATGGCGCTCTCAGTTTTTCTGCAAATGCTAATAACTCTTTTATAAGCAAGAAGAGACGATTGGGAGTATGTTCCTTGAAGTGCAGACAAACACTCTGGGCAGTTCAGTATCTTATTTATTTTAAATACCACAAAAACAGTTATGTACGAAATAACATGTTGAACATATTCGGACAGCTTCGCTGGGTGTGCAACATAACTGTGTTCTTCCAAAAACTGTTGGTCTAAAGCAATGCTATCCTATAAAATATCCTTCTGCTCTATAAGCTGACGTCTCTCCACTGTATTATTAATTTCTTCTGCAGGGTTGGAATTTAATTTTACCTTTGTTATATTTGCCAAGTGATGTTAGCACAGCTGGGACTTTAATTTAAACCATACCTTATAAGTTTACAGATAGAAATTTCAGTCCAAGTTTTACTAACATCGCTTGGTGTGAAATTTGTAGACATCGATGCAAGCTGAAGCGTCTGACCTGCACCTTAACGTTCCAACTTTCCTTCGGCAGCATTTGAAACAATCAAAAAATACATATGTACATAAACTAGAATTTAAGCAAAAAATTTCTCTTTTTACTTACAACTGATAGCGTTTGCTGTGATTTCATATAATACTTCGATGATTCTCCAACGATAACACCACTTTCCTCCACATTCCTCACAGAAACATGCTCCACTAGTTCCTCGTGATGCTGTACAATTAAAAAAATTAGGATGATGTTATGTATCTTAATCGTTTAATTTGATCAGTTAAAGTGTAAAAAGAAACCACTACTACTGAGCTCCTTCATATCTAAAATTACCATTACTGATTCCTCTATATAAATCTCCGCAACTTCAATTAGGGGAAAGTCAATTATAGCATCACTTTTCTCCTCATAGTGTGATGCGCTCTCCACAGCATTTCTCACAGGAATGTGCTCCACTCGTTCCTCATGATCCTGTACAAATAAAAAATTATAAAGATATTATGTATCTTAACCGTTTAATTTAATCAGAAAAAAATTAATATTTCAGTTTAAATGAATCCACTTACCACTTTTGTTTTAAGAGAAGGTATCGCATTTCTCACCAACCCCGTCTAACTCCAACGATCTGATAATCCATGGCTGAAAAGTGGTCCTCACAAAGAGACTCTCTTTGAGCTGGCTTATACTCTGGCCGGCCAATCGCATCGAGCCATTTCTTTTTTTAAATTTCCTACTTAGGAAACCTAAAATCAAAAAATAAGTAAATTTAGTGGAAACGTCTTAACCAAATTAACAAAACTATGTGTTGTAGGTACCTAGTTGAGAAAATTTTATAGCAGTTTCCAGCAAGAACTAATTTCACAATTCAAATCAAAATACAAATTTATCACAGGAATGAAATATATATATAAAATATAATAAGTTACTTTTAAAAAGGCTATTTCACATTTTCCGTTTAATTGATTTATCTACTCAAATCAAAATATTCAGATAATTTTCCAAATGTCCCCTAAAAATATTTTTAACCCACCGCCATTGACTTATTGCCCTTCGACTTTGACAGTTCTCTTTTCACGTAAACAAGAATTTTTCTTACATGTAAGTGCACAACAAAATTCAAGTTTTTATATTTGCTTGAAGATGATTAAGCAATATTTGGTATTATTAGTTAAAAGTAAATGGATTACAAATAATTTGTGAATATACTTGCCTAAAAAATGCTTTCCACGGCCTAGTTTTGCCTCTATAACTCCGGCAACCTTTTACTGAGCACTTCATTGTTCAAATTTTTCAACTTTTTTTACACTAAATATTGTTTTAAATTGTTTATATTAAATCACTTGACTAGTTTTGAAAAAAAATTGTTGTTTGTTTTCACTGCGAAATCACAAATAATTAACATAAATTATTTACCGTCAAGAAAACACAAAAACTCACTTGGCAGATAAGACTTATATCTCGCTTTCTCCAATATATTCGGTCCTTTGTTATTGTCTTCCCCTTCGACATAATTATGAGGAGAAGAAAGCTTCCCCTTCAAGCAAGGCGAAACAAAAACGTAACGAAAATGTAAACATGCTTGCATAGAAGTGTACGCA
Source organism: Dioctria linearis (assembly GCA_963930735.1). Taxonomy (NCBI): domain Eukaryota; kingdom Metazoa; phylum Arthropoda; class Insecta; order Diptera; family Asilidae; genus Dioctria; species Dioctria linearis. The sequence continues at coordinate 123,889,512 of OZ005742.1, read as the reverse complement.
AAAGAAACGTTTTGGTGTTGTGAATGCGTAACAAAAACGAATCATCAGGCCAAAGAGAAGTGAAACTGAAAAGCGTAGACTGTCAGTGTAGTGGTAGTTCGCAAACTGTACTCTAAAGTGTTACGTTTTCGGAATGAAAATTACGTTCAGTTAACGAAACGTTTTGCATGAGGACTCAATGGCTTTTGAAGAAAACAACAGATTTTTCTATTTTAATTTATTTTATAAAAATAGCATCACAAAAAGAGAACAAAAAAACGTTTATTAAGGAACCTTAGTTTACACTACGTTACAATGTTTTAGGTACATCGAGTAGGGTATAGATAATTGGAATTATCGATAGACTACAAAATAGCTTAGTAAACTGACAAAATTTCAATAATAATAATATAACTAATTCAAATTTGTTGACACTCCAAAGTTTTAATAAAATAAAAATTAACGCGGCGTTTTGTTATTCAAAAACAAATTAACATGCACAGCACAGCTGTCTGCTGTCAGGTTCTATGACACAGGTCAATAAATCTAGAAGTACGTTTTCAATACGTTTTCGTTTCACTTTTGGTGTACACTCTCAAATGCTTAGAGGGAGGTACGTTTTCATTACGTTTTTGTTACGCTGTGATTATAGTGTTCATGTACTATAGAGCCGTGAGTGTATTAGTAAAACGCGGTTCGTAAAGTTCACGTTTTCGTTTCACTTTAGGTGTATACTCTCAAATGTTTAGAGGGGCACTACACGAATTTTATACGATACCCGCATTCCTGTTTGATATATGTTCTAAGCTTTGGACAGAGGAGATTGTCTTCTTCTTCCTTGTCACAACCAGCATGCCACACCGAGCTCGTTCGTCGAGTTTGGGGTGTGTTCAGCTGTCGGTTTCCACAGGCCGGCATACATGCTACAGTATTTCTCAGTGTAGCATATTGCTATATGAATACGCTACGACCATAACATGCTATTCATTTCCCTTTTTTATTTACAAAATTTTCACTTTAAATTACACTGACAACTTTCAAAAGTGACGTTTCGGATCAAAGTACACACCCGCCGTTCAAATGACAAGTCGGTGTGCGGTGTGTATCTTAGAATATAGAGACAACAGGAAGTGTTGATAGCTGTAAAATTCGTGTGCTGAGCGTGGATTTTTTCGGCTTGCCGTTAAGTAGCTCAGTATTATATTGAAGAAAGAGACAAATCTATTACCATGTTTACATGCAGGGTTGAACCATGGTTGAACTCGGGTTCAACTCCATGTATACGCGGCTCGAGTTGAAATTGGGTCGACTCGACTCCTCGACTCGATCACGCTTAGCTGGCGTAGTCGAGTCGAAATGGTGCACTATAAACGCAGATTTAGTAGTCGAGTTGGCACCTAACAACTGGATATATTTAGTTTGCTCTTTACTCGAAATTTTTGTTTGGTTGTATATTCATTGTGTGTTTATTTTGTTTATTTAAACAAAATTTATAACTTTTATAACTCCATCACAAAAATACCATAAATGAGATGTTATTTTTAACTGTCTGTTCAACAATATTTGAACCCGTTTCCAACTCAATCTCTCAACCCTGCGTGCCTGCGTGCTCAAAAACATGAGTCGAAAACTCAACTCAATCTCGACTCAATCTTTCAACTCTGCATGTAAACATGGTATATGTTTAGCTGTCAAACGAAGTTTCCGTAATTTGCAACAATTTAAATATAATTTAAGTATAATTTAAAACATGTGAACAGTGATTTAAAAATAGTGCTAAATAAAGTAAAGAGTATAAGTAATTATCTGTTGATATTATAGTGATAAATTTCTAAGTGATGTTCATGTAATTTCAGAATGAAGTGTTCGATGAAAAATTGCCACAACAACACCAAGGTTCGACGAGGGAAATCATTTTTTAGGCAAGTATAGTTTTAAAATATTATTTTGTGTACTTTACACAACTTTATATATTCAATTAAATTAAAAAAAAAACATAACAAAAACGATGAAATATCGAAAAATTCCTTCCTTAACTGAGATTTGTTTACGTTTGTGACAGCTGCGAAATTCCCTGGGTATGTTGGCGTAGTGCATCGAATAAGAAGCTTTTCGGTGGGGGCAAACCTCCATATCACCATATCTTGTTGCCCCGCTCTCTATATTGATTCTACTATACGGCTGTACTGAAAGCTCATTTCACTACAGCGGCAACAGATACTAACCCAACCAGAATTTGACTACGCTAAATTTGGCTTATCACACTTCCTGTATTCTCTATATTCTATGGTGTATCCGTAGCCCCCGCAAGATACAAGCCATGAACAAAGTCGAAAAAAGAGAGCAGCGGGCCGGTCAGCAGGCGACATCCACAGTCTTCTTGCCTTGTCTTACTGAAGTAGTTTTTCATATAAAAGTTGCTTGTATTTTGCTCTATATCGCTATAATTTCCGTAAATTTGTTCTACATACTATTTTTTTTTTTAAATTATTAGAAAGAAAACATATTTGGCTGCAATTTGTTTTAACTTCATTTTGCTGTGAGAGCGACAGATTTTGGCTTTAGGACCGGTTTAAGATGAAATTTTAGTTTTTCCTCCATGACGGGTATACAAAATGCCGTGTTAGTGAGCTCCTACTGCATGCTGTACCCGGCACGTGAAGGCCTTTTATTGTGTCGGGGCCTTCGGAGACTTCATGGCTTGTATTATATTCCGGGGTTTACGGTGTATCCCTACTTTTTCAAGTCACGTGACATGCCCATCACAACGCTTCAAAGCACATCGGTGTGTGACCCTGAACGCACGGCAAGTAACAATTCACATACACTGCACTGCATCGTTTATTTTCTAAAACAATGCACACTGCATCAGTAGACATTTGTTAAATACATACTACAGAATAGAGGAAGTGTTCAATATTAATTTGATTAATTAATTTTAAAATGATATTAGAAGAAAAATGGATAGAGTTTTTCTCAAAATAATGAATCCACAATACAAAAAATTTATAAATGAAATCTTCAAAAAATGATTGTCAAAGCACTGCACTGCTTTCCAGGTGGTTTACAGTCACTGACATATATATTATGGACTGCTTAACTTTCTATTTCATGTGGGCTCAATTGCTTGTGTCAATAAAAGTTTTTACGCCGGTACCAACATTGAAAAACTCATTGGCGGGAAGTTGAAAAAATAAGCACTCTGCTCGAAAAGTGATTATAATAAAACGTTTTGAACTTCTGCTTCATATCTTATGAATATGTTGTCTTTTGTAAAACAATTTTATCAGTAATAACCCTAAATAATTAATTTAAAAACATTTATTTCGACGGACCCCATCTATTTATTTTTTGTTTACAGTACTCCTCAGTTGGTACTTGGTGCTTAGACCGAAAGAGTCAATATAAAAGTGAGCCCACTTTTTGCTGTGCATTTCCATTAACGTAGTCAGTCCATATTATATATGTCAGTGTTTACAGTGCAGTACACTGCTCCAACACTGCACTGCATTGCAGTACAGTGCACTGCACCGAATCGTATTGTGTTTCTAGCTTAACATTACTTTACTCTTTCCCGTGGGAAATCTGATTGTCATTTGTGTTGTCATTTGATCATGTTAATTGCCATCAATCACAGTCTCATCGCGGAGTAAGAAAAAATGGCTTGGCCATTCACTTTGTTTTGAGATAGGGTTTATTTATTATAAAAACGTGAAGTGTGTGCGCATCCAATGGTAAATATTTAGTTACAAATATTGTTAAGCGTGTAGTGTCGAATCACTATAAAAATTTATGGAGTAACAGAATGGCATATCTGATGTTTCCTTGATGTTTACATTAAACCAAGGCAAAATTTAGAATAGAATAGAATAGAAAAAGCATTTATTAAAGAACTTCAGCCTAAGCTACGTTACAACGTTAGGTACATCGAGTCTAAAATAGATAATAGTACTATAAGTTAGTACAAAGTCAAGAAAAACAACAAAAACACTACTACAGTGTCTGTACTCTATCATACCTCAATGATTTTGTATTATTGATTTTTTAATATTATCTATCTTCAAAGTGGTTAAGTTATAGAATTCTTGTCGTTTTTGAATCTACACTCTGAACAAGAGTGGTTTAAAGGGTTTTTGGGGCTAAGCCCAGCCGTAAAAGAACATTTTACATATGTGAAATAAAAAAAAAACGATCATGTATATAGTCTTTGCTTTAATTACGTTCAAAGTTGGGCTCATTGGAACTTAATGATTAAGATTATAAGATTAACAATTTGGCAAAAATAAAATAAAATCTGAGGTATACGTAGTGAGGTAGGGTTATTCAAGATTGCTTGCATGTCAATAGCGTATTTTAAGTTTAAACGGCATATTCAGAACATGCATACCCATGAAATATCTAGGAAGACAACTGTTGTCGGTGGAATAGTCATCAGTTGGACAAGACGAAAAAATTCCTTGAATTTACCTACAATATATATTATTAATTTTGCAATATTATTGTTCTCTATTCTTAAATCTTAATTACTTTGTTACTATAGATCGGTCTATCATGCCTAATGCGCACTAGACTATACTAATACCTTTTATGAAGTTCGTATTACTTTTATTATTTTATTATATGTTTTGCTAAAATCTAAATCTACCATGTAATTTTCTATGCATACGGGTGCTCAAAAATAAATAAATGTCAAATGTCATATTCAGCAACCCCTATTCAACTCTAAATTCAAATTCAAAATTTATTTATTACATACCCCGCCATAAGCGCCACGTCACTGACGTTGGGTAAAGCGATTAGAGTATTATTTTTGACTATCAGAACCAGCTTAACACAAGCTCGCTGCATGGACACGTTTAATAAGTAAACGTCTCAACAATACATGCGATTCATCACTTAGTCGGTGTTAGTATTAGCACAGATAAACCCAGATGTCCAGACCTTATGGGGATCAGTGACGTTCAGTCAACAACTGAAATAGAAAGCACATTGTTTCGAAAAAAGAGCTTTGAAGCTTTTGCGAGAGATTCTATGCGAGAAACATCTCTTTGAGATTATTCCGGGGGCAACGCTTACGATACAGCGCCTCAATGGTTACATGTTTAAACTTGATTGTTTTTGAACTCTCTCACAGCCCTCCGCTTTTGTATCCAATTTTATCTTTACATCTCTCTCGAAAAATGAGAGTTTGGTAGATGGCTTGTGGGAGAAAAGCTTTAAGCACATGTTTGTCGGTTAGACGTTGTCGGTTAGCCGCAATAATTGGTGTCAGTTTGAAGTACGGTGGATGGTTATCTGTATTTTACTTATTTGTGGTATTAGTATGTTAAACTAAACATAGACCAAACACCGAATGAGATGACATGCAATGCGACATGGAAACAGAAGCTAAGTATTATATAGACGTTTCTTTAAAACATGCTTGGAAATATCAACGACAAAATGCTCAGCCTTAATATTAACAACAATGCACATGCGATTGATGGGTTCATACATACTAAAGTTGGATCTTGCGGCGTTAACATGCAACAGAGGTAACCTTCTCAAATTGTGCGCACTATCACGGAAAGAGATTTTGCTAAGTAGAAGGGGAGAATCAATATTCGCGTTTAAGAGTTGATGCACAAAAGTTACATCAGCGACCATGCGACGTTTTTCGAGGGAGTGCATATTTAAAAGCTTCAAGCGATCCTCATAAGGTGGAAGAATCAATGAATTGTTCCAGGGTAGATGCCTGAGAGCGAAGCGCAGGAAGTTCCGCTGAACAGACTCGATGCGTTCGATGTGTGTACCGTAAAATGGAGACCAGACCTGGCTAGCGTATTCAAGGAGAGGTCTCACAAAGCAAGTGTACAAACGCAGTGTTATGGTGGGATTCGAGAACTCTCGATACCAACGTTTAATAAAGCCCAGCATAGAACTACTCTTAGATACCATATAGTTAATGTGGGATATAAAATTCAATCTATGGTCACATTTAACACCCAAATCACAAACAGCACCTTCGCGACGGCGAATCGTGGAATCCGAGAACACATAATCATAAGTGATTGGTTTCTGATTCCTGTGGAAAGTCATAACCTCACATTTGTCGATATTGAGGGCCAAATTATTGTTTTTGCACCAAACGTAAAATTTGTGAAGATCACCTTGTATAACATAGAATACAATAGTTTGTTACAGAATATTAAGTAAGTATAAAGTGATACGGAGAAAGTATGTAAGCAAATAAATAGTTCAGAGTTTACATCCATTGTTTGTTTGTTAGTTTAACAAAATTGCCTTCAAACCTTTTCCATAACGAAAGTAGAGTAACTATGTCATGGTTATAGATAAATTTATTATACGCTCCAGCCACGGCCACGTCAAATAACGGTGAGCAAATTGTACATTTCCAAACTTGCTTCTACAAACCATACAGGTTAGCGAGTAAACATTACAGTTAGCAAAACAAAAGCATTTAAATAGACTAGATAGGTAGATTAGGCGTGCAAAGTTTAGAGTTGGAGTATAGAGAATACGGGTATACATATAAGTATATTTTGTACTGTAAAACAAAACGAAACGTATTCAAAATTATTTAAATTATTCAAAATCCAACTTATATTTTTTTTATCTCAAAAACCAAATCGTAAATTTATTACACATACTTGATGTTGGTACTACACGTTAAATTTAGAAATTAAATTGAAAATGCCAGCAAAGAGATCATAAGCTCAAATGTGATTTTTAGGGAAATGCCATTTTTGACTCAGTCGTATATAGGTATAAATAAAATTAAGTACTAGCGAAGAAATCAAATGTTATTTTATCAAATTTGACTCAATTACATCGAGTTTTATTATAAAATTATTCAAAATTCAGTTCATCAATTTATCACCTTATACATACTTGTGTTGTAGTACCAACACTATAAGTTAGAGTTAACAATAAACACCAACAAAATTAGGCCATTTATGACTCAAACGCCATTTATGTCTTATACATATGTACACATAAATTAAAATTAAGCTCTAGCAAAGAAATCACATGTTATTTAATCATTCTCATTTGCCTCAAATTTTATTACAAAATTTTTCAAAATCCAATCCATCAAAACATTAATCCAATCACATAGCACCTATTTGTGTTGTAGTATCAACACTATAAATTAACAAGTGAAAAAGCTAGAATTGGTCTAAGACCAATTCTTATGATACCCTAGATGAATGCCCGTATGAAATTTCGTATGGTCACCCATTTGAGCAATATTGATTTTTTGCATTTGTTTCTCGCATATGTTTCTAGAACGGCTCGTTGGACAGAAAAAATGATTATAACCAATTTTATAGGATTTCTTATTCTGAAAAAAATTTTTAGTACAATGAAAATGTCTAGGACTGATCGCTTTCAAAGTATATGTAAAAAACCAAAAATTTTATATGGCAACACCAAGAAGGGGTTGCCCGATTTAGTCCATTTTTTGAAATTCTATTTGCTATTACTATGAAAACACAATGTACCAAATTTCAGCTTTCTATGCTCTCAGGTAGTGTCCAAATATATAGTGAAAAACGAAAGTTTTGTATGGCAAGCCCACGAAGGAGTTGCCGGATTGGTCTCATTTTCGAACTTAATTTTACTTTTATTTTTTAATGTCCGTGTACAAAATTTCAGCTATTTCAGCTTTCTAAGTGAACGCGTTCTCGAGTTATCGTGCGCACGGACAGACAGACATGCAAAAACCAAAATAACTTAATTTTATGCGGGGGTGTCCAATCCATTTTGCTCTACCATCATTATTTCTCTGCGTTACAAACGGAATGACAAACTTAGTATACCCTATAGATTTCATTTAGGGTATAAAAAACTGGAAATATTGGAAATACCAGCAAGGAAAACATGTTATTTATGACTCAAATGCCATTCTTTGACTTAGTCATATGTATATTTCCCAGTCTAATATATCCGCAGTTGTATTTATTAGACCGTCTAATCACTCAATCGCTTATGCATCCAGGCCAGCAATTATCAAGCAACGGGTAGCCACCCGCGAATCCAGCGCGTATTGCGAAGAGAGATGCTCTAGGGCAAGTTTCTTAATTGGAAGAGGGAGTCAGATTATCTCACCAGGTTGGGGATAGAATTCCAACTGACAGCTCCCACCAGAAATGCTTATACTACCGACATGAGTCGTCAGTCTAGGTGGCACGATTCTGTATGAATCTTGACGGCTCCAGGAAAAGTTATCCCGAATATACTCTGGTAGCATGTCTTGTCTGCCTCTGTAAATGAAGCAGATAGTATTCATATATTGTCTGGAGCGATTCTGGAAGAAGAAACTGAGTCAGCGTCTTAACGTGAGTATGACGCCTCAGAGCAAATACGTAACATTAACAGGCCTTAAAAGCGCGCTGCAACTTGACTAGGACCGGAGTTTGCAGCAATATCGCCGTAGAAAAATATAGGCAGCGCTAGAGCAGAGATAAGTCGTTCCAAACCGCAAGAAGGAGATGGTGGGATACAGCATAGAGGGACCGAAGAACGAAGTAAACTCTGGAGCAGACCAGGATGGCATGAGGATGCCAATTGAGATTTTTGTCATGAGCAAGCCCAGGCTTTGGATATGGGAGTTCTTGATCGAGTTGCTATGTTCGAGAAGTAGAATGGGGGAAAGGACTTCCTAGTGGCAACTGATGACATGAGTTGTGGTAGTAGAGCATGGCCTGAGATCTGCTGAGATTAAGCGCAAGTCCGTTGCTAGAGCACCACCCGCAGATTCTGACCAGATTAGCATTGAGTTCCATGACTAGTCTCCGTATGTCTGGTCAAGGAACAGCAGCATAATTATGTAGGTCGTTGGCATATAAGTGAAAGCCTAATATACATTTTTGTTACAAAATTTCGAAAGCACAGTCACATCTTTAATTTAACCCATTACACTTATATTCCACCTGTGATAGTTAAGTAGTTATTAGCTCTTAACCTATTCAGGTCATACAGAAATTAGACGATATTTTTTTAAAATAACGTGTTTTCAGTTACTAAGGGAACAAATTATTTGTGACCTAAACAGAGATGGGCAAGTACCAAAGCAAAAGTACTTAAGTACAAGTACAAGTACCGAAGGCCAGAGTACTTCAGCGTAATTACAAGTACCGCGTACTTGTGACTAAGAACTAAGTCTATAAAAAGTACTTTTTAAAAATACTTTTTTAGAATCTTTGTACGTTGCCAGTAATATAATGAAGTTTATCGAGTTCAGATAATATACCTATATTAATAAATAAATACCTTTTGAAAACTATAATATGTATAGTAACCAGTTGCTACGATTTATAGTTTTTATTGTTTTCGGCGCCGCAGGTAGAGTAAAACTTTCACCTCTCATTGCTACACTCATAAAAAACTATTAGAGGTCCACCCAAGCACCCATTATCGCCTCCAATAATGCATAACTATTCTAAGGAAAAAAATGTTCAGTCAATTTCTATGAAAAAATTGAGGCCTTGCCTACATCTGGCGGGAAGTTGAAAATGTGAGCACGCAGCTCGAAAAGTGATTTTAATAAAACATTTAGAATTTCTTCTGCGTATCTAATGAATATATTGTCTTTGGTAAAACAGTTTTTATCACAGTAATATCCCTAAATGATTAATTTAAAATCATGTTTATTTTTTTTTGCCGCGGACGGGAATCGAACCTACACTTGTTAGAATCGGTCAATGATGGAGAAAGAAGAATTTTAAGAACTTTTATTTTTAATGATTCTAAATCCAATTTATAAATACAAGAAGAAAAAACAACCGCCTCGTCCGGGATGTGAAACCGGGACCTTCCGCTGTGCCGGGACAGATGATTTTCCCTCTTGCATTTATCAAATTTGTAACTAGCCTACTAAGCCACGTTTGCTTTCAGCTGGCATTAACCAGTAACGATGAAAGCGCGCAAATAAATTGTAAATTCAATTTTTATTTATTTTTCCCGCAGACGGGAATTGAACCTACACTTGTTAGAATCGGTCAATGATGGAGAAAGAAGAATTTTAAGAACTTTTATTTTTAATGATTCTAAATCAAATTTATAAATATAAGAAGAAAAAACAACCGCCTCGTCCGAAACCACTAATTTATTTGTTGTTTTCAGTTCTCTCTCAGTTGGTACTTCACCGAAAGTCAACAATACAGAAGTGAACCCACTTTCTGCAGTGTATTTCTATGAACGCAGCAGTCAGTCTATATTATACATGTCAGTGGTTATGTCATCAAGTCGAAGCATCATCGATTTTATATTTGAGCGAGACGTTACTGGTTTTTGTTCTATTTGCCCAGTTTTATTTGTATGTTATTAGTTTGCCCAAGGTTCTGCCTTGATGCGTGAGTGCTTTGACAGTTCTTTGTGTGCTTTAAAACTCAACAAAAAACCAGTTGCACTAGAGATTGTGTTTTTTCTGTTCTACGAAGAGTTAGATATTTGTATGTACTTAATAGACTCAGAAATACATAAGTAAAAATCTTGGTACTTAAGTACAAAACTAAGTCTTAAGTACAAGTAAATAGACGCTAGTACTTATAAATAAAAAGATTACTCTTTTGGACTTTTTACCGGGTTAAACTTAATTTTGTTCAAGAAAGAATTTTTTGGAATTCTCCGGTATATAGCAAAAGCTAAACAATGTTCTAATTTGTTATTTCATCACACAACTCATTAATTTTTAGTGTTAAAACGATTTTTCGGGAGAGATGATACTTGTTTTCAATCGAGTCGTTAAAGTTGTCATTCAAAATTTGTCTAGCAAGTGCATTTTGAAGACTATCAGAACCAGCTTAACACAAGCTCGCTGTAGGGATATTTTTAATAAATAAACTGTCAACAATACATGCTTTTCATCACTTAGTTGTTGTTAGTATTAGCATGCTAAACTAAATATAAACCAAACACCGGATGAAATGACATGCAATGCGATATAGAGAAAGAAAACTAAGTTTTATATAGAGGTTTTTTTTTAAAACATGGTTAGAAACGTCAACGACAAAATGCTCAGCGTTAATATTAATGCACATGCGATTAATGGGTTCGTACATGCAAAAGTTGACCTTGTGGAGTTAACAGGCAAGAGAGTTAACCTTCTCAAATTGTGCCCACGATCGCGGTAAGAGATTTTGCTAAGTAGCAGCGGAGAAGCAACATTCGCGTTTAAGAGTTGATGCACAAACGTTACATTGGCGACCATGCGACGTTTTCAAGCGGGTGCATATTCACAAGCTTCAAACGATCTTCATAAGATGGAAGAATCAATGAATTATTCCACGGTCGGTACCTAAGAGCGAAGCGCAGGAAGTTCCCCTGAACAGACTCGATACGGTCGATGTGTGTACCGTAAAATGGAGATCAGACCTGGTTAGTATATTCAAGAAGAGGCCTTACAAATCAAGTGTACAAACGAAATGTAAAATTCGTGAAGTTCACCTTGTTTGTACCTGTTCACAATCGTTAATAGATTTAATCTGAGCGAAAAGTTTAATGTCGTCAGCATAAATCAAGACTTTGTAGTGCCGCACAACAGAGACAATGTGGTCAATAGATAGAATAAAAAAACACGGGCCCAAGTGACTCCCTTGAGGTATGCCGGACGAAGCTTTCAAGACTCTAGAGATGGAATGCCGGAATAATATTTGATATGTTCTGTTGGGGGAAACCCATACTTTTCCATTTTAAACAGTATCACAGAGTGAGATAGCTTGTCGAAGGCTTCACTGAAGTCTGTATAAAGACAATCCGCCTTTTGTAAACCCGCTAATGATATCCAAGACAAATTCCAACCAACAAGTTAGTGGTTGTAGATCTGCCCGAAATAAACCCATATTGGTTTGAAGAGAGCCAATTCTTACAGGAAACTGACAGTAAATGATAGATTTATAAGTACAAAAATAAGCAGGTGGCATGTATCGAACGAAATTTCCATGTCAGACCACAGACTCATTAGGTTCGATATAGATGCCACACTCAACACTTGTCAGGAGTACCGAATCCCTAAATTAACTAACTGGGAACTCTATCGACAACACCTTAAGGCTGTAGTTGACTCTCTTGCGATCTCTCTACACGTGTCGTCGCTTCATTGGCAGAACATGGGGTCTGAAGCCAAAAATGATGTACTGGAAGTACACCACGGTTGTTAGACCCATGGTCACCTATGCGGCCCTCGCATGGTGGCCAAAAACTAATCAAAAGACGGCTGAGGCTCTGCTTCAAAAAACCCAGCTAATTGCCTGTCCAGGAATAACTGGTGCCATGAGAGCCTGTCCTACAGCAGCCATGGAAGCCTTATTACACTTTGCACCCCTGCACTTGCAGGTGAAAAAGGAAGCGATCTCCAGTGCTATTAGAGTACAAACGGAGAAACAGTTAAAGCCAGGCGATCTGATTGGTCATTTAAGTATCTTAAAACAGATATGCTTCGAGCAAGTGACGACAATATCTGATATAATCATACCCGAGTGGATTTTGTAAGACCATTCCAAGTGGTTCTTGGAGACCGACAACAATGGCGCTCCACTAAACCGTCCTTCCAACAAGGATCGATGGTGTGGTATACAGACGATTCAAAAACAAACAGTGGGGTCGGATTGGGTGTATACGGCCCCAGATGCCATATATCAAAGGCTCTAGGCTCTACCCCTACCGTAAGCCGAGGTATTGGCCATAGAAGAATGTGCCAATACCTGCATTAAAAGAGCCATAAATGGCTCAACCATTAATATCCTCTCGGTCAGTCAAGCTGCCCTCAAGGCCTTAAAGTCCTACACTGTCAAGTCAGGGATATTCTGAGAATGTCTACAAACCCTCAAAAATCTATCAAGGAGAAACAAGGTTATCCTTATGTGGGTACCTGGACATGAGGGCCACAAAGGCAATGAAATTGCGGATGGCCTAGCCAAAAGAGGAGCGGAAACTCAGTTTGTCGGACCAGAGCCATTTTGTGGCACTTCAAAGTGTTACCTCAGAGCTACCCTAAATAACTGGGAGAATAAACAAAAATACCTGTATTGGGAAATGCTACAAGGACTTCGTCATGCAAAAAAGTTTATCGACACCTCTGGCGGAAAAACAAAAGAACTCCTACTCCTTAGAAGAACAGAGCTCAAAATGATCACTGAGCTCTTCTCAGGCTATTGCCCCTTGAGGTATCATCTAAACAACCTGGGTTTGGCTGAGACTTCATCCTGCCGCTTCTGTCAGGATGCTCACGAAACCTCGGAGCACTTGCTCTGCAACTGCGAAGCATTGGCCAGGCGGAGATTACTCCACCTTGAACATGCTTTTCCTCCTCCAAGTTACGTATGGAACCTCAAGCCCAGAATGGTTCTAGACTTTATTAACAGTCTAAACCTATAAATGGAGCAAATTCAACGGGTACTCACAATAGATCTTTCAGGTCGCAGTGATTGCGAGGCTAACGCCTATACACCCCTTCACAAATCTAATCTAATCTAGATTCGAATAATTTGGACATACAAGACAATATTGCAATAGTCTTATAGTTAGAAATTTCACTTTTACTACCTTTTTTGTGGGTAGGTATGATAAAAGAGTTTTGCTATAGCTGAGGAAAACAACCACTATCGAGCGATTTTTGAAATATTATTTTCAGCGGAGCTGTCAGGGCAAGGCAGCACGACTTAAAGAAGACTGGAGGGATCCCATCAGGAGCCGTTGTGGTAATTTGGGAGCACATTAATAAGAAGTGTAGAAAGATAGAAAGATGTAAATACAAACAAAAGCAGTTTGTAAGAAAAACAACAAAAAAATTTGTCGGTATGTAAACAGTTTGATAATTTAGTAAACATGAACTGTGAGCTGAAAGCGAAAGGTGAGCCACATTTATTTTATTGAATGAACCGATGTATGCTTTGAACGCCACATCTTTATGAGCACGTTTAAATTATGTGCTCCTGCTACATCACTTTAGAACCACTTCGTTCACCCAATTAAATTTGCATAATAGTACAAATTGCTACGGTATTGCTAGCATGTGTAGGAATGGGAGATCAACGATCTTTAATTAAATGTGTAGAAAAATAGGAAGATGTAAATACAAACAAAAGCAGCTTGTATGAAAAACAAATAAAATTTGCCAGTATGTAAACAGTTTGACAATTAAGTAAACTTGACCTGAGAGCTAGCTAAAAGCGAAAGGTTGGGCTATATTAATTTATTGAATGAACCGATGCTTTGAATGTGATTATTTTATATGTATTTATCAGGGGAAGATATAGAACAAACCAAACTCCAGTTGTTGATCCCCTTAAAAGTGATAAACTTACCTCATTTGCCAGGGTTTAAATTGCACGTAAATTAGTAAAACACAGAAATTAAAAAAAAACGTAAATATTTCAAAAATTCGTAAAATAATAAATTTTACAAAAAGTCCAAGAGCAAGTATAGTACACGCAGAATCGTGTTTATAATCGTTATAAAAATGTTGGATTAAGAATCCCAAACTGAATTTTCTTGAAGCGAATGGAAAATGTTTTGACTAAACATGCTCATTCGCATAGAGCAATTTTTACCATTCGTAGCCTTTATTTGTTTGCTATAGTTTTATTGAGCTTTTGTGTATGATAAAAGCAGTTTGGTTTACAGCATCGAATGGGTTTTGCTAAAAAGTTATCAATCTACATATTTGTAGACAAATCAGCAAATATGGTTGCGTAAAGAGCTTGACTTTTCCACTACTTGTGTAGAAAGTCAAGAGAGTGATTTTGACTATACAATTATATACATTTCAGAAGAGCTTGTTGCAAAAGATAAAAATTTTAAAAATTTTTTAAATCAAAATATGGCGTGTGAACAGAAAAACATATTAAAAAACTGGGTGGAGAAGCATTGTATGAGGAACTTCTTTTAATAACGCGATGAGCTTTTATAAAAAACATCAAAAAATTCAGATCATGTAATAAATTTACATAGTTGTAAATGGGGTGCATTATTTGGATGGGTGCATTATTTGGATGCAATTTGTTCAAAAAAAAAGATATGAGCACCTTATAATTTTCAAAACATAAAGAGCTTAAAAGAATCTTATTGGCGTTGAGAATTTTTATAATCGGTATAGCGGGAATACTTCTACAGAAGGTGTACAAGAGCAGTCTCATATTTTAGTCGAACAATAACTGATGGTGTAACGCTGCTCAAACTTAATTTGAGTCCGTTAACCGTAGAGGCGAGAAAGAAAAAAAAACTGAACAATTAATACACGTCGTAATTTGATTCCCGACTGACTCTTTATTCCCAACAGTTCTTTAAATATAAAATTTAAATGCTTACATAAAGAAAAATAATAATTTGTTGTTCACAATGCATTAACCCGTGTTAAGCAACATTTTATTTTTCGCTAGCTTCATTGACCTAGTGAGTGCAATGTGTCGGAATTTGCTCACAAAGCATAAAAATATTATTGAATATTATTGCGACATGGGTTAATGAATTGAGAGTAACACATTTACAAAGGTATGTGGTTGAATATTGATTGCAAAATTGCAAATTGTTTGTTCAGGCATGAACATGCTGGGGGGGCCAGATGATAATACTCGGTCAAAATGACGCTGGATGGAAGCCTGCGGAGATACTTCTCGTTGCAATATCCGCAGGATTCTCTGGGGAAGAGACATGCCTCCATATTCCTTTGCCAAAGAGTGTCTGTATTTGTTTTAATTTTTGGCTATCCATGCTAGGACTATTTCGGAATCACACCAAGTGAATATTTTTGGAGATGTTATTTCTAAGGCGTTGATTGTAGATTTAAGCAGCTGAGCCAAGAGTAGAGCTCCACAAAGTTCTAAGCGTGGTAGTGAAACTTTTAGCTTTAATGGTGCTACTTTTGTTTTGGCTGTAAGGAATGTTACGTGAATCTTCCCAAAGGAGTCTACTGTGCGTGCGTAGATAGCGGCAGCATAAGACTTTTCAGAGGCATCGCAGAAGAAGTTGTGTCTCCTGGCTTGTTCGAAGTTTGAACCAACGAGGAATTTTTATAGATTCAATGTGGTGCAGTTCCTACTCTATTTTTTCCCAGGCGTTTGCAATTTCGTTGGGTGTATTCTGATCCCAATCCGTGCCTGCTTTCCAAAGAGACTGCATCAATAGCTTGGCCGTTATGGTTATTGGAGCTAGCAGTCCTAAAGGATCGAATATTGTGGCAATCCTTGAGGCTCGTTTTGTCAATGCCAGCTCACGGCTTTGTTATTTCCACTTGAAGTGATACTCGTCTTATTTTGGATTCCAGTGTATTCCCAACGTCTTTATGGCATCCCACTCTTTAATTTATAATATTCCTGTTTCTCGTATGTCTTCTGGAATATTTTTTAAAAGTTCTTCGTCATTGGCTGTCCATTTCCGTAGGTTAAATCCTCCTTTGTTCAATAGTACGATTATTTGCCTTTGTAACTGTTGTGCTTCTGCTTTCGTGTTTGCGCCTGCTAGCATGTCATCGACATAAAAGTCTCTTATCAGTGTTTTTTGGGCAATAGGAAGTAAACTACCTTCATCTTCAGCCAGCTGCTGTAACGTCCTAACAGCAAGGTAGGTAGCTGGAGCTGTTCCATATGTTACCGTATTTAACATGTACTCCTGAATGGGTTTCGTAGGTTCTTTTCGCCAAAGAATTCGCTGATAATTTCTGTCCTCTTCTTCGACTATTATTTGTCTGAACATCTTCTCAATATCGGCAGTGTATACATAGCGATGTTTTCGCCACCTTAAAAGTATTTGCGTAAGGTCTTGCTGAATTTTTGGCCCGTTGTATAGTAGGTCATTGAGACTTGTTCCATCTGTTGTTTTGGAAGACGCATCGAAAACTACTCTGAGCTTAGTAGTTGTGCTGTCTTATTTTATGGCGGCATGGTGTGGTAAATAGTATGTTTGTGATTCAGCCCTATGATGAGGCTGCACTAGGCTCATATGTCCCATTGTTAGATATTCACCTAGAAATCTGTTATATTCCATTTTGAGATTTGGATCTTTAATGAACTTTTTTTCCATTTGTAATAGGCGGGCCACAGTTTTATATCTTGATTCTCCTAGCTCTGCTCTATCTTCTTTGAAAGGTAGACGAACAATATATCTGCCGCTTTCGCCCCTTTTATACGTTTCTCCGAAATGTCCTTCACATTTTTCGCTTGTTTGGTTCGACTTCGGGTTATCTTCAATTTCCCAGAACTTTTCAAGCTTTTGATCTATCTCAGAGAGAGAGAGAAAACTTGACAACGTGGTTGTTTCCTGCAAGGTGTTAGGGATACTACCAAACAGAGTCCAACCCAATTTAGTGTTCTGCGCAGCTGGTTGCCCACTATGTAAACCTTCTGTTATGATGTCAGCATAGACATCGGCTCCTAATAATAAATCAATGGAGCCGAGTTTCTCGAAGTTTGATCTGCCAATATTAAATTTTCTAGATTTTTTATCTGGATGCCTGTTACTAGTGTCTCAGGAAGGAGAGAACTTAGTTTGGGAAATACAAGCGCTTCGACGATTAGATAAGAATTTTTTTATATCGTAGCTGAATGCTGATTTTTACCTTGCCGTGTGTTCTAGCGGATTCTGTTTCTCCTACTCCCAATATAGTTGCTGTAACGTGTTGCTTCTGTAGTTTTAAATTTTGAACTGCCTCTTCTGTGATGAGAGATACTTGTGTGCCCGGATCTATCAGTGCTCTAAGCATATCTGTTTGTCCAAAATTGTTTTTTACTCTAATCATTGCCGTAGGTAAAAGTGTTTGGCAAGCCTTGGTTTTGTTGATATGCAGGCTTGTGACTTCCTTATCTATAATTGGAGTTTCAGTGTTGGCTTGGATTACTAAATGTGCAGCCATGTTGTTGGTGCCCGAATTTTTATTCATAACATTACTGGCGCCATAATGCAGCCAGCTGTGGTGCTTTTTTCTGCAGTGAATACATGTGTATTTCGATTTACAATTTTCTGTATTATGATGTGCAAGGCAGTTAGGGCAAATCCTTTTCTGAGAAATGAATGCATTGCGGTCGGGGGTAGAAAGCTTCTTAAATTCCCCGCATTTGTAAATGTAGTGGTCTTTGTTACACATTGCACAGGATCGTTTTATTGTAGTGTGAAAAGACCTTTTCTTGTTGACAAACGGCTCATACTTTGTTTTTAGATTTGAATTTTTAATGCAGTCTAAGACCTGATGGCGTTTTTCCAGAAATTCGAGGAGTTCTTGGATGAATGGCATTTCCTTTGGTTTGGACAGGCTTTCTTCAAATAAGCGGAGGGTTTCCGTATCGAGTTTTCTCATAGCAATGCACATTATTATCGGATCCCATTCGTCAGTTCTGCAGTTCAGATTTTTAAGTGCTTCTAGACACTCTCGGATGAGATCAAATAGAATAATAATATCTTGCTGCGATCTATGCTCTGTTCTTTTGGCATCAATAATGGTGCTAATATACGTTGATATTATTTTCCTATTATTGTTGAATCTTGCTTCAACTAACTTTAGTGCTGTCTCGTAATTTCTCCCGCTTAATTGAAGGTCACTAATGACTCTCCTGGCATCTCCTTCCAGATGGTAAAGCAAATATTGCATTTTCTCGATGTCACTTAAGAAAGGAGTGTTATGAATAACATTTCTGAAGATGTCGATGAATGTTTTCCACTCTTTATAGTTGCCATCGAAACTAGGAATTTTCATGGCTGGCAATTTTGGAAAGTTGTTGGTTCTGTTTACTTCTTGGAACATAAAGGGAATGGATGTATCTCCGATATTTGGCGGAGGATATCGGTTTGTTTGCATTGGTTCTTCTTTGTTTGTTGATGTCAAATTATCATGTTTATTGGCTCTCTGATCAGAAATGCTTCCAGCTTGCACTTGAAGGGATGAAACTAATTCTCTGGCTGTATTATAAATTTCTTTGGTTTTCCCATACAAGGCTTTAGAGAAGTATGGATGCGCTTCAGGAATAATTTGCTTAAGCTCTTGGTGCAGATTGCTGCATTTTTTTTCCAAAGCTCGTCAAGATTTTCCAGATGTGCGAGAAGATATTCTGGATTTATTCGGGAGGCCCATCTTTTTTGAAGTTTATGAGGAGGCTTTCAATTTCTTTCGCTACTTCTTTTTGCTCTTCTATGAGTTTATCAGCTGCCATTTTATTTCTTTATACCGTAGAGCAAGAACAGAGTTGTACCTTTTGATTTAAAACTACTGTTCAGAGAGAAGCAATAGAGGATGTAATTGTTAAGTGTAACCACTTCAGGTTTTTGGTACGTCTTTCTGCTGTAGTACGCTACTAGGCTCTTCTGCTATGCGATGGTGATAAGTAGTTCTGTAGTAAATACTTTGCTGGTAAACCCGGAGTATGTAGTTTAGACGAAAGAATTCAAACTTAATTTGAATCTGTCTTTTGCAACTATCGATGTTGATGCAGTGCTAGAATTATCACTGCTGAAATAATCCAAGATTTTTTGAATTATTGCTGGTACTTTGTTCTTATCTCGAAGGACCATGTAACGCTGTTCAAACTTAACCCGTTAACCGTAGAGGCGAGAAAGAAGAAAAAAACTGAACAATTAATACACGTCGTAATTTGATTCCCGACTGACTCTTTATTCCCATACAGTTCTTTAAATATAAAATTTAAATGCTTACATAAAGAAAAATAATAATTTGTTGTTCACAAAGCATTCACCCGTGTTAAGCAACATTTTATTTTCCGCTAGCTTCATTGACCTAGTGAGTGCAATGTTTGCGGAATTTGCTCACAAAGCATCCACATGGGTTGATGAATTGAGAGTAACACATTTACAAAGGTATGTGGTTGACTATTTATTGCAAAATTGCAAATTGTTTGTTCAGGCATGAACAGATGGAGAATCTAGGTACCACAGTTATGAACTGGAAGCCTTAGCAGTGGTTGAAAGTCTTCAACGTTTTAAGCATTAATTATTAAGAAGAAGAAACTTATTTCATGTATCGCACGGTGGTGGCTCAAGATAACTAATTTAACTTGGTCCCGGGAGACAAATGGCGCACGTTGATGCACTTAGTCGGTGCCCAGTGGAGCAAGGAAAGGAAGCAGAAACAGTTGCCGATAATAGTATGCCAGCGAAAGATTGGCTTGCTACATCGCAACCACAGGACAACCCAGGAAGGTTCAACCAAGATATCGTGGACCATATCTGGTAAAGACAGTACATACTTCAAAATGATCGATATGTTGTGCGGATGCAACAGTCACTCAAGTGACTCAGAAACCCTATGAAACCATACAGTCGGCGGATAGGTTAAAAAGATAGTGTCAACTGGAGGACATGAATTTCGACATAAATAGCTCAGACGAGGACACCGTAATAGAAAACGAACATGAGAAGGAACCAATTTAAAAACGAAAACTTTATAATAAATGATGTAATGTGTCTAATGTGAATTTAAGGAATGAACAAATAAAAAAAAAAAGTGACTAAGTGTCGAGATTTATTATTATTTAAAGACTATGTGCTGAAAATCGTAGTTATTTGAACAGGATAATGGTTTAGTACCAGAAACCATGACTAAATTAGTAGTTGCTACTTGAAACTTGACTGAGTATACTGTGTGAGTATAGTAACTTGAAGCTGTGTGTGGTAACTTGGCAATGAGATGAGAGTAGTAATATGGGGCTGATATGGAGGTAAAATGAAATAATCGTAAAAATTTGAAAAACCGGAAAAGCTTATTGAAACAAATATTCAAAGTATGCTAATATAACAATATGTACAACATAGCACCTACCTACTTTTTATAATATCTGTCTGTATATTGCATTAAGTGCACCAGTTTATTATATTAATCCGCTTTATTTTAAATGGCCCACCAATTATTTAACAAACTTGCAACAGTTTTTATATGTTTTGCAAAACTTCAGATATGTAGATGAGCTTGTTATATTAGGGTTTTAATTTCTGTGTTTTACTAATTTACTAATTTTTATTTTTAATCTACACGATGCTGACGAAAATTTGAGTGTTGCAGAGCTTTTCAAATTACTGTTGCACCAAACAAAAAATGAAAGTGTTCTATTGAAAAGTGTTAAAATTAGCAAGTAAGATGCTTTTTCTCAATTTCAGATGCGCCAAATTATTGTGCTTATTATTTTTCAATAGACAGTTTGATAATTTAAGCAACATAATGCTAAGAAAAAATTCTCTTTTCGTATAGACTTTTAACGTGATCGGTAGTGTCTTTCTTTTATAATATAATAATAATAAACCCAAATAAAGTGAAATAAAAAATGTTTCATTTCGAAAGATTATTTTAGGAAGATCCTGAGTGTATAGATCTTGTAATGAAAATTTTCGTTTAACACCTTTGCAAATGAATATGTTCTATTAAAGATTTAAGGAAATTTGCAACAATTCGTTAAGTTCTTTGCAATAACTACTGCCAATTCTACATTGGTTGGGAAATGGAACCCAATACTGTGCTATTCGAGACCATCCCAAAAATAGCCTTTCTTAATACCTCTTTCCACGCTTCTTCCACTTTGCTAACAGCAGTTTTTTGGAAAGAGCCAAATAACACATTCTAGGAAAAAAAGTTAAACGAAATAATTTAGAACATAACAAAACAAATTTACTGACCTTTTTTTCTTCACTAATTACAAAGCAGCTAATTTCAGCTTGTTATCAGCCCTAGCCATAATGAATAATACTCGTAAAAATAATAATGAACAATAACTATTGAATTTTAGGCAAAGGAATGTTGTTATTGCCATTGTTCAATATACAGGATGTCCCAGACTAATATGACTATATTTTACCAAATGATTCCTTTCGTCCAGACAAGTAAAAAATTGTATGCCAGGGAGGTGGGAGTTACAGGGTGATTAGTAAAATATGGTCTTTTTTATTAAATAGCCTATATCTTGAACAGTACAGGGTGTAGGGTCTATTTTAAGACGGAATTGTGCGGAGAACCTTGGGGTCCTTCCTATGAATATTAAACCACCCCTTACTCCTCCCCACTCCAAAGCTATGACGCTTCAAATTCAAAATTGCGGTTTTTAAATTAATTTTCTTATTTGTTCGTTTTTTAAATTATCCCCACTAAAGTACATTTTTTTAAAAAAAATTTCGAAAGCACAGAGTCTTCTCTTATTTTAACCAATTACACTTATGTTCTATCTGTGATCGTTAAGGAGTTATTAGCTCTTAGCCTATTCAGGTCATATCGAAATTAGACGATATTTTTTTACAATGACGTGTTTTCAGTTACTAGGGAAACAAATTATCTATGGCCTGAATAGGTTAAAAGCTCATAACTCCTTAACCGTCACAGATTGAATATAAGTGTACTAGGTTAAATTAAACAAAAATGTATGTTAGTGCGGGTATTTTTAAAAAAATAACGGAAAAACAACAAAAATTTAAAAACCGAAAATTTGAATTTTAAACGTCATAACTCTGGAGTAGAGAGGGGTATGAGGGCGCTTTAATATTCATTAGAAAGACCCCAAGAGTCTCCGTACAATGCCATCTTAAAATAGACCGTATACCCTGACTTTTCAAGATAATGGGTGTTTAAGGAAAAATAGCGTATTTTACTAATCACCCTGTAGCTCGGTAGGATGATATTTTGCTCCTCTCCCTGCTATACAACTCGTTACTAGTCTGGACGAAAAGAATCATTTGACAAATATAGTTTAGCGAAACTCGCGCGTAGAAATTACAACTATTCTTCCTTAATAAATTACCAAACAATTGGTTTAAGAAGAGAAATGAATTAACCAACTAGCACCATGTCCAATAGTAATCTGGTCTTCAGCTCTTCAACCCTAAATATCCTACGCCTTTTCGCACATCCTTTTACTTATAGAACCGGTTCTTCATCCCACACATTTTGTTAGCCATTCACACTCACACTCTTTCCGGGTTATTTGCATGCATTTTAAGTTGATAGTACTGACACCCAATTACTCATGTATACGAAAATGTGGGAACGTAAGCTACTGACATTTTTTTGTAGATCTGAAAATCTCTTCAGAGGGATTCCTGAATATTTACTATCGTTCGGCTATCTTACTCGTCCACTGTCTTCAGTGGCCTTCTTTCAATTATTGGATTATCGGCACAACTTTATCAACACTTAGTCATTTTTATCGTCACACAGCCCCATATTACTACTCTCATCTCATTGCCAAGTTACCACACACAGCTTCAAGTTACTATACTCACGCAGTATACTCAGTCCACTTTCAAGTAACAACTACTAATTTAGTCATGGTTTCTGGTACTAAACCATTATTCTGTTCAAATAACTACGATTTTCAGCACATAGTCTTTAAATAATAATAAATCTCGACACTTAGTCACTTTTTTTTTTTATTTGTTCATTCCTTAAATTCACATTACATCAATTATTATAAAGTTTTCGTTTTTAAATTGGTTCCTTCTCATGTTCGTTTTCTATTACGGTGTCCTCGTCTGAGCTATTTATGTCGAAATTCATGTCCTCCAGTTGACACTATCTTTTTAACCTATCCGCCGACTGTATGGTTTCATAGGGTTTCTGAGTCACTTGAGTGACTGTTGTATCCGCACAACATATCGATCATTTTGAAGTATGTACTGTCTTTACCAGATATGGTCCACGATATCTTGGTTGAACCTTCCTTGGTTGTCCTGTGGTTGCAATGTAGCAAGCCAATCTTTCGCTGGCATACGATTATCGGCAGCTGTTTCTGCTTCCTTTCCTTCCTCCACTGGGTAGCGACTAAGTGCATCAACGTGCGCCATTTGTCTCCCGGGACCAAGTTAAATCAGCTATCTTGAGCCACCACCGTGCGATACATGAAATAAGTTTCTTCTTCTTAATAATTAATGCTTAAAACGCTGAAGACTTTCAACCACTGCTAATGTTTCCAGATCATAACTGTGGTACCTAGATTCTCCATCAGCTATTGTTCGACTAAAATATGAAACTGCTCTTGTACACCTTCTGTAGAAATATTCCCGCTATACCGTGGCTACTCGCATCTGTGTGCAGTTCATGTTCAAGATTTTCGTTGTATAAGGCTAATACTGGACGACTGGTTAGTGTATCCTTCAGTTTTTGGAAAGCCTCTTCCTCTTTAGCTGACCTTAAAAATTCAGCATCTTTACGTAATAATCTATTCAGAGACTCTGCTATATGTGAATAATTTTGCACGAGTCGACGGAAGTAGCCTGTGAGTCCTAAGAATTGCCTTATCTCTTTCACGTTTTTTGCAACACATCACGGCTTCTATCTTACTCTGTCCGGGTTTTATTCCTCCTGCTGAAATTTATTTTAGTTCGTAGAAACTCACATTTTTTTAAAATTTGATGTTAATTTAGCTTTCCATAATTCCCCCATAAACAGTCTGAATTGTTATGGATGTATGTTGAGAGTGATTGACATCGGACGTGAAGTCCAGACTGCCAGCATGAGCTGACAGATCACTCGATGGACAGCGTTGACTGCATGGCGGCACGCTAGCCTCGGCTATTGGCGGAGAGTATGGGGAGGTTCCACGAAGACCTGCCGCTGCCACCAGCCATATGCAAAATTTTTCGTGCCTACGAATCCAAAAGGCCGTAACACACATTCAGTCATTAAGGGACTTTTACACCACTTACCCACATCCATTGGGAAGGCACAGATGTTCGGCCTTCTCTGCTTGCCCCATCCACCCAAATGACTCTGAGGGCAGATAACTTTCAGAGTCCCTATGCTGACCTGAAATTTTAGAGGAGGAGCGGACCTAGTCAACCATCACCTCAAACGAGGGCTCCGGGAGAGTGATAGAGAAGTTGCGAAAGTCTCAGCACCTCATCGCTATAAAGATTTCACTGGTACCAAACGACAGATGAAAAATGAAATTAAATAGAGTACTTCCAAGCTATATGCTATACCAATATATTCATTCTATGTCACAGCAAACTAATTCAATATGAGGAGGTTAAACATAGTAACTCTAAGCTGTCCGATATAGTCAGATATTTATATTCTATATTAATATATCAAAATATTTCACTATGCGAAAATTAAACAAGTAATTCTAGGCTATACGGTATATCAACATATGTCTATTATAGCAAAACAATTCATTATGAGAAAATTGTATAAGTTATACACCATATTAACGTATTGATTCGACGTATTGTAATAAATAATTGTAGCTAGACTGCCTCTACGTTATTGGATATGTGAATATGTATATATAGATACGTACTCTATTTCAATCTTAGCTTAGAACATTCCGAATGGAATGTTGAGTACCTTAGATCTACATGATATAGTAAATAAATTATGGCAAAAGAGTTTTAAAATGAAATATCAAACACAAATATTTAAGAAAAACTTACATTCAGACTTCGTTATTTGGAATTCCCCCGAAGAGGCGCCTCCTTGGAACTTCCGCTTGATATCTAGATAATTAAATGTAACACTGTAATATACAAAGGACTACATCTAAATACAGCTACGATTTTGGACGATGCATCAATTGTCTAACGACATGGTATTACTCTTCTCTCATTGGCAATAAAATCATCAATATAGTTTGGTAGCGAGCCTCACGTGATTCCTGATGTGTTATCCAATACTTCTACGCCTTACCAGGAAGAAGGTGCATACATATGTCAATGCGGAAATTTGGTACTGAGCTCCTCGCAATAACTGAAGTACATTCCCAAATGAATGCAAAACTACTTATTCAGTGTGAACATTGATAATGAGTTTCTTGAAAAAAGGACTGCTACAACTCCAATATTTATAAGCTCTGTGCGCCGTTCCCGAAAAAACTGATGCACATGAATGTAAGACGACGTTAGTTTCATAAACTTTGGGTGCGCGTTTTAGGTGCTGCGCTTCCTGTTATAGAGAGTTTTGTTTAAAAATGGGGTGTCATCCACGAACAGAATGCGGAGCTCCGCCTAATAGCGTCCAGGGAGAACGTGCCCTCTCTGGATAGATTACAAGTATCGTACTTTTTATTATTTTAGCTGCGGACAACGAGCCAAATAATTAGGTTATTTTCTGGTTTTCAGCAACAGTCAGGTTATCTCGATTCAATAGCAGGGGTATTTACAGCCAAATTTTTCCTTCTCTCGGGGCTCACGCTCGTCTTTCCACCAACGTGCGAAGACTCAGCCACTGACGTGGGACTTGAAGCACAAGTTCATCCATTTCCTGATGTCCTCAGGCTGAGCTAAGATTCCCGTACCACTAGAAACGCGTGGTAAATTTTTAGGTTATGCGTGTGTCGATTTAACAATCTCACAGCAGCACGCCACGGGCCAATTTTCTCGTTCTTGGATTTAGCTGTCGCCAACTTTTTACAATGCATTAGGCAATCGCTTGTGTCTGAACAGACATCTTTTATATCTCTTCAAAAACTTCTTTTTGCAGTACAAAATTTCTGTCCTCCATTCACTATGTAACGAGACTCTCTTGACAGGAAGTGTCAAACTCTTTTTTCGTCTTTATTCTCCTCTGTTTTATGTTCTTCTTTTACCGGTAGAATTCACCCATGTAACTAGCAATTTTTTTATGGTGCATTCACATGCGACCATAACAGAATATACTAAGATTCTCTTCTATTGTTTTTATAGCTATCAATACATCATCCATATATGTAATTACTTCAGTGGAGTTCATTTTCTTAATCACTTTGGTCATTGCTCGCATGAAGACGGTGGGTGAGTTTGCTAGCCCAAATGACATCCTCTTAAAATTCATAGTGACCTTCAGGTGACACGAATGCCGTAAGATGCTGACTGGACTGTATCGGCAGGTATCTGATAATAACCATTTAACAAATCCAGAATTGTAAAAACATTTTTACCAGATAATGAGTTCACAGTTTCTTGTATATTTGGCATAGGAAAATTCTCTTTACATATTATTGAGTTAGCTACCTATAGTCTACACACATTCTATGACCGCCATTCTTCTTTTCAACTAATAAGACGGCGCTAGGCTAGCATATTCCGATGTAGACTCCTGAATTATGTCTATATCTAGCAGTTCTTGAACTTGATTCTTTAGGGTGTCCTTAAGGCCATAAGTTACCCTGTATGGTTGGTATCGACTTATCTTTTGCTCTTTTAACCTTATTTTCATTTTTACCAATTCTGTCGTGCCCATTTCCTCAATGTTTAAAGCAAAACAATCCCTCTACTCATCTATAACACAGTATGTGCCGACACAACCACGCTGCTTGATAACTCAGGGGACAAACTCGAGGGTAGACCGATGCGTGCGACTGTGGCGTATCGTCTTCATAATAAAAACCGAGAACATAAGAACAGCGTGGTCGGTGAGACCACGGGTCTCTACTTGAAAGCTAAATTTGTTTCATCAACTTACAGAAAAGAGAAAGTAGTTTATATGGTCGGATAAATGTAACGAGAATCTCGAAAATTTGAAGACACAGCTCTGTGAAACTGCAGTGCTTCACTATACAAAACTGGGAATAACTTTTTATATTGGACATAGATACGAGCAATGTAAGGTTTGGTGCAGTGCTTTCAGAGCAGGAGGAGGAGGAGGATGGTCAAAAAGTGCCAATAGCTTATTATAGCAAAGCAGTTTCAAAATCAGAGAGAAACTATTTTGCTACAAGCAAAGAGCCATTGGAAACTCAACAAAGCAGTTCCAAAAATATCAATACGGGCAGATATTTATTCGCCGCACCGAACATGCAGCGCTTACATGGCTTTTGCAATTTAGAAGGGACAAGTCTGTAGTTATGACATCTCTGGAGTAGACGTGTTTTTGAATGCTCTGGTTTATTGCCTAATTCCGCGAGTTCTATCCGAATTATTCAATTAAGTATCCAGTAATATAGTTTCACACTGTATCCGACGTAAATAATTAATTTGTTAACTTCTGAAGTGCGTTATCAGGTTGTTTGTTTTTCGTAATTATTCGCAATGGGAAAGAACGAGATTGCAAATTCTAAAAAAGTCTCCAAAGTACCCGCTCTTAACTCTCCCGCTACAACGAGAGGTGCAGCGAAAAACCAGCGGAGTGAAGTTGACGGCAACGGCTGCCCCCATTCCAGCAGATCTAGTTCAGTTAGTTCCGTTGACCGCTTTGAACTTCTTGAAAAAACTCTTGTAAACAAGTTGATCGATGTTATATCGGAGAGGTTTGAAGCATTTGAAGATCGAATAACTGAAAAAATCAATAACATAGTGTCATCAACTCATAAGGAAATTGCTAAAGTTAGCAACGATCTTGAACACTTTAAAGCTGAAATCAATACGATTCGCATCGACCTTGATAGTGTACACCGTGTAAATAGACTTTCTGATGCAGTGATCACCGGTATACCTCAATGCCCCGATGAAAATCATCCTCAGCGGCTACTTTCAGATATTTGTACCAGAATTAATCATGTTTTATCTCGGTACGCAACCGCATTTCGAATACAGTCACGTCATCAAGGGAAACGTAATGTAAAGAACAAGCCGTTAATTGTGAAGTTCTCTTCTATTTGCGAACAAAGAGAGTTTATTCAGAAATTTAAGAGGCATGGTCAATTTAAGTTAAACGAGCTTAGTTCTAATTTTTTATCTGATAGCAGGATTAATGTCTTCGAAAGTTTAACGCAGCAAAATAGTCAAATTTTGCGATATGCTTTGAAGCTTAGAAGGGAAAATCGCATACGCTACTTTTACCCGACGTGGAAATGTTTATATTTGTGTCAAATCAGATGATCCACCCGTTCTAGTTCCAGTACATGACGTTTTATTTGATATGATTGGCGAAGCAATTAATTCAGAGGAATAATATGTGACTGTTTCTTTAACCTTTCTGTCTTTTTTGTGATTATTTTCGAATTTGGTAATTTTTCTGAATTTATTTAGTTATTTAATTCCTTTATCGTAAATTCTCTTAAATCTAATTTCCTTAATTCTAATTTGTTTTATACATATATCTCATATTACGTAATGGGTAGATTTCTTAGCTTTAATTTTATAATTCTTTTTATTTTGCTGTTGATCTTATTACCTCTAATGCGCGTTATCTTTAGTGGAGCTTTCGCTTCTTGCAGATCTGTTGGTTTCTGTGCGTGGATGATTTTCGTTGATCGGTATCGTTTTAACGCTGGACGTCGTGAGGGCGCTTGGCAATGTTTTTTCTTCTCGATATAATGGATTAAATCTAACCTATCTCAACGCCGAAGTCTGCGTAATAAGGTCGGTCTATTGCAGGAAATTTTCTCTGGGTCACAAGTTCATGTTATACTTGTCTGTGAAACTTGGCTGAATGAAAATATTTCTTCACAAAGCTTGTCTTTACCAAATTACAGTATCTTTCGGAATGATCGTGTTGGTCGTAATGGAGGATTAGTTGCTGTCTACGTGCATAATTCCTTAAAAGCATCTATGATTAACTCCTCTTCTCCCGGTGATATAATTGAGTTCCTTTGCGTCGAGATAGATACGGGTTTTGGCAAATGTGTTCTTGTTAGTACTTACTGTCCTAATTGCTTCAGCAGTGATGCAGCTACAGAGTTTAAAGAATCTACACGGTGTCCAATATATTTGAATACAAAAAGATATTGAGATATAAGAACAAGTATTTAATATTTTTCAAAGATTTTTATTGAAATTTAATGATCATGAATAGATAAAAATCAACAATAAATTTTTTTTTGGTAATACCTCCTTTTGCTTTTTTTACCAATATTAATCTCTTTTCGAAAGAGTTACATGCGGCACGAACGTTTTCCATTGGGATTTCCTCCCAAAATTTTGAAGATAACTTGCTTGAACTGCTCTAAACGATTGGTTTTTCGGTCCTTGAGTTTCGCTACCATATAGCCCCAAGCAAAGAAATTCAAAGGATTTAAATCTGAGCTACTTGGAGGCCATTCACCCTTCGGTAAAAAGTCGGTAAAGTTACCAGCACGCCACCTCTGAACTACATTCGCGGAGTGCGAAGGCGCTCCGTCCTGTTGAAAGCAGTAATAATCATCTTCAAATAACTTTTTGCAGCTTGGAAGGACAACTGCTTCAAGAACTTGCTTCTGATAATATTCAGCGTTGACCTTCACACCTTTTTCAATAAAAACCAGGGTAAGTTTGCCTCTTCTACAAAAACCGCCCCAAACCATCACTGAGGATGAATTTTGATATCTGGGCACATAGAGTTCATTTTCGGTGATGTCCTCCATTCTCACTGACCACACACGATCATTTTGTGGACTGTGTGGTTGCTCCAGAATGAATAGTTTTTCATCGGAAAACACGACCTCATCACCACCGGGCCAAGCAAGTACGGTTTCAACTCTTGCAGCTCTTTTTTCCTTGGATGAGGCTGAAACTCCATGAATTTTATGTTTTTTGTAAGGGCTTGCTCCTAGATCCTTGGTGAGTATTAATTGTGTTGAAGACTTTGATATTCCCAATTTCGCAGCTATTTTTCTCACCAAACGACCTTTTTTTCTGCGAATCGGCTCTCTTACGAATTTAATGCGTTGCCTAGTACGCGCATTGAGTGGACGTCCACTTCTCTTACGATCCTTAACAGAGGATGTTTCCTTATATCGTTTAATTGTTTTATATATGAAGTCCCACTTAATCTCTTCCTTTCGTAGGTCTCGAAAAATTTCAAATGGTTTTCTTCCTTTAATAAATTTTTTAACAATTAATTCACGTATGGATTCCATCGCACTCCGCTATCTAAATAAGTCTGATACAAATTGTATTTTTTGTTTTAGCATGTGGACTGCTAACGGACTTTTGTTTTGTGTAACTAAACATTTTTGTTTCATATTTAAACAGTAAATCACTTTTGTATTCGAATTTATAGGACACCGTGTATATCACCATCCATTTTACGAAATCGTAATGTCGTTCTCTGTGGCGATTTGAATGTGAACTCTCTCTGCGTCAACGCATTATCAGATAACTTACAATATCTATTGCAGACTTTAAACCTTGGTAAAATCAATAATCAACCAACCTACTTTAATACATCAAACCCGTCAAAGAAGTCCAAAGCTTTACTTATGGAAGATTTTCATCCAATCAGTCTGCTTTGCTTTCTAAATAAAATCTTTGAAAAGCTGATGTATTCGCAAATCAGGAATTATATAAATAGATGTAGGATGTAAACAAACCAGATCACAGCAAACTAAATTATCTCGACACCGCACAGGCAATGCAATTTTGTACGGTATCAAACTCAGCTCTTTTGTTATCATAGCTACCGTTAGCATATTTTTCGATAGAAGTTCAAAGCAGATGTGATACAGTTAAGTCAAGCGTAAGTCGTGTCGGGAAAAGTTCGCAGCAAAGTATATGGCACGTTTGTTTTTTCTAAATCGAGTTCGGGTCAAAGTTTATGTTTACTTATATTAGCAATAAATATTTCCAATAAAGCACATTTTTATTAGTTTGTTTAAATAACGAAATTCTACTCTTTATCATTTAAAACGTCCGATACCCGTTCCTATCAAAATCCCACTTAGATATTCTATGCTATCAACTTTTCAATCAGGATTCCGTCCTTCTCATAGTTGCGAGACTGCATTGTTGAAGGTAATTTCTGATATACACGAGTCCCTAGATGAGGACTGCCTCACAGTACTTGTCTTGCTTGACTTTAGTTGACTCCATAAATCACTCACATTTAATAACAAAATTAGCAAGTCAGTTCTTATTCTCTTCGTCTGCTATTAAGCTGATGAATAACTTTTTGCAAGGACATAGTCAAATTATTCGAATCAAGAATATTGATTCCAAGCCCGAATTCCTTAGCTGCGGCGTACCCCAGGGATCCATACTGGGGTCTCTACTGTTCTATCTTTATATCAATGATCTTCCTGACGTAGTGCTGGATGCCTCTGTACATCTCTATGTGGACGACGTACAAATTTATCTCAGTAGACCAATAGGATTAATGGATGACTGTTTATGTCGACTTAATGATGATCTCCAACGCATTCATGAGTGGTCATTACAAAATAGTTTAGCACTTAAT
Organism: Dioctria linearis; assembly: GCA_963930735.1. Classification (NCBI taxonomy): domain Eukaryota; kingdom Metazoa; phylum Arthropoda; class Insecta; order Diptera; family Asilidae; genus Dioctria; species Dioctria linearis. Next base: position 123,857,546 of record OZ005742.1, on the reverse strand, counting down.
CCAAGTAAATCAAACTGCCTAGCTATTTACAGAAATGGCATTGACTCAAGTATGCTTCCTCCCATTCTATTAAACAGGGTAACACTCCTTATAGGGACTCTGTCATGAATTTAGGCGTTGAACTTAATTCGAAGTTCTCTTGTTGCAACCACATTAAAAGGACATTGGGGAAAATATATGGCTGTTTGAGACAGCTCTGGCTCAACTCTAGTATCCTGTCGCTTAGTTTGCGTCAGCGGTTAGTCAAAACATTAGTTATTCCACATTTTACTTTTGCCAGCATAATCTTCCCAGTTCTTGACTCAGTCTGCCGGAGAAAAATACTCATAGCATTCAATGATGTGATTTACAAATTGCCTAGAAATAGCCACATCTCATTGTATGCAAGCTCTCTTCTGGGTTGCAATTTAGAGACTTATGTCACTTTTCGAAGCCTGAAATTTCTGCACAAGCTTATTTATCCTAAGCTACAGAGAGAAGCTACAGTTCTTGCAATCGACCAGACATGAAAACTTTTTGATTCCTCGATGCAAGAGTCAATATGGTGAGCCCTCTTTCTTCATTCAGTGCGCTCGTAGATGGAATCAGCTTCCAAGCAGCATTCAGCGCACGGCTTCCAACAGTAACTTTTGTAGGCTCATTAAACTAGCAAGCCTTTCTGTTTAGTAATGGTGACGCACATTTGAGGTCTTTGTTGTTTTTTCTCTCTCTCTCTCTCTCTTGTACGCTATTTTTAGTTTTAGTCTATAGTCTTTACTATTCTTTTCTTTATTTTTTCTTTATTTATTTTAATACTTCCATTACATGATTATATCTTTTGATTTTTGTTTTTTGTTTTTTTTCTCTCTATTTTGAATTGCTTAGTTCGTAGTTGTTTTGTAGTAACGAAGAATTTTATCTAACCACTGCACTTTGTACAATCTAAGATAGCATATGTATCGTTGTACCTAGCCAAATAAAGAATTATTATTATTATTATGGATAGAGCGACTTCAAGTTTATGACTTTGAAATCCAATACGGGAAAGGTCATATCCATTGGAATGCAGATGCTCTTTCCCAATGTCAATGCAAACTTGAGTACAAACATTGTGTCTGGGCGAAAAAAAAAACTACAGAAACTATACAGTAGGTAACCGTGGAACCATCGACTGGTTGGGATAACGAGGACTTGCGAATAGGACAACGAGAAGATTCAGACATATCACCTATTCTTGCTTGGAAAGATGACATGGAAAGACCAGAATGCAAGGATTTCGGAGAGGGAGAAGATTGAGAAGCTGAAAAGCTACTGGACTCAGTGGAACTCTCTTCACGTTGAATGAGGTATTATAAAATGTAAGTGGGAAGCAGCTAACGGTGAATAATTCCGAATGCATATAGTAAATAAAACAATTTCTAAAATACGAGAGACGTTTTATTGGGTACAAATGCGAGAGGAGTGGTGCCGCAGATGCTCTGTCTGTGCTTCTTACAAATGGCCGCTACACAGGAGCGAAGGAGATATGCATAAGTATAATGTCGGAGCCCCATTTGAAAGGATAGCTGTAGACATCGTGGAACTTCTTCCAAAAACGGGTAGCGGTAACCGTTATATATTAGTTGCCACAGACTGTTTTAGTAAATGGTCTAAAACTTATGCAATCCCTAATCAAGAGGCAACCACAGTTGCGGAACAAATAATAACGAGTTGGTTGGGTCAGTAGGTTGGTGTGCCTCATAAACTTCATTCGAACCAAGGACGAAACTTTGAATCGCGGACTTTCGAGGAGATGTGTAAAATGCTGGGAATAAGAAAAACCCACACCCACAATCTGATAGTATCGCTTCAACTGAACATCAAAGAAAGTTAGTCGACTATCATCAACGCAATTGGGATCGACATATTCCTATATTCCTAATGGTGTTGTATATACATCAAGTACTCACTGTCATTACCATTCATCCCGGAGTTAGGGTTTGGAATCTCCTGCTATAAACACCCACTTTTATAGTTGTTAAAAGCATTTTTATTTTTATTTGATATTTTTTTTCACATAGTTTTTATTCCTGTAATTTTATGAAACTTTTCCAGCTCTATTAGGCTTTGCTAACTTCAATTAGTACCTTCTAGGGAGATTCTTACATTTTTGGAATGATCTCCCTCTTACTTATTTTTGCCGAACCTTTTCGTTTTTCTCTTTTTCACTTTTTTGAACCGAGTCTTGCACTTCTTTCGATCGAACCTTGAGATCATAATTTTGAACAATGATCAGCTTATGAAAATCATGAAATGTATGAATAATATGAAATAAATTACATATTAGGTATTTTATGTGACGTTGTATATGTAAATGTGTGTACATGGCTTAATGTGAGCACCTGCCTATGTAAGGCTCAATCTCACGGCACTCTCAATAGACGGATTAATTACAATGTGATAATCAGCGTCCTCATGAGACAGAGTATATCCTGACTCTATGAGTACCAGTATGTCCGACATTCTTACTGGTCGAAGGGAGACCCATTTAACATCTCTAACCGATCTGTGGGTCATGGTACCCGTTTGTTTTAGTGCAACTCCACACCGAGAGCCAAATATCTGAGCATGTGGCGATGTGAGTGTATTTTTTGAAGAACTGTACTTTGTATATTTTGCCGCTGTATTGACCTGAATATCAGGGACGCTTCTAAATTCTACTTTGTGCAGCGTGAGCGTGTTGTTTGTAAGTATAATTGAGTAGGCATGAAAATGTGAAAATTAAAATAATGTTAGTTTGTAAATCAGTCTGTTTCAGTTCGCTGTAGAAGCAACATATATAAGTATTGTCAGCACATTCAGAGATTATAAACTATACGCCTGGACAGAAGAACAATCGTTCGAATAAATGTTTTGAAAAATATAAATTTCTATTTTTCTTTCTAATAGACTTGAAAATACCAGCTAGGATTTGAACTGACTTTATTGGGAGCGATATCAAAAGTAACAACGGAGCTGGATTCATAGGACCTAACTCCCAAGCCTTTGTGTTCTGGAGTGTTAGGTCATAGAACTCAAAACCTGAACCATTGGGAATCTGTCTATTGGTTCCGGATCGCAACTCTCACACTCCAGAGCAACACTCATGTGGGCTCCGGACCTTATCCATAGGGGATAGGTTCATATTATATAGAAGTGTGCAGTGCGTAAGCGACCATCCTTCGAATCCTAGGAAGCTGTACTTTTTCAAGCGACATTCCTCTCTTATTATAGGGAGGATGTCCACTTATGCCATGCTAGACTTTGACACACCCTCTCTGCCTGCGATATGGGTCACAACAAATCTCACCATGCTGAGGTGGATAGCATAAGCTATCCAGATCTCCTCAACCTCGTGGTAACATGTTATCAATGTCGGCTACACAAATAGTATGGCTGCGTAATCCATCACCCTATATTATAAGGCCATGCTTACTCCCAGTGTATTCTCCATGCAGAGTCCTTATAAAGCGAGACTGATCACTCCATTCGGGCTTATCTTATTGGCACATAAGGTGACGGTTGTGGACCACGTGAAGGTTAAGATTCAGCCTTTCAGTTAGTAGAAGCTAGAGATTACAGTCCATAATCTTACTACTAATTTATATGAGGGCTTCGGATGCGCACATTCATCACTAGTCAGGGCAGTCCACCTTTTCAGCACGTCTACATACAACTTTTCCCTTGAATGTCTTTTCCTTAGGCTGCATTGCACATCACTAACTCCTTTTGCACATGCCGCGTTGTATATGCAAGATATACAACAGGATGGAGACCCGCTATGACTTACGTGCTAATCCAACAGGATTTAATGAAAGTGATCTTGTTTAGCTGTACAACCCGATACGACATAAGGGACGTTCTCCAAAATTACAGCAAATCAGGGAGGGAACCTATTCACTGGTAACTGGAATTAATGACTTAGTATACAGGATTTAGCGTGGCACAAGAGGCAAATCCGTTTATATGGATCGCTTATGTCAATACGATGAGCAAAAAGGCCGCGGAGCACCTGTTGTTGGGGACGAACAATTTTAACCCGTTTCGCATCGCATACAGTTCCCGTTGGGCGATTTTGATCAAACTTCTTGTGTTTTATATTTTTAGCGAAATATATCTAAATAACCAATTTTATCAATATTGACCGGGTAGTTTAGAAGATTTGATACGTTGCCAAAACGCAACCGTGGTACAAACGGTATAAAAAAAAGCATTTCACCAATTTCTCAAAAATACGTTTTAATTAATTGAAAAAGAGGGAGTAAAGAAAAAAAACTTATGTGCAAAATAATATTAAAAAAAAAAACAATTTTTATTTTTATTTATAAAACTTTTGAGCACATTTTTCACATTTAAAAAATGTATTAATTCCTACATTCTCAACATCGCTTTCTTTCATCATCGTCGATTTTCGATTTCTTCAAATTGATATCATTTTTCGAAAAGTCTTTGACTTTTCTCTTGAACTTAAATGTCTAACGACGTTTTCAGTAACTCCAAAAGCCTCATTTTTGCCACTATATGGGAAAAATATTAATTAATAATATCGACCATGTTAGGGTCACATAGATTCAAATATCGATAGGAAGTGCGAAAATTTTCCAAACTAAACTTAAAACAGGCTATCTCACTAATAGTAGTGAATAAATTTTTTGCGAACTTGCAATCGGGTTAGCCAAGGTGTATGTTGGTGTCTGCTATCTCCCCGATGGCGATCTTACAAAAATGGATGATGTCCTATCTCGTATTTCGCCGCGATACGAAAGCATCATTAATGGGGGAGACTTCAATAATAATCTCCTTGACTCGCATGCATCGGTTGGAGCTAGGGATTTCTGCGATGGTCATAGCCCATATATCATTCATAATAATGCTCCCACCCATTTTAATGTTTTCCATTCTAGTAAGTCCTTATTAGACTTCTTTCTGGTGAGTTCGGCGGAGTGGGTTAGGTTTCATAATCAGTTCCAAGTGCCGGGCATCTCACGACATGCCTTCATATATACTTCATTCGACATTCCCCTTTCCTAGGTCACCGAAGTATTCTCCTATCGTGACTGATATGTATCTAACTAGTAATGTAGACTTGCAGCTTTCGGTTTTCAACAGCCGCGTTCTTCAACTTTTTAATCAACACGTTCCTCTCAAAATATTTCAAAAAAGACTGTATCCTACTGGTATCATACTCCAGCAATCAAGAGAGCGAAGGCTGTTTGGGACCTTGCATTTAGGGCTTACTCTGAGCATTGTTCGGCCGACGTTCTTTGGGCGAAAGTTCGTAGCCATGGTGTACTTTCTGACTCAAACTCCATGCAGCGTAATATGGACCCGCACGTAATGAACAGCTTCTTTGCTTCAGTGCAAACTGATCCAATATCTACTTCTCCATCGAGTAATAATACTAGCACCAGCGAGCACGAGGACATCTTTTCCTTTTCCAACGTAGATATCTCTCAAGTATTATGCGAACTTTCGTCATATCCTTCACCTATTCAACACTAAAATCCCCACTATAATCACCACTATAATCACCACTTCAACCTTCCCTTCTGCTTAGAAGTCAGGCAAGGTAATCCCTGTTCCTAAGTGCTCCAATCCTTCCCAGCCATCGGATTTTAGGCCTATAACCATTTTACCAGCGCTCTCTAAGGTCTGGGAAATATTAATCAGGAATCAAATAACTTCGGCATCTGCGGTCCCTTATTTTATATACCCCAAGCAATCTGGTTTCCGCAAAGGTCATAGTGTCTCGAGTGTCATTCTCGACATTACTGAGACGGTAAGGCTCAACATGGAACGCAAGCTGGCTAGCATACTCTTATTACTTGATTTTAGTAAAGCCTTTGATAGTCTAGATCATACTATCCTATGCCATAAGCTGCAGAGCCTTTTACCGGTCCGCTTGTAACCTGATCTACTTTTACTTGAGCTTGAGACGCCACTGTGTCATGTCAGAGGATCGCACATCCGATCTTGTAGGCCTTCACAAAGGTGTTTCTCAGGGGTCTATCTTAGACCCACTATTATTTTCCCTATTTATCAATGACCTCCCAGCTGCAGTTAGGTTCCCAGTCGTTCATATCTTTGCAGACGATGTGCAACTTCTTTATTCTGCGCCACTGGGATCTATGGGTCAATGTGCTGCAGATATCAACGCCGACCTTTCCTCTGTCTCATCTTGGGCTTTGTGCAGTAAATTATCCCTAAACCCAGCTAAGTCTCAATCGATTGCCTTCTTTGGTCATCCAATCAAACACCTTCTCGATCCCATCTCCCTCAATGGGGTTATTTTACCCTATTGCGACAGGGTGTACAGCCTCGGCTTCATCTTAGATGAGACTCTATCCTTTTCGCCCCCACATTAATACCATGATCGGCAGGGTAGGTTTTGGTCTCCGCAAATTTTATAATATTAACATGTACCTGCCAACATCTGTAAAGAAGAAACTTGCCCACGCCCTGTTGTTTTCCCACTTCGTTTATGGAGCGGAGGTATACACTGGAACTTCCGCAGGAAATATTGACAGACTACGCACGTCCTTTAATTCAATCATCAGGTATGTGTACGATCTTCCGCGGCGGATGCATGATTTGCGCGATTGCACGGTGTATTTTCTTAATACTACTTTTGACAGGTGCCTTTTACTCCTCAACCTCATCTTTATGTTCAAATTAATTCGATCTCGCATTCCACAATATTTGTTTTCCAGATTTGAGTTTGTTAGGTCCCCTCGTTTCGCATTCAACTTAATTATCCCGCGTCATTCATCCAATGTTCTCAAAAATTCCTTCCTTGCTGGTGTTATTCCCCTTTGGAACTTATTGAACTTGATTTTTTGAATGTTATTCAATTGGAAGTCTTAACTGGTCGTGCTGATCTTGGCCTCCGGTAACCTATGCTCTTCTATTCTACTCTATTCTATTCTTCACTATTCTAACTTAATCTTATTTAATTCATTCCATTCTAATTTAATCTGATCAAATTTTCTATGCTGATTTACTCACGATCACTCTCTTCGGCTTGACAATAGTTAGTGCACCTGCACCTACATTTTTCATTTCTGTACTAGTTCTTTCTACGTAATAGCTCTCTGGACAGCGGGAATGGATATCAATCGAGTGAGTTTTGTCGGTATATTTAAAATTTCATATTAGTTAATCTTAGTTAGTCTTAGTTAATCTAGTATTTTTTCTTGTTTATTTTTATTGCTCTGCAACTCGTTTTCTTTCCCAAAGCAACATGTTTTTGTACAATGGGCCTAGTGGCCTGGTTGCTTGTCATAACAAATAAATAAATAAAATAAATAAAACAATTCTTGGAAATTAGACTCTGGTAAACCCTCACTTTATAAAATTTATCATAACGGTCTATGGGGTCATTATTGCGGAGATTCATATTTGAATTTATGTTGTAATACATATTCCTACTCGTCGCGTGTCTAATTACTTTAAAATCAAAGGCAGGAGTATTAGACCAGTACCGAAACGGGTTAAGAATGGGGCAGTGTTACGTGCAATAGAAAGGGACAAGTGAAACTTGAACTTTCTAGGAGCTAGTCTTGTCTCAGACAGTTAAATGAGTGTTTAAATAAGTGAAAAGTGTATAAATAAGCGAAGATGTTTTAATTGGATTGCGATAATTTGAAGTATACATTGCTAGTGATAATGAAAGAAGAGTTTATTGGCAATTATTTATGAGTTTATAAAATTAAACATTGGAGTGAAATAAAAAGAAATTGTGAATTATATCTGAAATATTGTCTTTTGAATAACGAACAAAACCCACGCACGAAACAATAATGAAAATATTTCCTTTTGATGATAGGGTAAATTTAAAGCGCCAAAAACAAGACCTTCATCGATTTTCTTCAATTAAGTCTAATTGCACATATATTATGTTTTTCCCCTAAATGGATAAGATCTAAGCCTTTCCTAGAAAATATGCTCTTAAATCATAACTTTTTCAGAAACGTCCCATTTTATTGCTATCTCGCTAATGGATTGGACAGAAATGATGTGATGTGTCCAGAGAGGCAGCTACAGAAATAGTTACGTCATTTCAGTAAGAAGATTTTCTGTCTTTCTTAACATCTATTAATTTATTCGGTTAATGAAGAGAACTGCGCTAGGTAATCAAAGTGATAAAACATTTTTGCGGTTTCATGTTATACTTTGGTTGATGTAAAGTGGTAGTAGATGGCAATCAAGAGCACGCAAAGAACTATTATTGACCAGAAGTCATCAAACTTTTATATACAACAAGTAAAAAAACTAGAATTGGTCTAAGACCAATTCTTATGATACCCTAGGGCTTAGATGAATGCCCATATGTAATTTCGTTTGTTTATCCATCTGTGCAAGTTTGTTTGTTGAAGTGGTTTTTCACATATCTTTCTAAAACAGTTCGTCGCACAGTAAAAATGATTATGACCAATTTCATAGAATTTTATTTTCTGAAGAAGTTTTGAGTACAATCGTCTAGGACTGATCGTTTTCACAGTATACACCTAAATTTTTATATGGCAACACCAAGAAGGGGTTGCCGGATTTGATCTATTTTTGAAATTATATTTGCTATTTTTAAGTAAACGTCATGTCCAAAATTTCAGCTCTCTACGCCGACGCTCTGTCAGGTAGTGGCGAAATATATAGTAAAAAACAAAATTTTTGTATGGCAAACGAAGGGGTTACCTGATTTGTCCCATTTTCGAACTTAAATCTAAAATTTCTTTAAAAAGGCCATGTGCAAGATTTCAGCTCTCTAAGCAACGTAGTTATCGTGAGGACGGACAGACGGACATGCAAAAATCAAGATAACTTTTAATATTATGCGTGGGTGTCTAATTTATTTGTTCTACCAGCATTATTTCTATGCGTTACAAACGCATTGACAAACTAAGGGCCGTATTCACACAGCTATTTAATTGAAATTTAATTTAGTTCCTATTTCAGTAAATTAAATTAAAGTTAAATTTGGGTTATGTTATATTATAATAACGCATAATGTAACTTTAATTTTAATGTTAGTGTACTCCCTCTAACAGGAGTACTAAAACACAAATGACATTAAATTTCAATTAAATGGCTTGGTGAGTACGGCCCTTAGTATACCCTACTGATTTTATCTAGGGTATAAAAAGGGAGGAACAAATTTAGTACACTATACAGCCGACTTTATCTTAATTATCTCAGTTAGGTGGTACAAAAATTGAAATTTGTGGATATATAGATTCTACCAACCTTAAGACGCGGAGTGTCCACTCCTGAAACTTCGGCATATATATAAAATGAATAAATAAGTAAAATAAAAATAGCTTGACACTAATATTATTTCTAAAAGAAATACTGATTTTCCGAGAAAATGTGATTATGTTGATTGTTTTGTTACATTTTTTCTTCTAGATTGCGTATGAAACAACATCGATTAATGTATGCTAAATTATATGTGCAAAATTTACTAATTTGCGTGAGTGAGTGCTTTAGTACTCAGAAAGTGATTTTAATAAAATGACGGATGAACCTTGTTCTGAGAGCTTGCCAACTTCTGAACTTGATTTACTGGCAAAATTGGAGGCAGCAAATAAGCTTATTGAAAGCGACGCTAAAAGTTTGAATTCGTTACATTCTGTTCATAGTAGAAAAAATTCCGATACAAGTCAAATAAGTATTAATTCAGGTAATCGTAGTCTCGCATATATTACGCATTTAATTCAAATTTATTATGTTATAGGTACCTCAATAAGTGAAGAGGATATTTGGACAATGTGGGCTACAATTCTTAGCGACTGGGAAGGAAGCCTAAAGCGGAAATCACCTTGTGTTCGCGATTTAGTGAGAAGAGGAATCCCTCACCACTTTAGGTGAGTACTATTATATTGAGATATTATAATCAAAAACCAAGAAATAATCAAAGAACAAGAAATTAAAATTGTAAGTCTTTTCTGTAAAAAAAATTAATCAAAAATCCAGTAAATAACCGTCAAAGGAAATATCGCCAATTTGTTTGTTCTCATTTTTCTTTATGGCCACAAGAAATTTTTAAACATTATGTTATATAGTATGTATACGATTATTCAAATTAATGTAGATACTTATTAACTTTATGGCAGATTGTTCCTTTTTTTCTTTCGTGGAAGGAGTATGAAAGCTCCCAAGCACGGAGGCTAATGTGTTAAACAAGAACTTATAAGATTATAAAAGTTGAAAAGAAACTAGGGAGGAGGAAAAAGCGCATAACCGTGTCGAGAGGGGATTTGAACCCAGATGGGATGGTTATCACTGCGCTTACCAACTGAGCCACCTAAGCCACAGATTGTCTCTTACTAATGTCGATTTCGATGGGACCAAATCAGTGTTGCACTTTTTCTAGCAGTGGAGAACTGAGAGCACTGAAGCTCATCCAACTTTTTTGTCATATTCCTAGTATTTGTGTACACACGTATTATATATACGGAAGTGTAAAACGTAATAAATGTTCTTTATTGATATATAGAAACAGATTCCTTCTTAAACTTTATGCAAATTACCCATATAAAATCGTTTAATTCATTTAACTCAAAAATTTCACAAATAATCGTGACAGTACACTTTAACAGATGACAATTGAAGCCAGTTCAAATCTAGTGTTGCACTTCTGAAGAAAAAGTACAGCACTGGTGTTGTACTGAAGTCCCATCGAAATCCAAATAAGTATCATAGAACTATTACAGTAATCGTGCTGCTTGGAAATTATAAACTCGGAGCTCCATAACATAACTACATATATCCATTTTCTTAAATCTGACATTAATAAAAGTCAATTTTTGTTTTGGAATAACAATAATCATAGAATCGCCATAATAGGCATTTGAGCACGATGAAAAAGTTTAGTGTCTAAAATTTTACAACGATATTTAATTCCTACGACTAAAATGGACCCACCAGCCATGCCCGATGATAATAAAGAATCAAGATAATCATGTACAATGCCTTAAATAATTTCACAATTTTCTCAAAGGCCTACCTAGCTATGATCGTTTTTTACTCAACAAGGTCGTAACTTTGTTTTTTTTATTGCTGCCAGCGTTCGTACTGAATTACAAGTGTACAAGTCAATCTTCTCTTTGCGACAGACTAGACAAAATTCCTATTGTACCCAAATTGTGTTAATCTAACTGTGTTGCGTTAACCAAAAAAATGTACATTATAAATTTTCTTATCTATATTAGTAGAATTGATCGACAGTAGTACTAGAAATTTACAGTTCAGTGGATTACAAATATTTAATTACAATTATTTCATTAATAAGTTCATGAACATAAAATCGAACATCCTCCGCCCTGTTAAGGAGTTTACTGCTTAACTACTTTCTTTATCTAAAGGTAACCTATGTATTCTATTTATTGTTCGTTTAATTAGTCCTCTTTCTGTTCGTATGACAGCAACCCGAACCAGACCGTCTTTACCAGGATGAACTGTCTCGATTCGGCCCATGACCCACTTAGATGGTGGTGTGTTAGGCTCACTCAGGATGACTAACTCATTTGGTTTGAAAGACGCTTGCAGAAGTTTCCACTTTGGGCGTTGTTGCAATGACGTCAGGTAATCCCTACTCCAACGTTTCCAGAATCCCTGCATTAGTGCTTGCAGGTGTCGCCATCGACCTAGATGTGAAACCTTGGCTTCTGTGAGATTCGGTTCAGGTATTGAGGTTAGTGGATGCCCAACAAGAATATGTGAGGGTGTCAAGACATCTAGAGAGTTGATTTCATTTGACAGTGGGCAAAGTGGCCGCGAGTTTAGAATAGACTCAATTTGTGCCAGTAAGGTTGTCATCTCGAAGGTGAGCCTCGTTTCTCCAATGACCCGTCATAAATGTGATTTAACGGATTTTACGCCCGCCTCCCACAAGCCACCAAAGTGTGGTATGAAATGACACTTGATATTGTTCTGGGAAAGAAAATTGCATATTAGTGGATTATCATATGAAATTAGGGATAATTCTTGAAGCTGATTGATGATACGATTAGCTCCTACGAAATTCTGCCATTGTCAGAATAAATGTCGATAGGAATTTCTCGGCGAGCGACAAATCTATGAAAAGCAGATAGGAATGTCTCTGATGACAAGCTGCTTACAAGCTCTATATGTAGTGCTTTCGTCGAGAAACAAACAAATAAAGCAATGTAAGCCTTGGATGATCTTGTTGATCTACCAAACTTGGTTGAAATTTCTATCGGGCCAGCGTAGTCTACTCCCAGGCGTAAAAATGGTCGGCTGATGGATACTCGATGCTCTGGTAAGCTGCCCATTAGTTGTTGGGTCGTACTTGTCCTGTGGCGAAAACATACTATGCATTTGTGAGTAATTTCCTTCACAAGTTGCCTCAGTTTGATGATCCAGATTTCTTGTCGAATAATGTAGATTAACACTGTAACCCCTGGATGCAGATATCTGTGATGCATTTCTTGAACTATTAACCTCGCGATGAAGCTCTCCTTTGGCAGGATTCGAGGATGCTTCGTGTCGAACTCTAGGCAAACGGCCACCTACCCGTTAGACCGCCCTCATTATCTAGGAATGGGTGTAAGTTGATGAGTGGACTTTTCATTGGTAGTGATCGTTCAGCTAATATTTGATTTATTTCTTTAACAAAGGCTTCAGATTGAGCCCATTTGATTATTGTCGATGAGGATTTCTGCAACTCGTGGGCCTTTAGTAGGCCTTGTATGCGGGTTTTTCCTTCCTTTTGTCTCACGTTGTGGATGAAACGTAGGCAGTAGCTAAAGATGTGGATTAGTTTGGTCCATGAAGAGCAACGTGACGATAATTGGTGTAACATATGTTGAGCTGCTTCTGAGTGATTTATAATTAAGGTGCACTTTCGTTCTTCCTTTTTTACAGCAGTTGACTCATTCGTATTTGGATTATGTGGCCAGGCAGCATTTTCCTTCCTTAACCAAGGTAGCCCTTGCCACGGCAGGTTGCATTTGGCAAGCTCTTCTGGGGTTATTCCTCTGGACACAATATCTGCGGGATTATCTGCTGATGGAACATATTTCCATGAAGATGGCAACGTACGTTTTCCAACGTCTAGGAATGTCAGAAAGCCAGGAAAGAACAACGGAAGAGTCACTCCAAGCATGAATTGTCGCATTTTGGAAACTTAGAGCTGCTATCACACTGGACATTAACCTCTTAAGAGAAGAGCTGCACACAATGCCAATCTTGGCAAGGATACCTGCTTCAAGGGTGCTACCTTTGATTTGGCTGTAACAAGGTTTATACAAACTAGTCCATTTCTATCGATAGTTCTGCAATATATAACCGCCCCGTACGCTAGCTCAGAAGCGTCCGAAAACCCATGAAAATGTATGTTGTTGTAAGAATGGCATATTAAGCGAGGAATCTTGATTTTAAATATAGCAGCCAAGTTTTCCTTAATTTTTTTCCATTTCTGAGTAATAGTAGAAGGAAGTTGATCGTCCCACTGCATATTTGACAACCATAATTGTTGAAAGAGTATTTTCATTGTAACCAGCCTAAGGGTTAAATAAGCTTGATGACTCTGACAGGAGACTTCGTTTTGTTATCGTTTCATTTGATGGAAGTGATACTTCAAATAAAAATATATCCTGTTGTGGGTCCAATTGTAGTCCCAGAATCTTTGTGGCCTCAATGCTGTCATGAATGGTTAATGCTGGTGCACAATCGACAGAAGTTATGGAAGTGAAGTTAGATCGCCATTTGGTTAAATTGAATCCGCTTGCTCGTAGAATTGCTTTTAATTCGTCTTGAAGTCTGATGGCCTTAGCTTCAGAGTCAGCACCTGCTAAAAGATCGTCGACATAAAAATTGTTTTGAATGATGGAGCAGGCTTCAGGAAATAAATGTGTATTATCAATGGCGATTTGTTTTAATGTCCTCGTAGCCAAGAAGGGAGCCGAGGAAGTGCCGTAGGTTACAGTTGTTAACGTGTTGTGTTTAATTGGTTGCGATGAGTCTTCCCTCCAAACTATCCCTTGAAAGTCTCAATCTCTCCTTGTTATCTTCACCTGGCAGTACATTTTCTCTATGTCGGCGGAAACTGCAACCTTGTGCTTTCTAAAGCTGAGCAAAATTGAGACTAGGTCTCTTTGAATCGTTGGCCCTGTCATTAAATTATCATTCAATGATAGTCCTGAAGCACTCTTGCAAGATCCATCGAAAACAACTCTTATTTTGGTGGAAGGTGAGGTTTTAAGCACCGCAGATGTGGTAGGTAAAAATACCTTTCTGGCCTCACATTCAATTCCGCAGTGGGAATTTGCTCCATGTATATTGCAATTTGTGGTACTCTGCCATGAATTTCAGGTAATGTTCCTTGTAGAGAGGATCCCGTTTGAAACGTTTCTCGATTGAATAAAGTCGTCTAATTAGACTCTGACTGACCAAGCTGAGTACTTAAATGGGAGAGATACGACATAATATCCACTTTTATCACGGTAAAAACTGGATTTGAAATGTTCTTCGCATTGAATCTCTTCATTTGTTAATAGGGACTCTTGCTGCGAGACTACTTCTTCGATCTCCCAAAATCGCCGTAATGTGAGATCGAGATCAACTAACGGTTGCGAATGCAGGTTGATAGCCGAAGGATTTGCATGTGGACAACTGCCGCACAAGACCCAACCAAAGATAGTTTGTTGGGCTAGAGTCTGATTGTTGGGTCCAATAATTTTGCCCTCCTTAATGACTTGGAAGAATTTGTCTGCACCAATGATGATATCAATGAGTCCTGTTTCCTTGAAGGAAGGATCAGCTATTTGAAGTTGTTTAAGGTGATCCCAGTTATCAACATGAAATGAACTTGATGGAATGGGCGAAGTAAGGTTAGACATAATAAATGCATAAACAATAAGTGCGTGATTATTGTTGAATCGAGGTGATATGCTGACAACGACCTGTTCTCTAGTGTAGCCTGACTTAGTAGCTCCTATCCCACTGATAGCTAGACGAGCATGCTGTCTTTTACGGACAGCCTCTGCACACATGATTCTGAAATGAATGAAATTTGTGATCCGGAATCAAGAAGTCCATTACATTGACTATCGCAGTAGGTAATAATGAAGCCGGGCTGGCTGTATGTGAATAGCTGTTGAGAGAGCAGAGTGATTGATTGTTGATTGCAGACTGAACTGTGTTGATTGTAGGATTGGGTTGATTGTTGTATGGAAGCAGGATAGGGTTGATTGAAAAATTCGACTGCATATTGGTTAAAGCAGTGTCAGCAGAGCTGGGATTAAGACACACAGGTGAAGCTGTGGAAGTGTTGCCAGTGATTGAGCTTCTGAAGTTATCTGAAGGATATGATGATTGTGGTTGAAACCTTCCAGGTTCATGTAAGAGTGAGTGGTGCATTTTGCAATAAAAGCAACGATGTTTCGATCGACAGGTGTGCACAGAGTGACCTGATTGCAAACAATTGAAACATAGCGAATTAGATGTCACAAAGGACTTTCGGTCACTGTAAGATTTACTCTTGAATTGCGGACATGAATACAATACATGATTATCTTTACACATTAAACATGTTGAACGCTTTATTGCAGAGGTAGCGTGAATAACCCTTGTTGGATTAACCCTTTTAGTGACGCTGGAACAAGTTTCCAAAGCATCGCAACGCTTGTTTGGGAAGTTTAATGAATCTTCAAAGCTTGGGAAATCTTTCTCTGAACTTTCCTTAAACCACAGCTGTTTCGTTTCAATGTCTAGTTTCCCTAAAGCCAGGAAAATTAGCCAAGGATCTCTAGTTTGAGCATCCGCTCCTAATGCCTAAAGTCCGCGAATTACTTTATCATAGGAGTCATAAAGGTTTCGCAAATTTTTTGCTGATGCCTCATTTATGGCAGGTTGATCCATAAAAGTCTTGATCATCGAGGGTGATGTGACGCTTTTTGTTGAACCGCGCTTTGAGCTTTGCCCAGCCTTCAACATAGTTTCCCTCTGTGACTGTTAAGTGTCTTATGACCCCAGATGCTTCACCTTTCGGTAGCCCTTTGAGGTACTGTAATTTTTGACAACCATTTATAGATTAATTTTTATCTATTAACGTTTCAAATAAATCTTGGAATGCTGGCCATTCCTTGTAATCTCCCGAAAAATTTGGGATATTAATTGTAGGAAGACGTAAATCAATTGGGTTACTTGAACTTGGTTGTGTTCGATTAAGATTTTCGACAAAGGATTGCTGACTATGTAAGAAACTGTGCATTGTGGCATTGAATTGGTGATTCGAAGTCATATTAATGCTCCCGTTTAAATTGGCTGACGTATGTTCTGAAGTCGGATTTTTAATTGGCTTTCGTTCTTTGATTGCTCGCGCAAGCATGGACTTAGTATCGAAATATTTAGCTTCAAACTCATCTAACTCAGATATTTGTCTCGGAAATAGTAGTAAGCTATTTTCTATTTCTTGAAATTCAACCCAGGCTTCTTCGATTTTCTCCAAACGTGCCGTTAGGTCTTCTATAGCAATATTTTCTTGGAAAGCTTCAGCGTATGTTTTTACTCGAGTAAGCGTACCCTTAATTCTTCCGCGTTTTTGCACTAGCACGCTTTGCTCAGTCATATTTTATGAAAAACAATAGTTTGCACCTTAGCTTAGCTCAGACGCTGATGACAGTATATAATAAAATGCTTCAACCAACATGTATCGTTATATGCAGTATGTTTGAAAGAGCCGAAATACAATTAACCAAACTATGGATACAATTTGTGGAAATTTTTCATATATAGTAGGGGACATTGGGGAATTGTGAGTCATGGGGAATTGTGAGTCACGTCAATATTTCACCATAATTGGAAAGTCTGACTCATGCAAATGGCTGTCATTGTCTTATATTTGCCCAAACTCATTTTCCATTAGCAATCGATGCGTGTACACGTACTCGTTCGTTCCGTGCGGCAACCACTTGGAAAATTTTCTCAAAATATTTATTCGCGTTTCTGTTTGCATTGATGTGACAACGATTTTCGGAGAATCGATTCAGGTAAATATATTCATAATTATCTTATGGCATCGACATTTCAACTTTTAAAAGGAATTTCGCATAAACATGCAATGAGCGAATCATACACGGCCCTC
Source organism: Dioctria linearis (assembly GCA_963930735.1). NCBI lineage: Eukaryota > Metazoa > Arthropoda > Insecta > Diptera > Asilidae > Dioctria > Dioctria linearis. The sequence goes on along the minus strand of OZ005742.1, from coordinate 123,840,445 downwards.
TTATCAATCAAAACGTTTGGGGAATTGTGAGTCACTTTTTTTGGGGAATTGTGAGCCACAACATCTTTGGCATTTTTCAAGCCAATATCGGTTTTTTTTTTATTTTTTCCATTTTTGTGCCACGCTATTATGCAAAACATAAGCTATCGATTGACTTTTCCGTTGTTTTGGAAGCGATCAAGCAGATAAAAATCCATGGAAACTCTATTTAATACCTTCCTTTTTATATATTTTTTTAAACTAATTGTTATGTAATTTCCAACCATAAAATAAATATTTTACAGCGATATTTTTGATTTTCCACTTAATTCAGACGGTGCCTCACAATTCCCCAACATTTTTAAAAATCTCAAAAATGCATGTTTTTTGCCAACGCTCAGATTTTTTCAGCAGATAATAATTTCAAGATACTGCTTAAGCTAAAAGTTATGGTTTCCTTCCTAGTAACATAAACCATTTTGAAATTTTAAAAAATTTTGATTTTTGTGGCAGTTATCGAGCTTGGAAAAAGTGTGACTCACAATTCCCCAATGTCCCATACTAACTATGAAAACTATGAATTAGTAAATCAAATCAACCAATTTTTTCCTTATGAAACTTCCTGATATTTTATAAGGTCTATAATAAATTCATCACAAAGAGAATCAACTGTATATACAGTGTGAATTTTTGGAACAATTATATTGTAAGAAGTTCAGTCACTTCACTGCTTATAACTTTTTGCATTGGTTCTATACAAATTACCGATGAATGTCAATTAACGATCAAATCAAACAATTCTTTCTTCATAAAGTACCTGTTGATGGTCTGTAGGTATGTATGTAGTACATAGCCCCAAAATAATATTAGCAGTAATTTCAAGAAAAATAAAATGTTCGTTCTGGCTATATTTGTCTGTATGTAATGTTGAAATTTATTTAGAAGATTATTGATAAGAGTTCATTCACTACGCTTATTATAACTGTTCAATTGCTTTTGCTTTGAATACAATCACTGCACAAATTCCACCAGGTCTTTATGAATTTTCACTAAGTCACCATATAATACACAGCTCAGAGTCGCACTTATGTCTTGTATATACTCATGTATAATGTCAAATTTATGATAATTAATTATAAATTATGAAGGCATAAATGTAATTATGTATAATGAAATTGTACTTATCGGTTTTTTTTTGTTGATTGAAGAATCCGGTATTGAAGGACCATGTAAATTGTGGATAGATGTAACTTGCCTTATTATTCGCAGCTCTTTGGGACTTTATGGACTTTATGGTAATTCCCAGCTCGTAGGGAATTCTTAATGACAACTTTGTTATGGTAAAAAAGGTACTGACAAAAAATGAAAATGATGAACACTTGCTGATACTTTATAATATTTATTGCTGCTGCTGCCAGCGTTCGTACTGAATTACAAATGTACAAGTCAATCTTTTCTTTTCGACAGACTAGACAAAATTCCTATTGTACCCAAATTGTGTTAATCTAACTGTGTTGCGTTAACCAAAAAATGTACATTATAAATTTTCTTATCTGTGTTAGTAGAATTGATCGACAGTGGCGGAGGCGAATATTAGTCTTTAATTTTAGTACTAGAAATTTACAGTTCAGTGTATTACAAATATTTAATTACAATTATTTCATTAATAAGATCATTTCAAAGGTTTCTTTAAGTCCTTCTTGGAAAACTCCGGTTAGACAAAACAAAACAAAAATTTTTATTTAAAAACGATGTATACTTTTATGTTTTTATCTTTATTTTTGATGTGAAAAGGTAACGTTTCGGACCTAGGTTTGGTCCATCAAATAAAAGTATAAGGATGAAAGGTTTTTAACAGGTCTTAAAATTTTTTAAAAAATGGGGGAATGAAAAAATTGTACTCTGAAAGTATAAATAATCTTAAGTATGGTAAAAGTTCAAAAATGAAAATCAAAAGCTAGATTCTTAAAGTTAGAAAAAATTTTAGAAGAAATTGAAAATATGAGGAATTATTTTAGAGATTTTAAGAGTATAAAGTGGCAGAGACAAAAATCGGACAAAATATCAAATTGGAGGTCATTTACATGAATCAAAAACATTGTAGACACTAAGAACGTTAAAATAAATAAATAAATAAACAGATAAAGTCACAAATTAATAGTGAAAAAATTAAAAAATTTAATGGTCAAAAAATTAACAACTATAACAATTACAAAAACGAATGAACCAGCAAACAATGGAAATCATACAAAAAAAAATCGAACAATACGTATCTCCATTTTTTCGTTCTAATAAAGAGTCGACGATATTATTTTGTTGCGAATACTTCCTTCTTATAAAGCCGCAACAAATATATCTTCTTATTTACCTCCAGGCAATAAGTATGCAATAACATAGCGTAACTTGTAAATTCCGTCCATTTTGATTAAATGCATTCAACAAACAAGTAATAAAGTGTGGTTTATCAAGTCGATATCTTATCCTTCCGCGATTCGCATTCTATGATATCGTATTCCTATTGAGGAAATTACTTTTTTCGGTAGAAAATTATCCTCATATGCGATAACCCAGGAGAAATTTTGGCGTGACGACAAGCAAATAAGAATGCGAATCGTGGGAAGGATAAGATAGCGAGTTGATAAACTAAGAAGAAGTATCTATTTTGTATTATGAACGCGTGACAAATTATCCTCGCCGCGATTCATATTCTTATTACTCACAAGAATCAAATTTTTATTTGTTTCCGTCATGCCGAATCTCTCCTGGGGTATCGCATATGAGGAGCATTTTCTACCGAAAGGCTGTTATATGTCTAAAACAAATACCTAATTATAAGTGGATGGAACTAAAGAGAAAAAAAAAGAAACATTAAAATATTTCCAGCATAAATTTTCACATAAGCTAACCATGCTTAAAACATGGTTAGCTTATCAATTCAATCAGTGAAGAAAATTGCGTCAGCAATAACCCGTATATGTGCCAATACCTTCTGACAAAAAGCACTTGACACGGAGCGTCTCCAGCAAAGTGCTCTATTTCTGCAACCTCCAGGGCACTTTCAATTCAGTGCATTGCAGAACACAATACCACAATCAATAAATGCACCTGTGATAAGTAATCCGCAAGGGATTCCAAATAATTCGCCTGCAAATCACCCCATATATAATCCAGGCATAATACCATTCGCACAGGATACCTGGCAAAACAGTGTGCCCACAAATGCAAGCACCAGTATATTTCCATCACAGTTCACACAGGCAAATATAAAACAGGAGCCAAAATCACCAAATAGAAATTTTAATGTAAACAATAAAAATAACTATTTAAATAAAATTACTTGTAGTTTTTGTAATTTAAGAGGCCATACATACGCAGATTGCCTCAAACGTAAAAATACTCCGTACTGTGTGAACTGCAAAATATACAACCACGATATACGTGACTGCAGGAGGAACAACAACAATATTCAAAGATCAAGCAACAATGGTGGACCATCGAATCAACGCCCTAGAGAGCCGCAGAATCCCAATAACAATTCCAGAGTATATAACGTAAGAAAAAAGTGTGAATTTTGTGGTCGTTCTGGACATGCAGTAAATAACTGCCAACAAAAACGTAAATGGGAGGCCCGGAGTCAGGGAAACGACGTACAGTCGACCCAAAACTCCCCGGCTCGACTATAAAACTCCCGTCTAATAAAATAGGGTCTCCTCAGCAGCCCGATTCCAGTGTCGCTACAGTAAAACTTCCCTTAGACATAGGCCTGAACGGCCAAACTAAACTAGTAGTAGAGACAGGCGCTGAGGTTAGTATAATAAAGAAAAGGTCATTAAAAGATCTCAAAGAAATTAACCACAATGAGGCATGTACACTTCAGACCCCATTTGGTACCGGAAAGACGCTGGGAAATTGCCAGGGAAACTTCGTTTTCAAAAACAAAATTCCCTGCAAGTTTCAAGTCGTAAAGAACTTGCCTGGTCTTTCCGATATGGACTTCTAGGAAACGATTTCCTAGCAAAAAACTGTAACGTTGAGGGTCCTAATAAGGCACTAAGGCTTCCTCGCACGGAAACTAATCCAGACGAATTTGCTTTGCCATTAGAGTTTGAAACGGACAAGCTACATTCTGAAAAAGCAGTCGAAGTAAGAACACTTGCAGAAGAGGTAGAGTCTAACCAGGCTGAACTATCCACCTGTAGTGTCTTCAAGGCTTCTCAAACGAGAAAAGCTGGCTGCCAAGCTCCAAAAGGCCCAAGGAATGTGAAAAAGGCTGTCTGGGCGAACAAGAGACCGATGAAATCAGGCAGCATTTGGTTACCCTTAAGGAACCAATCTACATACCTGCGCGCTCTCAAATCGTTGCCCCAGTCCCGTTACAAACGCTAGAAGAAATGCTCTGTTTATCACAAGAGATAAGCGATGGAGTCTTCTTGGCAAACAGTCTACTGTCATCTGGAGAAGAATTAGTGCTGGTTAGTATTCTCAACGCTAACAGTCATCAAGTAGTCATACGTAGCTTAAAGTTACAGCTATTTCCCATAAACGACTACACCATAGTCCCATTAACGCACACAAAAGACCACAAAAGAACTCACATTCCACTACCAAATTTAGAGGCAATATCAAACAACACAAGAGACGGAACTGAGTGTCTAAAGCCTGCCAAAAAGGTGCATATAACTCTTCCGTCCAAAATTCCGAGGCATAAATCACTCTTAAACAAACAACGGCCATATAAGAACGGTAGCGAGTCGCTAAAGCCTATATTAAAGGTGGATATTACTCCACCGTCACACAACACAAAACATTCTACATGGTCAAAAAGCAATAGCACTGACGCGCATGAGTATATCACACAACCTAAGGCAAAGACCACACAGGTGTACCAAACTCAGCCGCCAACAAAGCAGGAAGCCAATACCCTGCAACATGCTAAGAACAACGAAATACAGCCTCAAAAGGAATCGCAAAGCCTCATCTATTTACAGGTCAAAGACTTAAAAGGAAGAGTAAGTCAAACCAAGGTTCAGCTGAAAAATCAGCAATTCTACAACATGTACGATATCTATACCCGGATAATGAGACTCCGGACGACTAGAGCAAGAACTCAGCCTAGACCCTAATTTAACCGCGGAAGAAAAAATTTCGACTCTGCGAAGAGTATAACGATATCTTCTTCCTCAAAGGTGACAAACTCACCTATACAAATGCGATAACGCATAATATTCCATTGGTGCAAGATCAAGCACCAATCAATCAAAAAATGTACCGCTTACCTGAAACACAGCGGAAAGTCATTAACGAGCAGCTAAAAGAAATGCTAGACAGCGGGATAGTCCAGTCTAGTAAAAGCCCTTGGAATTCACCTCTACTAGTTGTCCCCAAGAAAGCGGGACCTGACGGTGAAAAAAGGTGGCGCGTCGTTGTCGATTTTCGTAAATTAAACGAAAAGACAATTGGAGACGCATTCCCGCTACCCCGAATCGAGGATATTCTCGACCAACTAGGTCACGCAAGGTATTTCACCACACTCGATTTGGCCAACGGCTATCACCAAGTTCTTGTCGACAAAAAAGATCGACATAAAACTGCTTTCAGCACAAGTTATGGGCACTACGAGTTCAAGCGTATGCCATTCGGGCTCAAAGGAGCCCCCGCCACATTTCAACGCCTAATGAATTTCGTCCTAACAGGCCTACAAGGCCTCGAATGTTTTGTCTACCTAGATGACATTGTCATCTATGGTAAAAATTTAAATGACCACAACGAAAAGTTGAGGAAAGTCTTCAATAAGTTGAGAGAGAACAACTTAAAACTGCAGCCAGAAAAGTGCCAGTTTCTACGAAGAGAAGTTGTTTACCTAGGACATAAATGTTCTAGCGAAGGAGCCCTACCAGACCCAAGTAAGACGGCCTGCGGCCAAACATTTCCTGTTCCAAGAACAGTAAGGCAAGTTCAGTCATTTTTAGGACTTGCCAATTACTACAGGAAATTCATTCCAGACTTCTCCAAAATTGTACGTCCAATCACAAATTTACTCCGAAAGGATGTAAAATTCACTTGGACAGAGAAATGCCAAGAAACATTTCAAACCACCACTTTTAATTTACCCCGATTTTTCGAAATCTTTTAATCTCACTACAGACGCAAGTAACGAGGCTCTAGGAGCTGTTCTTTCTCAAGGAGAAGTCGGAAAGGACCAGCCTATGCAAGCCGCACATTAAACAAAGCCGAAAGAAATTACTCTACTATAGAGAAAGAGTTATTGGCTATTGTCTGGGCTACCAAGAATTTCAGGTGCTATCTCCTAGGCCGGAAATTCACGGTCTATACTGACCATAAACCTCTCAAAGGTGTCTTCAATGTGAAAGACCCTACTTCCCGTTTGGTGAGATTTCACCACAAATTATCTGAATTCGATTACAACATCGAATATAAACCAGGGAAGTACAACACTAATGCCGATGCACTAAGTCGCATCCCTCAAGCATTAAAAGAAGACAGTTTAGGTAATACCTTAACGGTAGAAGCCCTAGTCCACCACACGATGGACTCAGATGTGGAGGAAAACAATTCCACAAATAGTAAGAGAAAGAAGAAATCCGCTCATTGTTTCGTCGTGACTCGAGCTCAGAAGCAAAAGGCTCAAGAGACATTAAATAGCTCCAGTGTGGAGACAGAAGAGCACACGAAAGCGGACCAACACGAAATTCAACACACTGAGGCGGAAACACTAAACCCAGCATCGCTTGAGCAAAAAGTAAGTACTGGCAAGACACCCGAAGTTATCACGAGCCCTACGGAAATCCGAACAATCTTAAAAGATTATCACGATTCTCCATTTGGTGGCCATCAAGATGTCATAAAAACTTACAAACGTATAAGACGCAAGTATTGGTGGAGACACATGCTTAGCGACATCAAGAAATACAGTAACGGTACATAATAACCGTTTGAAACCATATTTCGAATAAAAATATATCGAACAAAAATGAACCAGGTTAACTTGAAATTCCTACTACAGTGTCCATTAAACCTCATTTCAATACCTCCCCATAAACATTTGCGGTGGAGTCACTCCACTGCCCAGTTTAAAACGGCACAATGCAAGTACAAATAAACTTAAAGGATTGTTTTCTTCTTCCGAATTGTCCACAGAAATGGCGCTAAAATTCATCATAGTTGCCCTCTTCATCCAGTACACAACTGGAGCAATTGCCGACAAACCTTATGTAATGTCCCAGCTAAATGGCTCGGGTATATTTTTCGAGGACTTGGGAAATCTGATGGTATATCATGACACCTGGAATGTCCTCACCGAGATAGACTTGGATGAACTAGATGCACAGATAAAGCTAGCAGAATATGCAGAACACTTAGTGCATAAACTCTGCATAAATATAACAAACCCAGAAGACCTCTGTAACGTGCAGCAACTACACATACACGCTATTATAGACAGCGTACGAAAACGCACGGAAACTATAAGGGAACTAGTACCAGGAAAACGCAAGGCCAGATCGCTATTTGATGGAATAGGCAATGCCATGCACTATTTGTTTGGAACTATGGACAGCAACAACGAAAAAGAAATTTACAGCAGGTTAGAAGAACTTGAATCGAATACACAAGCCCTAGCCGAGCTAGAGAAACAACAAATCAGTGTTGTAAAAACTACCTTGGAAAAGATTCAAAAACCGCTGGCTATGTTAATAGACAGACAACAAAAAATAGCACACCAGATAAACTATCTCCACCATGTGGCCGATGATTTAACTAGGAGGCAACTAAGACAAGAGATTATATCAAGCTTGTTGCTCCAAATCATCGAAGTTGAATATCGACAACAGGCCCTCCTGGATATAATAATGGCTAGTAAAACCAATCATATTCATCCACTCCTAATGTCTCCCAAAAATCTGTTGGAGATATACCGCAAGACGGCCTCGAAATGCCCAAATGACCAAAATTGTCTATCTGTCCTATATCAGACAGCAGGAGCTCAGTCGCTCCTTATGCAGAACAAATTGGTGGTGAGAATTACTCTCCCAATTTTTAATCTGCCAAAAATGAGGCTACAAAAGATTCAATGCTATCCTGTATCCAAGTCAGCAAATTACTCATTAATTCCAGACCCTGGTTATTCATACATAGCCAATAGCGAAAAAACTCAGGAACTTCTCTTATTAAGAGGCGATGCCATGTAGAGTTTCAAAAAAATAACAGGTAATTTGGAAGAAAACACTTATGTAGGCCGGCTGACCACGCCTATAATCAAAGCGACAACATCCAACGAATGTGCCATTAAATTACTATACAACCCTTTAAATGAAGTGCCCAAATGCAAGACCAGGGTACAAACCCCACAAAAAGACATGCTGATCAAATTAAGCAAGCCCAATACGTGGCTATTTTCTTTTATCACCTCCACGGTGCTACACATCACATGTCCAGATCACTTTGTAATCTCGAAACTGGAAAGACAAGGGATATTAGAGATAACGCAACCATGTCAAGTTCAAATAGGTGACAAAGTGCTTAAATACGAAGGTCAGAGTAAATTTCCACTAAAATTTATCCAGCCGAATCAGTTTCCTGAGCTCAACCACTCTCTACTCAAAGTAAACCTGACTGAAATTTTACAAGGAACTCAAAACCACAGTCTGGGGAAAATCGAAATCTTAACGGGAGACGATATCCATAAATCAATTTATACCGACACCCATTCGCTGGAAGAAATCCAAAATAAAATAAATAAATACCAGTAAAAGGTATCGAGTAAAAACTCCCATATCCTGTCCACAACTTCTCTATTATTTACGAGACTACTAGTTCTGGCCATAATGATCGCTGTGGCAGTAAAATATCTTAACCCTGTTGTCATCAAGATGAGACAACAGAGGAATCAACCACAAGGTAACCCCGAAATTTCATCAGAGGGAATTCCTTTAGAAGAGCGAACACCTGCTCCCCAACCCAGTTTAAGGCGAATTAGGAGCCTCGCTAAAACAAAATCAGTCCAAATCGTTTAGAAATGCGACTCTGACACTGTCAAAATGGACCACTTGGTCAAGTTAAAACAGTTTTATAACAAAAGTAGACCTGGTAAAATATGTACAACGACATACATAGAAAAATGTTAACCTGAAAAAATAAAATATACTAAAATATGGAACAGGCGGAAAGTCCTAAAGCACATTAAAACTAAATCTCCATAAAATATAAAAAAAAATGAATTAAAAAAAAAAAAATTATATGAAGTTAGGAATAAAATAACTAAGGAAAAAGTACCCAAAAATGCATAGTTAACAATAAAATTAAATGTATAAGATTCATAAATAGATAAACAGAAAAGGAAGAAGTTTTACTAAGATACTAATAGTAACAGAAATAACAAATAAATAATAATAATAATTAGTATTAGAGTGACAATACTAACTTAAAAATTTAGAATGCATTAAATAATAAGCTAAACTTAAAAGGAATAACTGAAAAAAAATATATATATATATATATATATTAGAACATAAAAGGAATAAATGAAAAAAAAAAAATTGTTTTATAGATATAATATTAGAACATAAAGAACAATGTCAAAAACATACCAATATAAAATAATAATACATAAATAGAAGAAAAAAAAAAGATACCTAATACCAGGCTACTACTCCTATCATTATAATAACACACAAAAAATTTTAAACTTTAAGGTAAACAGATAAAGGCAAGAACCTTTCAAAATAAGAAAAAGACAAAAACTGAATGTATAACCTAACCGAACCGACCAAGACCCGAGCCGCAAAAATAGCAACCACAACAACTTCCCCTGATCGGGCCTCGCCAATCGGGAATTACGTACATTACGTGAATGGAGCTGGCCACGGAGGTGAGACCCGGCGGGCTATGCTGGCGCTTGTTGTTCAAGCGTAGTGTAAATAACATTATAAAACCTCAATGTTACAGATTTTTTTTAAAAAAGCAACTCGGCAACTGTCACGGATGAAGAAGAAAACTCGAGTGAACCTAAATCAAAAAGTTTTCTTCCATCCAGGCCATCGCAATTCCCGAGATGGTAATCCGACACCTATGATAAGAAATTCAGAGCGGTGGCTAAACAAAATAGTTTTGTTTATACCACCAATACTAAAATATTTCCTTGCGTTTGTTTTTTCCTTCTCAAGAGTCATTCCTCTCCCAAGAATCCGTTTGGCGGGGGAGGAATGTTACATGCCTAAAACAAATACCTAATTATAAGTGGATGGAACTAAAGAGAAAAAAAAAGAAACATTAATATTTCCAGCATAAATTTTCACATAAGCTAACCATGCTTAAAACATGGTTAGCTTATCAATTCAATCAGTGAAAAAAATTGCGTCAGCAATTTTCTTCACATTCCATAGAGTTGAAACAAAATTTCCCATGGCAAATTTTGCCTTCAGCAAAATTTTCCAGTAGAAATATTTAATTCGTAAAATAAAATAGAAGACAAATCGTACATTCAGTACGATTTGTCGTGGAAATTGCAATATGTATGTACGAACGTACATACATATCACAAAAAAGATTTCGCGATAAGAAGAGCGCGCCGCGAAAATACATTGTATGTATACGCGCTCGGCAATTCTAATCATCGTGACGGTGGCTGATGTTTATAAAAGCATCAAATTTCAAGCCTCTGTCCAACGAAAAATATTCTGGACTTGTTTAATCAAGTCCAGAATAAATGAATATTTTCTCAGGGTGAAAATGCAACTATGCACCCTGAACGAAGGCTCTTGATCGCGACAAAAGTGATCAAGAGCCGAGTTGGATTTTAAATATTATACGCGGCGGTTGGGAAGTCGAATTTTAAAAAAACGAAGAGTTAAGTGGTTAGTTAAAAAAGATCAAGAATGGAAAGTTGAACTTGGTTCGGTTCGGCGGAAATTAGAAAGAAAAAAAGGTTGAAGTCAATAATGTTAACCATGGTAACAACAAAAATTTCTTGTTTTTATATATTTTGCATACAATTTGACGTTTTTAATTGATTTCATCACCGTCAGATGGCATAATGTGCTTTCGGAAAGCATTCACTTGTTTTGCGGCGGGCTGTAGTGTGCAGCCTCAGAAAGTGTATGCCGCTATTTTCTGCATTAGGTATATGAGTGTAGATTTCGCGGAATATTTTAAATTTATCATTCGTAATTTCTTATTTTTGCTTGGTAGACAAGAAATTGTTTTGGCAGTTCTATGTATAATCTATTTGTTTCTAATTGTGAGTAACTATTATTTAATCATGGGACGTATTAGTAAAATTCAGTCCAATAATTATGGAATAAAGAAGAGAAAACTGAATGTTACTAGGTATGTAAATTTGTGTATATGAAATATGTAATCCTATAAGCCGTTACACAGAAAATCGACCAATTTTGTGTAATTTTTTTTTTTTTTTTTTTTTTTATCTTGATGAAATTTATGATCCACATATGATCGAGATACGGTCTTTTGAAATTTGAAAAATGTGGGAAATTTTGCTTAGTAGATGTAACGTTATCATGGTATCTCAATTAAATAAACGTTATTATACCCTAGACTAGTGAAATCTATAGGGTATACTAAGTTTGTCATTCCGTTTGTAACACCTCGAAATAATGATGATAGAGCAAAATGGATTGGACACCCACGCATAATATTAAAAGTTATTTGATTTTTGCATGTCCGTTCGTCCGTCCGTCTGTGCGCACGATAACTCGAGAACGCGTATTCTTAGACAGCTGAAATTTTGTACACGGGCTTTAAAAAAAATGTAAAATTTAGTTCGAAAATGAGACAAATCGGGCAACTCCTTCGTGGGGTTGCCATACAAGACTTTCGTTTTCCACTATATATTTGGACACTGCCTGAGAACGTATCGATATAGAGAGCTGAAATTTGGTACATGGTGTTTTCATTGTACTAACAAAAAAAATTTCAAAAATGGACTAAATCGGGCAACTCCTTGTCGTTGCCATATAAAAATTTAGGTTTTCTACGATTACTGTGAAAACGAGTAGTCCAACACATTTTTATTGTACTGAAAAGTTCTTCAGAATATGAAATCCTATAAAATTGGTTATAATCATTTTTTGTGTCCGACAAACCGTTCTAGAAATATATGCGAAAAACGACTTCAAAAATCAAACTTGCACAAAAGGGTGACAATACGAAATTTCATACGGGCATTCATCTAGGGTATCATAAGAATTGGTGTTAGACCAATTCTAGCTTTTTTACTTGCTTATTTTGGGAAGCTTTGAGATTTCCGAGAAAAATTAATCAAAGTAATTTTTCTGAAAATTTGCTTTCAAGGATAATGAATATTTCGGTTATCCTTGAATATCTCAAAATGTGCAGTCCCGATATTTTTTATTTTATTGTATGGATCTTAATCCCTAATGGGTTTTAGTGAAGCTGTAGGAAGGAGCAAATGGTTGTTGGTAAAGTCAAATCTAACTCTTTAAAGTAGTTCTTTGGTTATCTAGTTAATAAAATGGTAATACTGACATAGTGTGAACATTGCCACAATTATATGAAATATTACAACTCAGAGCTCTCGGAAGTGTTATAATATTTGATAAGCGGCTTCAGTAAAATAAAATTTGCCCAAGCAATAAAAAAGCCAGACAAATTACAAGGAAAAGTGTCTGACCAACAACACAGAGCGCACACATGTCGTTCGCCCCTTGCCTCACGCAAGACGTTTTATAAGTTAAAAAAAAAAATCTATGAAAAATCCGACAGCAAATCTAAAATCTCGCTGCTTATGCAATCCTACTGCTGTGTAGATGGTCGAAATGCTTTGGAGTACAATGCACACGAATACCACAACATCATATAGTTTTGCATGTACATATTGTGATTTGTTTCAATTTTCAAATTGCATACTTTTATGCGTTTAGTTCCACTGTGCTTTTGAGAACAGAAATCGTGACTTTTTTTGGTGGTAACCGCCCTTAAATCATAAATTAATTTTGATAAAGTTTTCATAATAGAAAATAGTTTTGTTATAAATGCATAAACGACAAATTCTTCATTAAACAAATAGCGACATTACTTTCTTTCTCACAGAATATTTATACTCCAATTGCGTCTTCAGACGACATATTACACCGCCTAAATTGCGTAAGGGTACGTGCACAATGAGTCGTGGCTATATCAAGAGTTGATGAAATAAAATGATGACACTTCGAGGTATTTCGTTCGAGAATGAAATAATTCATTTTTTCGCGAGGTAAAACGCGCTAATTTTGATAGCTGGCATATTCTTATAGGGTCTCTCTTTGATATAATTGAAGGGTTCTTTGATCATACTCATATACTGGAAGAATCTATGTGGATCAGTATGTAAATCTTCATATATGTGGATGATACAATTTCCCAAATTTTAATCGCTTGACATACACAAGCAAAACTGCAGAAAGGGCTGGACAAAGAGAAAAGGATTAATTTTATATCCTTAAAATGGAAATTTTGGCAGTTTTTCTTAGTTTATATTGAAATCTTTCTCTTAATATAATCGATTGCTGTTTGCTGGCTAACAAATTCTTCCTTGCCGTGGCATAGGATTTTTTGAGCTTATACTATAATATATGGTAATATCTCTCTTGTAAACGGGTTCAGGATCCCGTTTTAGATGTGATGGGACATCCGCTGTGATGCCGTAAAGGCAATCCATTGGGGAAAGTTTAGTACCCTCGTGCACACTTTTGTTGTACACGAATTTAGCGTTTCGTAGATATTGATCCCATGTTTTGGGATTTTCATCTTCGATTGTACGCAGGTATGCTATTAGTGATCTATGTGCACGCTTTAGTGCTCCATTCGACTATGGATTGTATGCTGAAGTCTGTAATTTCTTTACCTTCAGAGGCTTACATACCTTTTTGAATAGCTCACTCAGTAAGTTTGATCCCTGATCGGTGAATGGTATGCGACAGCGCGTACCGATTTCGTCATATAAAACTTGCGCTACTGATTACTTTGGGTGTCTTACCTGTACTTATGTTTCGATCAAGCGTTGCTGACGTTTGTATATCTGCCTCTGGTGTCTGAACTTCGTTTTCATCCACTCTCGTGTGCTCTTCTGTCTCCGTGCTGGATCTATTTTTAGTTTCTTGAACTTTTTGCTTCTGAGCACGAGTCACGATGAAAGAATGAGTGGATTTCTTTTTATTCTTTGTCTTTGCGGAATTATTTTCCTCCAAATCTTGAGTCCATGCTGTGGTGGATTAGGGCTTTTACCGCGGCTATTGCCTAAATTGTCTTCCGTTAATGCTTGTGAGATGCGACTTAGTATTAGCATTAGTGTTGTACTTCCCTGGGTAGTATTCGATGTTGTAATCGAATTCAGATAATTTGTGGCGGAATCTCACCAAACGGGCAGTTGGGTCTTTCACATTGAAGACACCTTTGAGCGGTGTAGTGTTTGTGTAAACCGTGAATTTTCTGCCTTGAAGAAAGCAACTGAAATTTTTCGTAGCCCAGACTGTAGGCAATAACTCCATTTCTATAGTGGAGTAATTTCTTTCGGCTTTGTTTAAAGTGCGGCTTGCATAGGCAATGGGATGGTCCTTTCCGACTTCTCCTTGGGAAAGTACAGTCCCTAGGGCCTCGTTACTTTCGTCCGTAGTTAGACTGAAAGGTTGTGAAAAAACTAGATAGATTAATAGAGGTGGAGAAACTGAAGCATGTTTTATGCTTTGAAATGCTTCTTGGCATTTCTCAGGTCAAGTAAATTTCATATCCTTTCGGACGCACAATTTTGGAGAAGTCTGGGATCAACTTTCTGTAATAATTCGCAAGTCCCAAACAGGATTGAACTTGCCTTACTGTTCTGGGAATAATATGGTCTTTCTATGCACCTTTGCTAGAACACTTATGTCCTAGGTAAACAACTTCTCTTCTTAGAAACTTGCACTTTTCTGGCTGCAGTCTTAAGTGGTTCTCTCTCAACTTATTGATGACTTTACGAAGTTTATCGTTGTGGTCATTCAGGTTTTTACCGTAAATGAAAATGTCATCAAGATAAACAAAACATTCTAGGCCTTGTAGGCCTGTCAGGATGAAAGTCATCAGGCGTTGAAATGTTGCTGGGGCTCTTTTGAGCCCGAATGGCATACGCTTGAACTCGTAATGCCAGCAGTTAGTGCTGAAAGCAGTTTTATGTCGATATTTTTTGCCGACAAGAGCTTGGGGATAGCTGTTGGCCAGATCGAGGTAAAGTACCTGGCATGACCTAATTGGTCAAGAACATCCCCGATTCAGGATAGCGGAAATGCATCGCCAATTGTCTTTTTGTTAATTTTAAGAAAATCGGCAACAACGCGCCCCCTTTTTCACCGCCAGTGAAGGTGAATTCCAAGGGCTTTTGCTAGACTGGACTATCTCAATGTCTAGCATTTCTTTTAGCTGCTCATTTATTACTTTCCTCTGAGATTCAGATGTTGTGACTCAGGTACCTATGACCCAAATCACAAAGAATAAGGTAAGCAAATCCATATGTCGCCCTATGCAATATATCGATGTCCTACAAATTTGACCCTGGAAAATAAAATTTATTTAATTTAATATTCATTTAAATTGAAAAAATGCACTTAAGCATTAAGCATAAATTGCATTTTATTATCAAGCATACATACACTCATACGGTATACTTACCTACATGCAGTACAAATCAAATTTTATTTCGTTTTTCTTTTTTCATATGTACATTGTACATACATATGTTATTAAAGTTCCTCAAATCTAATTGTATATATACTTACATAGATACAATTATTACAATTACTCTCGCCCTCTTAAAATTAATATTTTAAGACGGGCGCACAACTATCAGATTACAGTTTTTTCCATGCAAATTAATCTTTTTGCGTTTTCTCACGAAGAGTGTTGGATTCCAAACTAAAATTTTCAGATAAATCTCCATTTTTAGAAACTGAACTGAACTTCTTCAGGAGAAAAGACTCAACAGTAATTATGTATATCAAAAGTTAATTTATCTTGTCGATCCCAGATAGATCAGACCTCGAAAAGATTTTAACTGAGATCTGCTCATACACAGAAGCAAATCAGTTAAAACAAATAAATATCTCCTTCTTTATATTAGATCCACAAAATCTAATAATTATTAAAAACATTTTTATCCAGGTCTTCGCTAATCAGCAAATAAACATCAAACTCCATCAGGATTCAATTAAATATTTATCCGACAATAAGGATATAGAACAAGTATTACAAGATGTTTATTCACTACCTACGGGAGGCCATCAAGATGTTTCCCGTAGAATCAAGCGAATTAAAAAGTAATTCTACTGTCCTGGCATGTTATTATAAAGTATGTAAGGAAACGTAAGCTTTGTCAGGTGAACAAAGTATCCACAAACTCCAAAATTCCTATGAAAATCTCGAGCATTAGCTCGAAACCTTTCGAAAAAGTGTACCTAGATGTTATAGAAGCCTTCACGACATGATATTCCAGAAAGTATCCCAACAGATCAGGGTTCCAATCTAATAACTGGCATGTTCGCCGAGGTATCCAAATTGTTAAGGATTAAAAGGCTCAAAACTACTCCATATCACCCTCAAACAAATGGTGCACTGGAGAGGAGCCACACAATTTTAGCGGAATACCTCCGATCTTATGTAGCAAAAGATCCACAAGATTGGGATACATGGATTCCTTATACCATGTTTGTCTATAATACCACCCCTCATTCGACTACAAATTATACTCTCTATACACATTCATTTCATTTCATTTCATTTATTGAGTGTGTACAAAATCCAGTGTTGAAAACAACAGTATAGTTACTTAATTAACTTGGCCGACTGTAAAGTGTGTCTGGCTACTTCGGTCTAGGAGTGAGATTGATGCTATACAATAATGAAAAGTGGAGAATAACTTAGTAGCACAAAAGTTTTACTATTACACTTGCTCCCGGTGTATGCTAGTCATAGCCTATAATGGCTTTAACCTATCGACTTAGGAACTAGATAACAATTCATTTTTAACACGACCTCAGTTGGGCTCAATACATAGGAATGTATGCAATTTATCTTATAACAAGATTTGTAAATACAGACAAATAAGAAATAAAAACTACGATAAAAAAACATGTTAATTTTATCTTACTTGCTATGTTAGAGAGGTTGTTCAGGCTTGGCTCAATTGAAGATTTAGTTTATCAATTTTGGTGTGAGAGATTTGGTCTTGTACGTTAGTAGTTGGACAATTTTGCTGTCTTACTACCAAGTCGGACCGCGTGTCGCCATTGAACTGCACATTCAAGAATGATAAGACTCATCCTCTGTAGTTGCCTATAGAGGTACCTGTGTAAAAGAGGATTTGTA
The DNA here is from genome assembly GCA_963930735.1 of Dioctria linearis. Taxonomy (NCBI): domain Eukaryota; kingdom Metazoa; phylum Arthropoda; class Insecta; order Diptera; family Asilidae; genus Dioctria; species Dioctria linearis. The sequence continues at coordinate 123,823,099 of OZ005742.1, read as the reverse complement.
GGTTGTTAAGGTTGTTAAAGGAGGTGTGAGGTAGAGCAGACTGGGAGTTAGTATTAAATATATTCATTGGGGAGAGGTAGTAGTTGTTTTCAATTGTATCGTTAAGGTTGTCAGTGAAAACCTGCCTAGCAAGGGCATTTTGATGATGTCCTAATCTTGACAATGATTTGACGGCGATACTACTGAGATATGTCATTAGAGGAGGTATTTTGGCTTTCTCATACATCAGCCTATTGGGGTACCATTTGTGGCTATTAGGCCTTCTGAATGTCTGATTATCATTCTCTCGAAGACTTCGAGTTGGTGGCTGACTGTAGGTGATATCGTGGACCAGACAGTAAAACCATAGCTTATTATCGGGCGAATCAAAGTTTTATATACAGGGTGGGCCAAAAGTCACCATGGGGGCCAAAGTCACCATGGGGGCCAAAAGTCACCACGGGGTTTAAAAATTTAATAACTTTTTCGTTTATATATTTTTTTTATTTTTTTTTTTTTAGATTATATAAATAACATCTGGAGAATAAATAATGGAGAGATTCACAACTGAACAAAGAACCAGAATAATACAGGGTGGGCCAAAAGTCACCATGAGGTTTAAAAATGCTCTTTGCGTTAAAATAATTGATCGCTGATTTAAGTAATAAAATTCTATTATTCTGGTTCTTTGTTCAGTTGTGAATCTCTCCATTATTTATTCTCCAGATGTTATTTATATAATCTAAAAAAAAAATAAAAAAAATATATAAACGAAAAAGTTATTAAATTTTTAAACCCCATGGTGACTTTTGGCCCCCATGGTGACTTTTGGCCCACCCTGTATAAGTAATTTTGTGTTTTGGGATAAGTATTGGGAGTTCAGCAAGGGTCTGAGGATCGCAGTGGCTGCTTTCGCCTTATTAAATGCGTACCTTGCGTGCGGGTTGAATTGAAAGCGGTGATGTAAAAAGATGCCTAGGGTATTTGATGTTGTTCTTTAAGGGGATTGGATTATTGTTAATATTTAACGAAAGCATTTTGCTTTCTTGTACTGCGAGATAATGACCGTTACCTTTAGCGTTTCGAAAGCATATTAGACTGCATTTATCTTCATTGATACTAAGGCTCCACTTAGTATAGAAATCTAAAAGATTAGGAATGAATTGCTGAATTCTGCTGAGGGCTACCTGGAGTCTTTCACTTTCGGCTAGGTTGATTGTATCATCCGCATAAAGCAGCGCTGCTGGGATGTCAGAATTGAAGTTTTTCAACGGAAAATCGTATAGGAATATGTTGAACAGCTTCGGCCCCAGTATAGAGCCCTAGGGAACTCCTCCCTTGACTGGGATTGGCTCGGACAAGATATTGCCAGACGTTGACCTGTGATTTAGGGAGCTAATTATAATTCTGGTGATACTCCAAAGACAGCCAATTTCGAGCAGCTTGAAGATTAGCCCGTTGTGCCAGACTTTATCGAATGCTTTTTCAAGATCGATGTCCAGGGCCACTGTGCAAACTTTGTTACGTAAATTGTGCATGATTCTGTTCGCAAGCGTTAGAATTGCCTGCTCTGTAGAGTGCCCTTTTTTGAAACCAAATTGGTTGCTGGGAATGTTTGTCTCATCACAGAAGGAATCTAACTTATCCGCTAATATACTAAAGAGTCTAGCAGAGATATTGGTCTGAAATCGTTAATGTTTTTGGCTTGTTTCTTTTTGGCTATTAGGATTGACTTAGCCTTTTTCCAGGCGTCAGGAAAGTAGCCTTTATTTATGCAGTGATTAAATAAGGCTACTAATTTATCATCTAGGTAGTTAGGACATCTACGTAGTATATATTTAGTTAGGAATTCCATCAGAGCTGGCGGATTTCTTGTTATTTAGATTTGTTCGGAGGAGTGTCACTTTGTCTTTCGTGGTGAAACTGGGAGTGTCCGTCGTTGAAGTGTCTTGGTTTGAGAGTGAGAAGTGAATAACGGTGCTGTTTCTGGCGGTCCTGCGGAGTTCTCCTATGCTCTCGCTTATTCTGGCTGAGAGAGATCTATTCCATGACGGGTTTTTCTCGAAAAGATTGTTAGCTTATCGGTTACGGATATTATTTCTTGATCTTCGTGTTTTAAGATGTTAGCGCCGATATTTGTTCCGAACAGCTTACGGCCGGTTATGCGATCAATCTCCTTGAACGCTTGGGGAGAGGGAGAAATGCTCCTAAGCTTATTTGTGAATTCTTCAGCTAGGTCTAGTCTAATTCTGTCCCTAATGATTGTGTTTAAACAATGAATTCTGGATTTAAGCTCTGTGTACTCCCTATTGGTTCTGTTGTAGTTTCTGTGGAATATCCTCGAAGTCGCGCTAGCTAGCCTTTTCCCACTCTTATAAGGCGATGGTATCTGAGATATTGCTGTAGTGGGTGTTTGTAGCTGAGCAGGTAACTGAGTGTCTCTCAGCACAGCTTTTGATTTTTGCTATGAAGTCGGTGATGCATGAGTCAATATCCTCATTGGATATATTGATATCGACCGGTACAATGTATTAATTAGGCTGAGGTGGAGGTCGATTTTGAAAGCGGCCCAGTCCGTGTTTTTGTAGCTAGTGAATGTAGCTAGTGGTGTGAGTTCATTCATGCTCACACTAATGGTTACTCCAAAATGATCTGAGGGAGAGGGGACAGTCTGACAGGTTATGTTGTTGTCTTCCATGTTTTGGTTGATAAGAGCGGTCGAAACTAGAAACAAATCTAGTATAGAGGACGATCTGGGGTAGGTAGGCTCACGGGGGGCTATAATGTCGAGTGTTAGGAAGGGGCCGTTGTGCAGCCAGTTCGAGATGCAATTGCCATTGCTATTATTGGTAGTGTCGCCCAATAGTCATAATTGCGGGACAAATTCAGTAAGTTTTTTAAGTCATTGATCAAGGGGGGTCCGCTGTTGGATGGGATATAAACACTTCCAACGAGAAGTTTTTTGGTCCTACCCGCTCTATCTACAAGTGGGACCTGGATGCAACAAATGGATGTGGTCTGACTGTTGAACCATACTTCTTCATAACTAATTCTGCCCGAGATAACAATCGCTGTGCTTCTGCACAGAATTTTATGAGAGATATATGGTTAGTTATCCTATAATCTAGGCTTTCTCTTTGTGTGTATTCATGGCTTTATAAATCGGCCAAAACTCCCAAATTTTTTGATTAGTTCGATAAACGGGTTCCTGAATAAATTGTTGGCTTCCTTTAGGAACTGATCAAGTTCATTATATCATCATATTGGGATCGTTGCTCCTAGTGTGTCTATGGCTAATATTTCCTTTAAGGATATCCGCAAAACTCTTTGAGGGATTTACGATGGACGCTACCTGGTTTTTGACCGTGCCAAATCTGTTATTAGCTTTCTCTTTGATTTTGGATTTTAGCTGGGCTTATATGGTTTTGTATTTTTGAAATTCCCGACAGCCCGCGTAGCTAGCAGGGTGCGCCGTTGATTTACAGTTTGCGCACTTGGGAGATGGTCTATACGCCTTCTCTTTCGAGATACAGGTAGAGGAGTCATGTTTGTTTCCACAAGGGACACATCTGGGGTCATAGGCGCAGAAGTCGCCGGTGTGGTCAAATCTCTGACACCTGAAGCATCTTATGGTATTCTTCTGTGCCCTTTTTTTCCCCCAACGCCAGAGTAATAATCCTCAAAATTCATGTTGAGGAGAATAATGTTCTATTAAGGAAGGAGATTGGATGGCAATACGGGAGATTTGCAATTTCCGTCGCTTTTCTCACACATTATGATCGAAACTTATACGGATATGTGACATTAAGTTCACTCAATGCTTTTTTTAAATATTAATTACTATAGATATTTCTTTGTGTACTTATAAATAGTGTCGCTTAGATACTACAATTAGCACATGCGGTTAAAGTAATCAGTTTTCTTTCAGGTTAATTCGCAATTCCGAAGCGCGCATGTCTGTTTAATTTGACAGTTCGTCTCTATACAAATTATACTCTGAAAACATTTCCGACCGTTTGCTATAATTACGATAATTATGCAAACGAATTGAAATCACGTCTGCAACACAGCTTCAAAATAGCTGAACACATAGCCAAGGCCAACAAAGAAAAGTCCAACCTACTTTACGACAAGAACTCCATCGAGAAATCTTTTATAGTAGGCGATAAAGTCCTACTCAAGAGCAGAGTTCGAGATAACAAATTCTCAGGTTCGTAATAGATTTTGGACATTAATTCGCCCGAAAATTCCACTATCAAAATCAATAATAAAAATAAGAGCTCACAATAACGACTTAAAACTTTTCTCAGATTAATGTCAACAAATCCATCCTTTTCGAAAATCAATCCAAGTGTAACATAACATCATTTTCCAGGCTCTCAAAATCATGCAAATAGTATTCCTCATAATTTTCATTCCCTTAATCCAGGGCTCAATAGTGGTCATAAAGCAACTAAATGCTAGCAGAGGCATTTATTTCGAGGCAATTGGCATCCACATTTCTACTATACCAACGAATGGAAAATCGTCACCTACTACGACATGGAAAATTTTAAATCGGAATTCAGGAATACCCAGTTCACCGCACAACAAATAACATCGAATTGCCACAAACTCAATAGTGATGCAGCAATGGCCCACATCTGTAATGTTACGTTACAACAAATTAATCTTATATTAGCAAACATAGAATATAAGAACACGTATCGGGTGACCTAAAGTAGGAAACAAAGGGCACTATTTAACGCAATAGGCTTAATCTCCCCTCTCTTTTCGACACTTTAAACGAAGATGAAGCCAAAGCTTAGATGAGCTAGTTCAAAACATTACTTTAAACCAAAACTCCCCTTTCATTATGAAAAGCCAAACCGAGATTATATAAGCAATAACTCACATATTTTATAAAACAAAAACCGCAATTGAGACGGAATTCCTAGCTATGTATAAAAACCAATTTCAATCCAGATAGCCAGCCACATCATTGGTGGAAAATAAAACATTGGAGAACAAAATATCCATTCAACTTGAGTCCCTAATCTCGCTTCTTTCGTTAATGGCATTTAAATATCAGAATACTCAGATAGAATTAATAGATCTTTTAATCGATACAAGGCATTGAAAATTTAATCCTTCACTCATATCCCCAGAAAAATTGTAGAACTTTTATTGGACATCTGGCAGAAATTTCCAAATTCAATGATGCTTCCCATAAATTCCAGACAAAATATAATTACACAAATATACAAATTAAGTACAATAGCCGCAAATATCTTCAATAAAAAAATAATTATAGAGCTCGGAGTCCCACTTCCTTTCAAGGATCCATATAAAATATTCAAAGCAATTCCATTACCAACACTCAATAACGGATCATTCGTATATATTAACCCATCAAAGGAATATATACTAATAGACTACAACCATGAGCACTATCTCGAATTAACACTTCAAGATATCCACAACTGCGCAAGGTTGGACCATATGCAGTTTTACTGCAAAACTTCATTGCCCATCTTTAACACAAATGCAAAGTTAAATAAATGTGAGATATACCTAAGAAAAAAGGAAGCCATTAATTCAAAATGTGACATTTTATCTTTAGAGAAAAGTTACTATTGCACGCACAAATCACTTGGCTTTTCTCTCTAAAAGAATCCCTTCATATAGATATTATTTGTGAAGACTCCATTAAATCACAAATTCTATACGGTCCTGGCACAATATATATCTACCCCGGTTGTTATGTGCGCAGCAAGGAATTAATCCTGCACGGACAGAACGTGACGGTTTCCAAATTTAACTCCCATTTCACGCCAACAATAAACGTTTGAAGTGTTATGTGGAATATGACATCTTACTCAAAAGAACAAATACGGTAAAAAATCCCTTAATTATCACAAACAACATGGATCTAGAGAACGTTCTAGAATCCATTCGTTCCCAAAAAAAGCAAGAATTAATTCCACTCAATTCCATAAGCAACCATTTATTATTATTATTTATAGGGTGATGCAGACAGGACTCCCGCCTCTCATCTAGTCACCGAACTTAAGGTCTCTAATAAAACCTATATTGCTCTTGGATGCAATTTTTTCGACATCCCCTGGCAGTAAGAATGCCTTTCCTGGATGTCTTAGCCTTATGCACAGAGCTTCACAATTACACAGAAGATTTTGAGCAACCATTATATCCACCATTATGCAATATAATATCTGACGATTATATTAGTTATATCAATTCTCTGTGCTTACGTGAAATTCAAATCAAAAGCCCGTGAATCCAAATATATAATAATTCCCGAACATGCCTAGACCCGCACCAAGAAAGCTTAATTTAAAATATCTCCTGTTCCCATAAGAAAAACTACAGAGAATTTCTCCGCTTAATTTATAATATATTTTAAATATATGTACTATATATATATATTTGCATTTGCCTTGCAGACTCATGCTTCCAATAGATATATAGCCCTTCACAACGTAAACAAATTTTTCTTTGACACTCATCCAAACTAAACACCATACAAAGACCCAAAGCAATGTAAATGCAAAATTTTTTCTTAAGCTCACCATTTTAATACTTTTATTTAATATAAAAAGAAAAAGGAACACTGCATTAATACCACATATAACAATATTTCAAAAGGCGAGATGCATCCGTGGGTCCAGCTGAACGGCTACCAATCTTCATCGGCATCTCGAGATGGCTGTCCCGCATGGTGCTCATCATAATCGGAGAATGCACATTTCTTCCAGGATCCGTCATTGGTAATGCGGGGAGTAAGATAATTCGGTCAGCATTAAAGATCCGCCTGAAATTAAAAGTTTTCTTTTATTATTACTCCATTCGGAAACAAAATATAGAAAAAAAAGGGAAATATCATAAAATAATTAACTTACCAGCAACGGAAACGGACATGTTGTAGTCTGACCACAGATGAAAGTTTACGGAAAAGTATCGCCCAACATCAGCCAGCCCACCCCAAATCGTACGAGTAGACCGGCCGGGACATCTAAAAACGAGGCTAGTCGGTCCTCGTCAACCTGACCAAACCTGTTCCACAAAGATGCCCGTAATCCACACCACGTATGGGGCCGGCACACGATATTCAGATCGAGAGACTAATTGTACGAAAAACATAGCTGCGACTGGTGCGTTTTCAATAGGCCACAGAACCTATATAGCACAGAAATGCTGAAATGGCTTAAAACAATTAAGTACAGGTAACCTAACAAAAAATAAAGAGACCCAATATGAAGAACGTTAATGATAAGCACATACTATGTAGATAAATAACATCGCCCACACCCAACACCTGCAAGCGAACATACCAAAAGCCATAGCCCGGCAATATCGAGATAAGCAACAATAAATAACAAAACAAACAACCAACCAGCAAAACTCAACGTAAGCATAGAGTTGTACCTCATGAAAACAAGAAGGGTACATATGAAATCAAACGTATTAACTATATAAAACATTATATTTTCTCCTCGTTTCTCCTCTTTCTATTTTCCTTAAAAAATCTCATATCCGCAAGGCAAATTCGGATTGTGTACAATCTCAGAGCTCTTGTAGTACCTTTTCCCCTAAATTCCATTTTCTATTCCACTATCTGCCCAAAAAAAAGGGGAATAAGATTTCCAGGAAAAATTTCGAAAAACTTCTACAATTATTCAAAGTTCACCGCACTTGAAAGCAAAAATAAAGATAGAAGAGGGAGAAATGAATACCAGTACTTTTTTCTCCTTCTCTCTAATAACTTGCATGTAAACAAAATTAAAAAAAAAATGCTAACAAAAATAGAATTTTGCTTTTTTCCCCATATTCAAGTATATATATATGTATATATAGGTATGAAAGCCTCTTTTATAAAAAATGGACTGGATACTTTATTTTCAACCATAGTTAAATATTATAAAAAATATTAACACTCAAAAGATACGTTAATCTTAGAATGAAATAACTATTCCTGTAGTATAGCATCCTTCTCTTTATATAGCATAATTAAACAAAATTAAGAATAAACAGGATACATAGGAACACGCGATAAGTAAATAATATTTACCTTCAATAAAAATAGTTTCATATACATCTTCTATCATTATGTATGTAAACTGGTTAACGATAATTACTTAGAATTTAATTTACATTTTTGTATGATAAGAAAAAAGTTTCTTTTCTTAGATTACTTTTCTTCTAAAGTAAGAATAGAAAGCCCCAGAATCGTTTGTTCATACTGCAAAACTCCTAACCATCACGTTCTCGAATGCAGAAAGCGTTTATTCCAGCAATAACAATACAGGCAAACCATAAATAATGTTGTGCCCTGAGCACAACATTATATGAAGCAGAATAAGGCTTTTCAATATCAGCAACCGAGCTCCCCGCGTCAATCTCCCTCTTATCCGCAAAACAATAGGCATCCACAATCCTAATAGAAATCCTAATATTAGAAACGCGAGTAATTGCAAAAATCCCAAAGAACGAAGACCAATAAACTCCAGAAATATATAGAAATCGGAAACGGTCCGAAGACTGATGTGAGACGAGTTGCCGGAGTCTCAGTCTCGCCTAAATCAAATGACTATCTCAGCAGATATTCAGTCTCAACTAACAAACCAACACCAGAACTAAATCTCCCGCTAATAAGTAATCACCATTAGCTACACTGAGGAGCATAACTATAGACGCACCTATATTTTAACGGATACACTACTCTCGAGAAAGAGAATAATGAATTATATTATATGATGTCTGAGAGAACTGAGAAACATTAACTTTCAACAGAAAATAACACAATTTATTTTTCCTTAAGTACCGTTATATTTAATTTTTTGTTTTTCTAGTGGTGCATAACTATAGACGCAGTTTAAAAATTAACACAAAATGAAAAGAAATTCACTTTCAAGAAAAACAAAAAAATAATGTAATTTAAATTTAATAATGAGTAGGACCTCCTTTATTTTGAATGAGCTCAAAAAGTCGATCTGGCATGCTGTCAATAAGACTTTTTAAAATACTTTCCTCGATGAACTCCCACGCTTCAATAACAGCACTTTTTAATTCAGTAACACTTTGGTACTGCTTGTTTTCGCTATAAACTCGGCGTGCCATAATGCCCCAAATATTTTCTATGGGGTTTTGATCTGGAGAGCAGGCTGGCCATTCCAAAACATCTATATTTTGTTCGTGTAGCCACCTTCGGGTCTCACGACTACTGTGCACCGAAGCGTTATCGTGTTGGAATTTCCAAATTTTGCCGCTATTTCTTCGTACAAATGGAAGAATATTCATCCCCAACAGTGTGGTATACTCGGCAGAGTTCATCCGCGTGCTTGGGAAAGCCAACTCGAGCACACCGTCAAGACAAAAACCTCCCCAAACCATTAGTGTACCACCACCGAAATTTCTTTTTGAATAATAGCGGGGCTCTTTCCGCAGATCCCTCCAATACGAGTTGAAACCATCGGGACCGTCCAAATTGAATTTTTTTTCATCTGAATGGTTTGTATTTGGATTCTGCTGATTCGTCGCAGAGTGTCAGCATCTGTTTTACTCGTACCGTGAAGGCTGTGAGTGAGGTTTTCTAGGGAATATTGCCTAGTCGTTATTAACATATTTACCAGTTCCTGGTAAGTTTCTCTAGGTAAATATGTGCGATTAAGCTGTTCTTCCACTTTTTCGCAGTTTGGTTGGAAATATGTATTTGTAGGAAAGCTGCTTGTTCTTCTGCTGAAATGCATTGTTGCACCTGTTTGCAATATCCTGGGAATGTTTGGAGCTCAAGGCACAATTTTGAATGCTGTTCTTCAGAGAACAGGGGAACTAGCTGGGCGGTTAGTTTGGGCATTTTGGGGTAATCTGCCATGGCGAGATTAGAGACGTTAGGACTTGATTTTGACGCTCTCTCGAAACTGGTGTCTTCTACGCTGGTCTCCAAAAGGTAGTCGCCCAGCCAATTTAATAGGAATTCACTCGTGATGGACTCACTGACACCATCGATGGCACTTTCGCTTAGATGTACGCTATTATTTGTAATTTCTACTTCGAGAGAGTGCGAAAATTCCCCAAACTCTTGCAGGCTTCTTTTGAATTTTTCTGTATTTAGTTTAAATGTTGCGATTGCTTCCAGCCTTTCTTTTCGAGACATTTCGATCAGTTTATTGATAGAATCGCACTGAATTACAGAGAGTTCGGAGGAGCCTCGCACTTTCTCTTCTAATTTTTTCATATAATTAAAAATTATGTAGTTACTTACATGTCCCCACTGTCAGGGTAGTCCCGCACCTTAAGGTGACTCTTTGTGTTTTTGGACCCTCTGTTGCTCCCTCGTTGGTTCCTTTATATCTGTACGTTGCCGGCGAAGAAGTTTGTTGTGGAGTTGATTGAAGTTGGTTTTTGTCCAGAATTGCTTGGCGGGAGCTGTTATCGTTTATTAACCACCCTGTTGCTGATTTGCTGCAATGGTGACCCCGCTGTCTTAAATCCGTTGGGTCTAATTGAGAGGGGGGATCGTTGTCGTCTTTTTGCTGGTGTATTCCTGCTGCGGCTCGTTGCCTGCTTCGATGTCCCTTTCAGCTCCGGATCGTAGATTGTTTGTTATGTTTCTTTCTTCTCAGCGTGGACTGTATTTTGGGCTATTGTCATTGTTGGCACTTTTGTTCTTTGCTGAGGGAGTGGCTGCTTGCTATTTAGTAGAGACAGTTAGAGCTGTCCAACCTCGAGCGTTGGGAGACGACAAGACTATGATAATAAAAACCTTCTTTTACTTTTTTATATTAATTTGTCCTATTCACCACGATCCCGAATCTTAAAAAAAACTTTAATACCTTTCTTTTACTTTTTCTATATTAATTTCAATATAAAACAAAAATTTTCTTTTGTTCCACTACAATATTGTTTTTTAGACCGCGACCGACTTCGAGACCCAACACCCGCCGCAACCAAGTTTTTAAAATGAGCTCAACTTTGATCCTCCTCTACGGTGATCAAGTCCCATCGGTCAGGGTAGAAAATGCTTAATTCGCATTTTCTACGACTCAGAAAATTTTAAGATTAAACTTGTTCAAACTTGTCCAGAATACTTTCGATGGAGGGTGGCTTAAATATGTTATTTGATGCTTTTATAAACATTGACCACTGTGTTGTCGTTCAGATCTCGCGTGTGCATATACATACAGTGTATTCATGCTGCACGCGTTCCCTATCTCGAAACCTTTTTCCGTAATATGTATGTACATACATATTGCATTTTTCGCGACAAATATTATAAAGGTAAGATTTGTCTTTTGATTTATATTTAATTGATATTTTCTACTGACAAATTTTGCTGAAGGCAGGGGGAATTTTTTGAATAAAACGACTGGGATGTGAACTGAGACTTTTGTTTATCTCAAGCTGTTTTTTGCGAATATATTTTTCTATCCAAAGAATGTGAAGAAATTGCGGACGCAATTTCTTCGTCTCTTTTGAAGATAATTTAATTATCTTTTAAAAATGATTAGCTTATATGAAAATTTGCTTCAGGCATATATGGAAATTTGTTTTATTTTACGTATAATACATGTATGAAATTTCCTTTATTTTAGGTATATAACTGTAGGTAGGCATCCCATGAGAATGGAATGTGTGTTGTGATAATAATATTCAATTTATAGAATGATTTTAAATGAAATTTCAGAGTCAAATTCCACATTGATATATTAGGCTAATGATTGTGATTCGGGGCATTGGGCATCTGAGTCACAACATCAGCTGTACTTAATTTAAATAATTTTTGTGCATTACACAGTAAAATAAAGGGTGATAAATTCTGATAGTACATTGTTATTCAGATATACAAAATGATAATAATTATATGTTACATTCGTCGGGTTACTGGAAATACAAGATAGCTCCATTTTTTTAGTTTTGAGAAAATGTATATTGAAGTTTTCAGAAATATGACTCAACTGGACTTAGCCTATTTTTGACACATTGAACCTAAGATTTATATGCGTAGTATGCGAAGAACACCTGCCTTGTTTTGTGATTATATAATATATTTCAAGCGCAGAGGCACACAAAATACAAAAATGTTGTCTTGTTATTGCAGAAGTCGACGATATGTTGTAAAGTGAAGATATCAACATGAAATAAAATCTTATCTTTATGTTCTTTAGGCCTATAGTGTGGCAGCTTTTATGTGGAGCCTCTGAAGTGGATAAGTGTCAATATGCAGAATACATTAAATCGACTTCTGCCTGTGAAAAAGTTATTCGTAGGGATATAGCACGAACTTATCCAGAGCATGATTTCTTTAAGGAAAAGGACGGTTTGGGTCAAGAAGCTTTATTCAATGTAATGAAAGCGTATTCTTTGCATGATCGTGAGGTTGGATACTGTCAAGGTTCTGGTTTTATCGTTGGAATGCTTTTAATGCAGGTAATTCGAATTGAACGTGTATTGCATACAGTTTGATTGCTTAATTATATAAAGATGCCGGAAGAAGAAGCTTTTGCTGTCCTGGTACAAATTATGCAACAACATAAGATGCGTGATATGTTTAAACCTTCTATGGCAGAATTAGGTCTTTGCATGTATCAGCTGGAAAATCTAGTTCAAGAGCTACTGCCTGATATCTACATACATTTTCAACAGCAGGTACTTTTTCTAACAACAAATCATTATACATCTAATAAGAAATACATTTTCTAAGGGATTCCAAACATCAATGTACGCTTCAAGTTGGTTTTTAACCTTATATACTACTACCCTTAATCTGCAATTAAGTTGTCGAATAATGGATATTTTCTTAAGCGAAGGAATGGAATTTATTTTTAAAGTTGCAATTGTCCTTTTAAATTTGGGAAAAGATACTCTTTTAAGTCTAGATATGGAAGCTATGTTAAAAGTAAGTGATTGCAAAAATTTTCTGATCTTATAATATTGCTCTTAATTTTGGGCTTTTCTAACAAAGTTTGTCAGTTTTTCCAAAAAGAATTACCTCAACGTGTTGAGAACGATCCAGAAGGCTTCTTTGATTTGACGTTTTCTGTAAAAATTAATTCGAAAAGAATGAAAAAGATGGAAAAAGAGTACGCTGATTTAAGAAAAAAGGAACAAGAAGAGATGGTAGAACTTCGACGTTTAAGAAGTGAGAATCGTTTGTTAAAGAAGCGAAATGAGCTTTTGGAAGCTGAAAGTGCTGAATTAGCAGACAAATTAGTTCGAGGACAAGTTTCAAGAGCAGAAGAAGAAGAAACAAGGTAATTTTTTCAACACCATATTTGTTTGAATATATAAATTATTTATAATAGTTTTGCAATACAATCTGAATTGCTCGCTTTGCGACGATCGTATTTAGAAGTTTCTCATCAAGTGGAAAACGCTAACGAAGAAATTCGTGCACTGAGTTTAAGACTTCAGGAAAATGTAAGTTTATTTCCGTAAAAAGTTCATAATATTGACTTTTCCGTTTCTATTATCCACAAGCGGAACATATCCCTTGATTCTGTAAGTATTTGATATAAAATTAACGAAATTTTTGAGTAGATTTTTTTATGTAAATAACAGTTTATAAAATTAAATGAACGGATGTTAGATAAATTATGTATGAAATCTACAATTTTTGTATAAGTGTTGAAATTAATGTAAAAAATTCTTGATTTTCTAACATTACCTTAAGTTCATTTATTTAAAAATTAATGTCATATAGTAGTAAGGTGTTAGTTATGCATTATAAGATGGCGTTTGGATATAATTTTTGAACTTCATTCATTCATTTTAGATTTGCAACCACTTGAAGAAAAATTTTTCTCTATGTGTTCATTTCGATTTTTTTCTTTCATTAGATTTGAGAAATCTCAATCCATCTCAAAACGTTCCCAATGCTCGAACAGATATCATATTTATAATAGACTAGTCTGAGCTCTTCTGTTTCTCTATTCTAAGCTACCACTTGTTAAATAAATTGCTTATATCAATTATAGCAAAAAGAAGAAACTGTTTCCCGATCGCGGATGTATTCCCAACAATGTCGAAGAACTCTGATGCAATTTTCTTAGCAGAAGAAAACGCAGCATGTAGTTTAACAGTAAAAGATGCCAAAGAAGAAATTTGAAATTGTTTAAAATTCAATTTAATTTGATTCAAGCTTGAGAACTTATAAGACTATAGACTAAATATAAAGTAGAAGAAACATTAGAATTCTTTGTGATACAAATTAGCTCTTAATTAAATTAATTGCTTCAAAGAAAATTGACTAATACAGGCGCTTGAATTCATTAGTAGAAGCAATACTACTCCGAATACCATTTGGGAGAAAATTCTAAAGAAGTAGGGAATATTAAGGGACTAACGTGAGCTGATCTACATAAATTAAAGCATACCGAATGTAATCGTTAATGGCAACCACTCTATTACGTTTCCCAACAGAATCGAGCTTAAAATAGAATAAACTACCATATGAGAAAATACGATAGAAGAAGAGTCTTGACCAATGTCAGGCACAATACCAAGGGCAGTACTTCAGCCGAAAGCCACAGGTTTCTCGACTCACCTTATAGTTTGCTTATTGCTGTTCGGTTAAATGTAATGTCAAAGAAACAGGAAAGAAACTATGGTCTAGAATTACAGGCGGTAGCTCATTAAAGCAGTGCAGAGTGTTTATATGTAATACTGTGCTTTGTGACTTACTAGGGTTAAACTGGAAAATATTGTATGCTTACCGAGTAGAACATCTTGCCAAGTCGGTATTTATTTTTCAAATACAATATTACAGGCCTACACATGCCTTAGAGAAGCCAACATGACCCCAATACTGTCATAATCGAAAGCCATCATTAAATCCGATCACATTTTTAAGAAAGAGATTTAATAGCAATGTTTAGAGCTAAGACCAAAGTGGAATTCATAAAATAGGTTATTGGAATTTAAAAACCCTCAGTACGAAAGAAACAATAACAACGAACAAGAACGAAACGACAAACAGCAGCAATTGATTATATCTAGGACATATATTGACAATAGCAGTATTAAAAACTTAATAAAACGAAGAATATTGCTATCCCAAACAGTAGCATTAGATTTGATAGCTATTTATTGTAAAGAAAATTGTGTGCTAGTATAAAACGCATAGTTCGAATATGATGTACATTATAGTGAAAACGTTATAATGCTATGTGAGTAAGCCAAAGATTGGTTCCTATCATTATGATCACAACCACTCTCAGGAGCAGTATCTTTACGCAGATCATATCGGTTATGGTTTTTTGTCCATGGACAAATTAACAGATCAGAATCCATCTTAGAGGTAAATTAAGCGAATAGTTGTAATCAATCCATTTAATGAAGCGTTATATAATAAATGGGTATAACTGGTCCAAATTTTCCCCCACGGTCTTATAACATTTACATTTTAGCAATAACAAACTTCGAATCACAAGAACAAAAGGCAACTATATATTATTTTTTGCTCGTATGATCTTAAAAGGGTAAGATAATATAGTTACGCTCAGTGCACTGAAAATATAAAATAGCAAATATTTCTAGGAATTTTGCTATGGGGGAGCGTGCAAGCTCAAACAAATAAGATATTAAAGTAATGCTCAAATTGAAATTTAATTACGAAAATAGTTTAGTATTAAACTGTAAGAAATTAGCATGGCATGGCATGCTCCCTCTTGATAGTTTGATTTGGTCCAACGACTTCTGAAGAATTGGCTGGCTGTATAGCAGCACCATACATTGTTTTTATACATTTTAAGGTAGCAAATACATACAACATACTTTCTTATCTACCCTCAACACCATATTCAGAATTTTTGCGCGATTAACTAAATTGGCATTAAAAATCTGAAGAAAAAGTGCCAGAGGTCCCTAGTAAGAAAACCCTATTTGATTTGATGGAGTATTAATTTCTGATTCACCGTCACTAAGTATTCTTGGCATTAATTTTTCCAGTAAGTTAAGCTTGGCAGACTACACCTTCTCTGTTGCCAAAGAAACATCGATATGTTTTGATTTTCTGAAAAGGTGTAAGAAATATTTCAGTCCGTCAAATCTAGCACTCCTCTACGAGTCCTACATCAGACCTAGAATGGAATATAATTCCCTTATATGGGCCGGGGCTGGTCTCACAGCCTTAGCTTAATTAGATATTGTCCAGAAGAGAGCCTTAAGTTCATTGGCGATATAGCAATTACGAGTCGATATCGCTCGAGTACCGCCGCATTTTGTATGTCTTTCGCTCCTTTATCGCTACATGCATACATCATAGTCAATGTTCTGATGAAATATCTAGTCAGATCCCTTGTAGAATGATTTCTGCCTGCAATACTCGCGCTGCAAACCGTGCACCGCCGCAAAGAAAAATAAAATTTTTCACAAATTAAACTTTTTCTGAGGAAAATAACAATTTCCAAAAAAGTGAGCCCAGCTTTTTCCGAAAATTTGAAAAATAAAAGGTGTGCTGGATTGCGCTCGACTTGTGCTGCATTGTACTGGAAAGAAAAATCAAAAAATTTAAAAATTAAATTTTTTATGATGAAAATAAAAAAATTTTAAAAAAGTTAGCGCAGCCATTTTTAAAATTTTGAAAAATGAAAGGTGTGCTGGATTTTACTCAACTTGCGCTACGTTGTCCCGTAAAGAAAAAAACACTACTGAATATTATATTCCGATAAAATATGAATTTTAAAAAAGGCTAACGAACTTTTTCGTAAAGTTTTATTTTCTTAATGAAAAATTTTAATTTAGAATTTTTTGTTTGTATGTATGTTTGTACGCAACACAAGTCGAGTGCAGTCCAGCAAAATCTTTTTTTTCTTAATTTCATAACAGTCTGGGCTTACTTTATATATATATAAGGTGCCCATCTCATTATTGAAATCGACCTCGGCGACCAAATGGCAACGAAATTGGAAAATATTCCTATAAGTATAAAACTTTGTGAGGATGTTCATTCGAAAAATTATTTGCTTGCGGGAATAATCGGCTACCACGGAACTTTTCGGCAGAGATCGCTTGGCTATTACACAGTTTATATAAAAAAAAAACATGAAAATTGGCTGCACATGTATGAGGCCTCAAAAACAAAAAAAAATCGTCCAAGATAGTTACGGGAGACGGATTTGTTCATGCACATATGTGCATTTATGTAATAGATGAATAAATTTGTCATTGGTTTAGTAACATCCACGCTTTTTTGTTCCTTCAATCATTAGGACCTTTTCGCTCACTTACTCACACGAACGCACGCACTCATTGATGTCAGGATTCATCAGTTCTGCCATGTGAATAGTATTTCCGATTTGATATACGCAAACAGGTATTCTGGGAGCCTTAAAACAAAGCAAAAGTCGAGCTGAACTCAACAATGCCAATCTTTATATACCTACATATTCTATCATACCAAATCCCGCTGCTGAAATAAAAAGCTTAATATTTTATTTAAATTTTCGACATAACGCAACTGCAGCCTAATGTAGTATATTATTACTTTTTTTTCGAAAATATCTGTGTGAACTTTCGTTAAAAATTTTATTTTATTCGTAAAAATGTTATTGCCAAAAAAAGATTTTTAACGTTCTAAAATTGCTGGGCTAACTGTTTTACCCATAAAAAGTTTATTATTTGTTTTTTGTTTTTTTTTTGCAGTACAACCGTAACTCAACATTTATTTGTTTTGCTATTTGAAATTTGAAAACATAACGGATGTGCTGGATCGTGTGTGATTTCTGCCGCATTGTGCTACGATGGAAAAAAAAATAATTAAACTCTTTATAAAGAAATACGATTTTCACAAAAATTAGTTCACCTATTTTCGATATTTGGATAAAAGTAAAGAGTGTGCTGCATTGTGCTGTGTTGTATCACAAACGAATCTGAAAAATTTAATTTGGTATGAAGAATATAAGATTTTTAAATTAGCCCAATCATAGTGAAGGTTGTGTTGAGTTCTACTCAACTTGTGCTGCATTGTGCCACAAAGAAAAATGGTTCATAAAAAGTGTTATTTCCTAGATTTTGACCTTTTCCATGCGGTAGAACGTAGTACAAGTTAAACACAACTCAGTACAACCTTGATTTTTGCAATAAAAAAAAATGGCTCGTAAAAAGCGTAATTTTTTCTTTACGGCACAACGTAACAGAAGTTGAGAACAACTAACATAACCTTTATATTTCCAAAAGCAAATAATGTTTTTTTTTATATTTTATTTTCACCATAAAAAGTTTAATATGTGAACATTTTTGTTTTTCTTTGCGGCACAACGTAGCAGAAGTCGAGCACAATCCAGCACACCCTTTATTTTTCAAAATTTCGAAAATAGCTGGGCTAACTTTCTTTGAAAATTTTATTTTCCTCAAAAAGTTTAATTTGTCAAAAAAAATTTTTTTCTTTGCGGCACAACGCAACACAATCCGAGCACAATTCAGCACAAGCTTTATTTTTGATTATTTCGAAAAAGGCTAACTTTATAGACATATCGCGCACATCGTTTTACCATTAACATTACTTTCGGCCGTAAAATTCAGTTATGCTTTTTTGTCCCGAACTGTGCGAATGTGGAACAGTTTACCTTCTTCAGTCTTTCTTCCGGCATACAATTTGCTAAGTTTAAAGGCGGCATACATCAACAATATTGATGTCCCCTAATCCTTTCCTTATCTCCTTCCTACTGTGGGTATATGGTGACTTTAAAAACTCATATCTCCAAAACGAAGCCGAACACCATCGAATTTTTTATACATAGATACGGCTTATAGCTTAAAATAAAAGTTAAAAAAAAAGAGCTGGAAGTCCCAAGTAGAAAAAAAACACTGCATTCACCTCAGTATAGCGCTGCTATGGGTATATGGTTACAAAAAGGCTAGAGGTCCTCAATAATAAATAATACTATTAAAAAAAACTATTAACAAAATCTTCTTTTTTGTTCTTTGTTGCTATGTTTTTTTATACAAAATATAGAGAATTAGGCTTCATTTGTCATTTCAAATCAAATTAAATCAAATTTATTCAAGGATAAAGTATAATAAGATCTAACACCTTTTAACAGCACTATAAGGAAGTATAGCAAAAAGTCGAGGAGAAATTCTAACGTAATACACTGAATTAAAAGTAACGCGAAGGTGTATGATAATATTTCTGATGAAATTGAAAGAAAATTACCAAATTAATAAAAAGAATACAGAAATCGAAAGAATGAGAAAAAAATTCAAAAATTAATAAACTAAAAAAAAAATAACTAAGAAAAACCAAAAACCAAAAACTGTACATTATCTACATAAAAAAATCGCAGAAGCCATAACCACCAAGACGCGAAGGACGGCTCACTTGGAATCCTAATCTAAGGCTAAGTTACACTGCACTGTGCTATTAATTTCCTAAATTCACCGGTCGAACGCATGCGCGAACAAGATAATAGCCCTTCATAATTAACCTTTCAAAAGTGGCGCGCGGTCTATAGTCCGCACCAATATTATTTCCCTTTTATTTTTGTTGTAATTGAATGTATTTCTATTTATACGTATAACGTAGGAAATTTATATAAGACATTTGTGTCGTAAGATCAACCGTTAAAGAATTATTTTGAAAAAAACAATTCTTTGTAGCTTTAATCCAACCGCGCTACCCCCCCCCCCCCCCGCGCACCTTGAAAAGTTGGATTTATTTTTCATCGGGGTCCGCAACTAAATAACACATATCAAAATCGTTTCTACCCCACAACATGTAGGTAAAAAACCCATATTGACTGGGCTATAAATGCTACATTTAATTTCGCCGAACATGCAGAATTCAAATGTGGAAACAGTAACCTTATATTTTTAAAATACGGAAGAAACAATTATTTGACCAGTATCAAGCGATTGCTAACTGACAAAATATAAGATGACTGCCGCAGCCTCCGAAGACCACCATAAATTTTTCCCACCATATCGCTTACATGTTCACAGCATAAAAGGTTTAAGAAAGATCCCTAGATTTTTCACACAATTTGTATACGAGATAGATCGCTGTATCAATAGCCTGACGGTAAATGCCATACATTGTAATTTTTGATTGAAAGTGAGACTTTTCATTGTAAAATAAGACGAAATGCTGTGAGACTATTGGTTTTCACTACATCAAGGACTGGGGTGCTTTAATGACGAAGTTCACCAGCCCTGATAATAGATCTCTTCGTAAAAAAATTTACGGTTGGTTTATTACATTATCAAATTTAATAGTACTCCTTATTATTTTATCAAATTTTCTAACACACTCTTGAGTTGAAATTTAGCTTAATTACCTTTCAGTTTAACAGTATAATACTACAATATTAGCAATATTCTAACTATTTCCCCAGTTAAAAGTAAGGAAAAATTTCGGTACGCCTTCCGATATTAAATCAATACTTATTGGTGAAAGTCATTATTGTCTGCCCAAGCAATATTCTAAAAGTTTTCCCTATGCATAAAAGACATTAAGCGCAGGCTATTGGCTAGTATTATATACACGAACAATAGCCATGGACATCATATAGTGCCATTAAGGGCGTCAACACATCATACACATAGCACATAGTATATTCTTTATACATATTATGAGCGAATCAAGTGACAACAAAAAAACGAAGAACAACATGCAGTGCCCAATGCGCATATTTCTTAACATAATATCTCTCAACATATGGTTAAAACAAGCATGCATTGGCTGTATGGTTGGTGAGGAACAGCCCGATGCCGCTAAATGGCCAGAATCAGTCTCGTGCTGAGGGGTTTGTTTCTTTGTAAACAAAGTAGTTAAAATGTTTAAAATGGGAATAATGTTGAGTTGACTATAATTCTGATGGATTTATTGTCAGTCCATAGCAATGGAGAAAGTCAAGTCAAATGTGTGTGTGAGTTATATTTATATTCCACAACAAACTGAAAGTTTCATCCAAATCGAAGATGGTTGGGTTCGTTTTGAATGCCTGTATACATATATGTACAGGGTGTTTGAGTTTTCAATACTGAAACCCCTAAAAGATGATGATTTGCAATCAAAAATATTATATTAATTTTTTTCGAATTCATGTTATTTTCGAAACTACAGGGATTTTAGATTTTTTTCGAAAATGTGGTCTTTGCAACGCTTTAATAACATATTTTGCGCAGTTAACATCTCCTAGAAACGTGAAATGTTGAGAAGGAAAATCCTAATGAAGACAAAACAAAGCTCCTTTTATGTTCAGCTATCGCACTAAAAATAGAAGATTACCTAACCTTATACCATCGTCACTTAATGAAATAATCTTACGCAAGTAAAGAATTCTCCACAGGTCAAGAGATATTGGTATTTATCAAAACATGTCATCAAAATCAAAAATATAATTATTCTAATGACATTTATAATACAGTATCTAGCCTATAAGTACTCGTATGTTCAACTAATAACTACTAATTTAAAAATTGCCCAAATACTTGACCGTCGCACCTTATACATTTTCCTCGGGGTCACCATATGTAGTCACTAAATTGATTAAAAAGACTAATATGAGGTTATTTCTGTTATTGCTTTCACAACTAATAATTTAGAATAGAGAAAAACTACTTCACTATTTGTATCATAATAAAAGACATTTGGAAATAATCATTACATATTTTAAGTTAGTAAATTTGCGGTCGTTTACGTTTACGAAAAAACTTTCAATGGACATTGCTGTCTTTCAGAGTGATAGTTTCACTACTACATATTTGTTGGATGAATTTTTCTATGAGTATGCAAAGTAGTACGAAGTAAATTGATAGATAGTTGCCTGTGTAGTTCTTGATTGCTCTTCAATGTGTTAAAATCTGTATGCCATTCATTTTTAGGTTAAAACACTAAAGGTGATGCAGGAGTGTGTACCTTGGAGTTTGTAGATTCTGTACAACACAAAACAGTATATTGCAACAAACACACTTTTATACACTTTTATTTCAAAAAATGTTTGTTCAGCTTTTAGGCAAGTCTATATAAATCTTATACAGTTCTACAAATTATGAAAAATTCTTAGTTAAGTCGAGTACCATGATTATATAGATCTCACAACAAATTATTATTTTTTTGATAATAATAGTACATTTTTTTTTCAAATAAATAATATTATTTACTATTGAGTACCGCTAGCACATTTTTTTGTATTTTTATTTTGTAGCCATAAGCCTTATCTATCTATATGCAAAAATTGGGAGATGCTAGACTTTGTCATCGTATACTACATAATGTACTACATTTAGGGGAATGTGATATTTTTCTACTGGGAACTACTAGCACATTTTATACCTTAGATAAAATCTCAGCTTATCATTCCGTTTGTAACGCATAGAAATAAATAAATAATAAAATTGGACATCCGAAACGATCGCACAATATCAGAGGTTATTTTGATATTTGCATATCCAACTGTCCCCACACCTCACGATAATTCAAGGACGCGAGAATGTGCTTACTTAGAGAGCTGAATTTTGCACGCAGCCTTTTTAAAACAATTGTAGATTTAAGTTCGAAGATGGGTCAAATCAGGTAACATCTTCGTAGAGTCGCTATACAAAAATGTTGTTTTTCACTATATATGTATGTACATACATACATATTTGGACACTTCCGCGTCGATGTAGAGAGCTGACATTTTGTGCACGGCGTTTTCATGAAGTTAATAAATAAAATTTCAAAAATTGACCAAATGGGTTGCTGCCATACAAAAATTCAGACTTTTTACTATACTGTGAGAACGATCCGTTCTAGGTTTTTTCAGACTTTTTCTAACGGTTTTCGAGATAAAGAGACTTAAAGATATTTAGGTATGTGTTTAAGTTTATAGATCACCCTGTAACTTCTGAACGTCGCACCCAATGATGATTTAAATTTTTTTGGATTGATAATCGTTGGACCTTTCCAATGGTCTATAAATTTTTCCCCTCCTTTCTCCATTTTGGCTCAACAAAGTTAAAATATCGGAAGTTTAACTCTTTTTATTTAACTTCTATTTTTATCAAAAAACACGTCATCAACACCAATTTTTCAAATTGGATTTAAGAAGCCCATAATTTTGGTTTCAAAATGACCTATCACAAAATGTAACCATTTCTGCGTTTTTTGTATTTTTTCTTAAAGTATCCTTAGAGTACACTACTAAAAGGGTTATCAGCGGAGTCCATGTACAACAAATACAACAAAGTATCTGTCGTTTAAACACATTTTCTTAACTGATCCAATTCTATGTGGTTTCCTCAGATTGACCTATCGTTTGTGACAAAATCATAAGTGAAGATTTATTCACCCTAACTAACTCATCAGTAAATTATAAAACCAAACTGTTACCTTCCATATCAAATGGGAAGAAATTGAAGTACCCATCCAATACGCAAGAAAAAACATCAGAATTCCTCCTAGGACCGAAAAAATATTAAAGCAGATCCATGCTAAATCAAGAAATCATTTGTTTTTCCACAGAAACAACCTCTCGGGCTTACACAGCTGGAAGTGTAGTACAATATAGTTTGTCCTTTCCTAACCTTTGAGTACCGATGTTTTTTTTTTATACACTAGGTGAAATCTGAAGGGTATACTAAGTTTGTTATTCCGTTTGTAACTCCTAGAAATAATGCTAGTAGAGAACAAGTAAAAAAGTTAGAATTGGTCTAAGACCAATACTTATGATACCCTAGATGATACCCCCGTATGTCATTTTGTATGCTCACCCATCTGTGTAAGTTTGATTTTTGAAGAGATTTTTCGAATATATTTCTAGAACGGTTCGTCGGACAAAAAAAAAATGATGCTAACCCATTTAATATGATTTCATGTTCTGAAGAACTTTTCAGTACATTACCCTATAGCACGAATCGTTTTCACAGTATACGTAAAAATCTTAAATTTTTATATGGCAACACCAAGAAGGGGTTGCCCGATTTAGTTCATTTTTGAAATTATATTTACTATTTTTAAGAAAACACCATGTACAAAATCTCAGCTCTCGACGTTGACGCGCTTTCAGGTAGTCTCCAAATATATAGTGAAAAACGAAATGTTTGTATGGCAACCCTACGAAGGAGTTACCCGATTTGTCGCATTTTACTTTTTTTTTAAAGGACATGCAAAATTTCAGTTATTTCAGATTTTTACGTATACTGTGAAAACGATCAGTCCTATACGATTTTAATGTACTGACAAGTTCTTCAGAACGTGAAATTCTATAAAATTGGTTATACTCATTTTTTCTGTTCGATGAATCGTTATAGAAGTACATGCCATAAGCCACTTCAAAAACCAAACTTGCACCATACGAAATGACATTCATCTAAACGATGGTAAAATAATGAAAATCAATTTTGTTTTTTTGCATTTTTATTTACTTTTTTGAAACATAACATTTAACTGAACTTATTTCTTAAAAAAATTGTATATAATTGCAGTTGGGTTATATAAACAAAACTAATATAAATGAAGAGGCAAAATTAAAAAAAAATCAAAATAAACATATAAAATGAAGGCTTTTTCCGAAAATCTACAGACAATCTTTGCACACTTTTTCGATGCACTGAAGGCAGACATATTTTCCGCATACGTGACAAGCATAAGATGTCTTGCGTCTTAGTTTACACGAGAATGTGGTGCATCTGGCCCAAGTATCCGTCTAATAGATAGTCGCAACAGCTTCCGTGAGAGGCAAATGATTAGAGCTCGACGTTGCATGTGAGGAACGACTAGTGACCTTGCTAAAGATTTCCGGAACACAGATCGCTCAATTTTTTGCCCTGGTAAATGCATATTATACATATTATACCCTTAATGTCCAATATGCGGTAAAATAAAGCCATCGCCCAACGACGAGTTCTACGAGCACTGCTGAATATGGAACGCGTTTTGTCTATTTCATCAATCCTGCCCTTTGTTGAGTTGTAGTAAGATATAGTCTCTGATTTATTGTTTTCGCAGTCTAAGGCTTCACTATGATGTCCAGTATTGCTCTGTTCCTTTTAGATTTGTATGAAGAAATAATGGTAGTGTCACGGGTAAAGCCATATAAAGTAGATTGAACTTCAAGAGTTCTCTTCGGCAAAAATCATTTGGTATTCCTCGTTTGCTTTTTTTTTTATAGTACCTACATACGTAAGTCTTTTTCTTAGTTCATCTATGCCTTCGATAGAACTATACCAGTTATCAGCAGTTATGTTACGGTTACTATCATGTAGTTCTCGTTTGAATATCAATATGCACTGATTAGAAATGTGTAGCTTTTTTCTGCGATCATCAGGTCTCTTCCATACGATCCTTTACCATCGCACAATGCTTGAATTTTCAACCCGTATTATTCTGGTTTCTGGGACATGTCGACTACAAACTGGCAACGCCTACAAAATGAGACTAACATTTTATCCACTGTACATTTAAACCCATATTTTAGTACTTCTTGCAATTAATCACAAACGTGTTGAAAATAAAGAATATTGCTGCCGTCTTATAGTCGTTTTGCCTTTTATTTCTGGGGTTGGGGTTATCAAAAGGCAGACAATTTAAAAGATACAGGATTCTGTTCTTAGACAACACGGCTCTAAATATATCACGACCGGTACCATCAGTAGGAAATAAAAGATCACAATCTTCATGATTGGCATTGAAAACTTACGAATAGATTAAGAGTCCAAAAAAGGCCATTAATTTTGTTTCGTCAATGTCTTTAAGTTCTACGGGCTGATAGAAACTCTCCCTGTATTTTTATAGCTTAACATTAGTCCAAGTAATAACCCCGTGAAAGATTGCGCCATCAAAGAACTTACGCCAGATGTTAAAGCGATCCTTTATGTCACTTTCAGTAAGTTTCGAAGTAGATAATACAGATGCTGCCGTAACAATATTGTGCCGATATTGTGTTCTAACTCCCACATTGCGAGAAGACTTACTCCATTTGTATCGGTTTTTACCAAAGAAGCTGTATTTTGTATTTTCAGGTATTTGTTGCTCGAGAGATTCTTGAACATTATCTTCGATATCTGAAAATTCTATTTCCGATTCAGTATCATGCTCACTTTCTTCAACAGTAATATCGGGATCTCCAATCTCGGAATCCATATCACCTCTTCTGCAAGTCATTCAGATAAAATTTCTTGATGTCTCCTACTACTTGCTCTTGAGCTTCACATCCTTGAACTTCCCAGATATTCCTTTTTATTAATTTTCTTATTATATCTGGAATAAGCCCATATATATAAAAACCAGCAAATAAAAAAAATTGTATAAGTACCGATGCGTCGTCTCACAGACCACGCACGATTTACAAACACCAACAATATGTGCCGACACAACCACGCTGCTTGAAAACTCACAGAGGACTAACTCGAGGGTAGACCGACGCGTGTGGTGACCGTGGCGTATCTTCTTCATCATAAAAACCGAGAACATAAGAAGAGCGTGGTCTGTGAAACCACGGGTCTGTACTTAAAGGCCGTGACAGAAAACAGTGATTTGTCAATTACACATGTCAGGTTTTAAATATGTTGTAAAAAGTTGATGTTAATTGTTAATTAATTTGTTATTTCTAACAAAATTAATTAATTTTTCCTCTATAGAAATTTTCTTTTTCTCGCATCAAACCTCTTTAACACTTCTAAAAGAAAGGACGCCAACAATGAAATACAAATTTCAGCTCTCTTTATATTGGCAGTACTGAGCAGAAGCAGAATTTTCGAGATTTGATCAACTTTCAAGCTCTGCTTCTGCTGCTGCCGCTGCCTCTGCTTTCAATTTGTTAGTGCTCGAACAGTTGCATGTGTTCAGAAAAATTCTGCTTCTGTCGCTGTTTTCTTCTTTTAATCTGTCAGGGCCTTAAGGCTAAATTTGTTTTAAAACTCGTCAAAATTACAGATGGTATGCCAAACACGAAAAGCTCCAAAGCTACAAGATATACATTTTCCAGGGAGTAAAAACGCGGATAAAATAGAGCAATATTATTTATCCTCAGCTCCATATAAGATCAAAGTCATTTAAATGCAGAGAAAAAGATCTTTAATGTAAACATTTGTTGGAAATTCAATGATATTTTCCATCTCGAAGGTGATAAATTGTTCATCACCCCAACTATTTCCCCTTTCTATTCCAGTCTGCTCAAATCAATATCCATTCGACCATATGTACCTTTTATCTCGGATTCGTAAAACAGAAATTAATAGATACGAGGGCAGTTTGATAACTCAGTGACTTTTAGAATAAAAGATATTTCTTTCGGCAAAAAAGCGTTTTATTTCTCAACATAGTCTCCTTTAAGGTCGATACATTTAGTCCAGCGTTTTTCAAATTTTTTTATTCCTTCCAAATAATAGGTTTTCTCAAGTATTAGTATTTATCAAGCCTGTTCTTGGTTTCGGTGATAGTTTTTTTACGCAAAAAATAGTGCTTAATCTGCACACACCATTCACTTTTTTTCCATTTTCGTTAAAATTCATGAGGTTGTCTGCTTTTAATGGCTGTCAAACACAAGCAAAATAACGCAGCTTGCTCATAATTTGAAAGTATTCTATTAATAGATGGCAGTTATTATTATTATTACTATTCATAAATTCATATAAAGGTACAACAAGAGATACATATCTTATACTTGTACCAATAGAAATTTTAGTTTAAGAAAAATTACATTCTGTAAAGTTCAAAGATACTAAAAGAACCCTATGTAGAAGAGCGTACCACAATCGAAAGACCTGGACAAAGTAGGAGCCTTCCAAGATAGATGTACGGTAGCGTTGAATCAAAAGGTTGCGACCCCTCCGAGACTGTAGAAAATTAATATATTCTTATACAGTCGTTAAATGCCACATCTAGTTTCCTGCGGCAGACAGAGTCCACAAGACTGAAAAGTCGTCGTCCACTTGAGAAATACTGTAGTTGGAGAGTTTTTATCAGCCTTAGACGCATATTAACACTTAGAATGTGGTCACAACATTTCATATGAACATTATGGATAATTTCAAGATTACGTACCTTATCGACAAATGGCAAGATATTCCCACCTAACCAAACAGAGGGAAGAGACAGTTGATCTTTGAAGCCCAAAGCCATGCACTGTGACTTTCCAGAATTTTAGCCTTAATTTGTTCGATATGGACCACTGAAAAATCCTATCCAAATCTCTGTTAATACTCACTACACAATCTTCCATAAGCCCAACTGGTCGACTCAGAGAGACTAAACAAGAGAGGTCCAAGGGCAGATCCCTGGGGTACACCGCAAACTGTTGGAAGTAAATCAGACGATATGTAATTATCAAGTACAATCTTGTGAAACCGATGAGAGAGGAAGTTAAAAATCAACTGGAGAGCAGATGAAGAGAAATTGAAATTATCTAAGGGCTTACACAAAAGTTTGCTATGGTCGATGCTATCAAACGCCTTAGAGAAATCAAGCCAATTTAGGATGCAAATCTCACCACTGTCCAAGGCTATTCGGATATTAGTACCTACTTTGAGTAAAGCTGTATTACACCCAGATCGAAAGCCAGACTGCCACTCACAGATTAAGTTGTTAATCTTCAGATAATTTTTCATTTGCCAGTACATTAACTTCTCAAGCACCTTAGCTGGGAAACAGTAAACTTTTTGGTCGGAAATCACTGGGGGTCTCCGGAGAAGACTTCTTTGCAATGGGAAGCACGTTAGCGGTTTTCCATAAACCAGGGAATAAAGATCTATTCAGATAGTGATTAAAAATTAGCTGAAGAGGACTCAAAATAAAAGGGAATATGAGTTTCAGAAACTTAGGAGTGATTAGATCTGAACCCACGGCATTTGATTTGATACTCTGCTCTAATACGCTCGTCCACTTCAATACACCTGAAACTAAAACTGGAAGCGGTAGAATTACCCCCAGTTAGAGTAAGAGAATCATTCCTACTGTGTGTATGACTAGGATTATATGATTGGCTGATTAAAAACCGAGGGGTCAATGACACACTTCTGCACCGAATCACTATAAACTTCGGCCTAACGTAAGTTCTGTGGGACGGCAAGTTAGGACTGAACCTATCAGCATAAAATATTCATTTAGAATAACGAATTTTGCTGATTATCCGATTCCTTAATGTTTTATATAACTTATGGCTGTGTTCGGTTTTAAGGCGCTGATATTGCCAATAAAGAAATTCACGTTCTGCAATCATAGATCGGATTTCAGTAGTCATCCATGGGCAAGTGTAGGGCTTAATTATTTTTATTTTAACTGGGGCATATTTATTGAATAAATGATTTATTAACGTAGTAAAGCAATTCACTTGGCCATCAATCAAGCTCAATTGCTCTATTAATAATAATAATAATAATTTTATTTTGGAAAAAATGTACACACGATTACAAATCTTTTGGCAGTACTTAACAAGAAAGGTGCTAGTGTATTATATAAATTATTATAGAAAGCAGTTCAACAACAAAAGAGAAAGAAAAATATATATATATATAAAAAAAAAGAATTAAACTACAAAAATAGAAAGTAAACTATAAAAAGCAAACATACTATAAAAAAGAAATAATAAGAAAACTATATTAAACCAATTCAGCCAATATTTCTTAGCATATCTACATCAACATAACAACTAAAACTGAGAAAATTCAATATATACATTAATTAATGTCTCATTAATTAGGTAAAAGTAAAAGAAAAGAAAGAACATTCTTATTTCCGCTGTGTAGAGAATATGTAATGAATTATTAAGTCTGTATTCATAATATGTGAGCCCTAATGAGTTTTTTAAAAGCATTGATGTCGCCAACACACTGAGTGCTAGATGGAAGCGAATTCCACAATCGCGCGACCTGGACCGGAAAAGAGCCCTCCATTATAAGTCTCCTAAAATTTGGAATTGTAATATTTAGATTGGGTGGAGATATCGACGTTCGGAAAAGCTCTCGAAGGTATTCTGGTTTGCCATTGTGAAGTAAGTTGTATAAGAAAAACAGAGCTCTATGCTTTAGACATGCGGATAGAGAGCACCTAAGAAGCAGATTTTTATAGGCTGAGATATGATCATACCTTCTGAGACCAAAAATAAAACGGATGCAATCATTAAATGCAACTTCGACTCTTCGGAGACAGCTGCTATCCAATTTAAGATATATCATACTTCCAAAAGTAAAGTGGGGTAAAATTAACGCTTTAACTAGTTTCATTCTTATGTTTGTAGATAACATTTTTGCGCAAAGCCACAATTTTCTCAACCCAGCATATATTTTACGAATAATCGTGCTTACATGATCGCAGCAGCTCATGTCCTAATTCAGAACAATACCCAGATTTACCGCTTTTCTTAAATAAGGAATAGCGACATCGTTTAAAAACACTGGAGATATATCATCTATATCATAGATACTACTATAAAACACGATAGATTTTGATTTTTCAGCGTTGAGCAACAGCCAATTACGAGATGACCATTCGGTAATCCTGAGGATATCGCGATTGATACGCTCAATACAATCCTCTGAGAGTCCCATAGGTCTACTTAGGTACACTTGCACATCATCCGCGTACATGTGTACAGTAACATCATTTACTACCTTAGGAAGTTCGTTGATGTAGAGACTGAACAATAATGGGCCGAGAACTGAGCCTTGGGGCACACCACGTAGAATGAGTAGCAAACTCGATACCATTTGCCCAGCTCTGACATACTGATTAGCGGTCATGGAGAAAGTTATTAACCAGTGATATTGCAGATGTACTGAAATTGAACTCTCGAGTTAGTTTGGACAAAAGAAACTTGTGGTCAACACAGTCAAAAGCCTTCGAAAAGTCAAGTAATACTAGAGTAGAGAAACTGCCCTCATCAAGGGCAGCTCTAATATCAGTGGATACTTTCAGTACCGCAGTCTCACAGCTATGATATGAACGGAAACCTGATTGGCATGGCGATAATAGTCAATTATTCTCGACATAATCAACAATTTGCAGGTACATGAGCTTTTCCAACACTTTAGCTAGAAAGCATAACACACTGATAGGGCGATAATCACTTGGAATTTTTGGAGACGACTTCTTCGGTAGTGGAAAGACCGAGGCAATCCTCCAGCTTCGGGGAAAAGAAGAAGACATTAGACTAGTATTCACTATATGCAAGATGTATTTTGTTATATGTGGAAGCAGCAGCTTAATAAAGCGGGGATGTAGATTATCCGGGCCAATTCCTTCATATTTTATGGAGAAAATAGTAGAAACCAGTTCATCAGGGAAAACAGCACGAAAGGAGAAGTCACCAAAATCCGATGCGACTGGAGGTAAAGCCACGCTATTACTGCTTCTGCTGGACTGTCCAAGTAGTGCTTCAGTGGAGGGATTGTTGAGCGCAGTGAAAAAGGAATTGAGGCTTGGGGGGAGGGGGTGTTTAGTCACATTCCACTTTATCTTCCCCGTAAACACCGACCTTCCTCAAATTTCTCCATAGGGTTTTAGTAGGGAGATTAGGATTAAGCTTTGAGCTGTGATAAACATACTTAGCTCTTCTGATTGCTGCAGTTGTCTTGTTACGTGCAACACGATAAGCTAACAAAGCTGCATTTGTTTTAAGCCACCTATATCTGTGGTATAAGTATTCACGCTCTGCTATGAGCACTTTAACCTCTAGTAAACCATGGGCAACTAGAGGATCGCTTAGGCCGTGTTTTAAGTGGGACATATTTATCAAATAAGTATTTGACTAGAGTTGTGAGATTTTCAACTTGAGAATCTACAGATATAGAGTCGGTTATGGAGCTCCAAGGTAAATAAACACATTCTTCAGTAAGGGCTTCTTCATTTATGTTATTATAATCATAATAAGAATAGCTGCTATTGGAATTACCAGGGAATATATCAAGGTCATAGCTGAGAAAAAGGATGTCATGGTCCATTGTACTAGTAGGACTGATTTGGTTGTGCAGTAGTACTTTTGACAGATGTGAGGTCATCATCAGATCAAGCAACGAAGGATTGTTCGTGTTAAAATAGGTGGGGCAAGAGTTGATCACATTGAGATGAACAGATTGCATAGAAAACAAAAACTGGTTGCTTAAATGGTTACAGCGGAGGATATTACCATTAAAATCACCACCTACTATGACCTTAGAATAACGGTGGGTAATATCCGATATGCAATTTTCAAATTCAATCACACTGTCAGGGTTGAAAAGGTCAGGCGGGCAGTAAACGGCTGACAGCACACATTTTTGGCTTAGAGTTGCAACCTCTATGCATAAGAATTCTATCCCAGGATTCCCCGAGCTAAAAATTTGTCTACACTTATAAAAATCCCTTACATAAATTGCCACACCTCCCCCGATTCTGGGTTTGCGATCATTGCGGAAAAGTTTATATCCTGGGATAGCTAGGAGTGATGATGGTATACTATCATTTAGCCATGTTTCACTAATTAAAATTGCATGGATATCTGAACTAGAGAAAATCTCAGAGAGCTCATCAATCTTATTTCTGATGCTTCGTGCATTGAGCGTACAAACCTTAAAACCACCTGATTGTTTACACAAGATAATCAGCAGTGTTCTCACCCTGTTCAGACCCGAAAAACTACTCACATCCTTACTCCCGAGGGCCACCATCAATGCAATTTTTTACACCAACTAAACTCATTATTATCACACATAAAAAAACTACACAGCAGGAATAAGAAGGTAAAGAACTAAGTTTAGTTAAATCAAAATAGCGACAAGATAATTGCAGAACTAATGAAAATAAATGACTTACTTTACTATGAAAAATGAATGTAATATTAATTAATAGCTGAACTAACAAAAACATGAAACTTACTTTACTACTAAACAATGAATTTCTCTCAGCTCCAATGATTGCTTATTAGATCAGCTTCAGTTCAATGGACGGTATGAAGCAACGTCATTAAGCTGCTGCATACTGGTGATTCTAATTAGGTTCTCCTCTGCTCTGACTCTAATGCAAAGGTACCCATTCCTAGTGATAGCAATATGGATCTTTCCCATTTTTCGGAGTTTGAGCGCTTCCCGAAGGAGAGAATTATTGTGCGGTGTTAAGCTTTCATTCATATAAACTTGGCTAGGTGAAGAGAATCCCTCCAATTGTAAAAGTTTCAGGCCCCCACATCTCCGAAAAGAAGACAGAAATGATTGCTGCTCTGCCCAACAAGAGAATCGTACAACTATTGGGACATTCTGATGCGATGACTTAGCTCTGACCCGAAAAGCATGTATACCTATACTGCGACATAGGATGCTTAATGACCATTGCGATGTTCGTGATGACGTCCGTTAAATTCTCATCAGGCGCGATTGGAATGCCACGTATAATAATATCGCTCAGTCTTTGCACGCGGCTATAATCATCTATATGTGAAAGCGCACTAGTATGATTATCCTTCAGTTCCTCAATGATGCTTTCACACTTTGTTAGCCGATTTTCGAGTGTCACTATTTTGGTATCAATTCTGTCCAAGATGCGATTCTCGATCTGTTTGAAGAGGTCATTAAACCTTCTCAGTAGACGAGACTCCAGCTGTTCGATGAGTTTGTCGATGGATGACATTTCAGGCGCAGAATCAGAGAAATTTTCTCCCTGTAGCTTAACAGCACTGCGTGTAGTAACAGCATTGTTCTCAGAGCTATTACGATGCTTTTCCCCCTGTTGCCACTTAGCAGATGATTTGTTAGTAGACATTTCAGTTTAAGAGAGTTAGAACCAACCCGGCACAAAGAGAAAAAGAAAAGAGAATCACTACAAGCAACTGTACTTTTAATTTGTACAAAGAATTTTTTAAGAATTATTAGTATGATTCTATATAGATTACACTTATGAGTTAAGTCACTGATCTTTAACGAAATCGTGTTGCAAACACTATGCTTTAATCAATTCTTTCCGTAGCAGGAGGAAGAAATAAAATCGGAGTACTGAAAACAAGCAAAACACGGAGCAGATTAAAAACACGTCTACTCACTAGCGATCATACTACGCATTCCCATGGCGTATCCGAGCACTCCTCAAATAGTGCTTCGGAGTCAATATGATTATAGTCACAATATGAAAAAGTCCCTTCAGGATCAATTAAATCTAGCTTCAAATCATAATATAAGAATAGGGTGTCATGATCCAGTTGGCTAGAAAAGTGTTGCATTTAAAGTGCGAGGAATTCAAAAAGTCACTGGCTTATTAAACTGCCCTCGTAGGTTGACCAAATCTTAGAGAAGGCTTAATATGTTATTGCTCCAGCCGATGTAATGCTTCTGTATTAATGGAACTTCGAAAATCCGACACCAAAGAAAATAAAAAATAGAGAATGTGGTTGATTATCGAAAGTTAAATGAACAAAATCTAGCAGACGCACATCCCTTATCTAACGAGGGAGATATCCCCAATAAACTGTTGGACTAAATATTTCGCGACACTGGATCTAGCAAACAGCTACCATCATATCTAATTCGCTGATAAGGATACTCAAAGCAGGGTTCAGTACGTCATACGGTCACTTTAGAGTTAAACGCATTCATTTTGGATTGCGAAACACACCACCCACTTTTCAGCGAGTTATGAATATAGTACAAATCGGTCATCAGGTAGATGTTGCTCGTAGATCTGGATGATGCTGTGGTCTGTGGAAGAGATTTAGATATTCGCAATCACTAAGGGAATTAATTGAATGTCTTAAAAGTCACAACTTCAAACTACAAACCAATAAATGCAAAATTCTATGTTGAGAGATTACCCACCTTAAAGATATTTTAGAGAATAGCAAAAGACTAAATTCTAATAAAGCTATTATACTCGTCTCACCTCCAAGGAACACCAAACAACTTAAATCGTATCTTGGCTTAGCGTGTATTATAGAAAATGTTTTCCCACTAGTCTAAATTTACAAATCCTCTGCACAATAAATAAATAAAGGAGTTACCTTTAATTGGTATGCTCATGGCAACGAAGCCTTCAACCTTTTAAAGAAACTGTTACACAACGTCGCCGATCTTCAATACCCAAATTTTGAAAATCTGTGGTTTATTGCGATGGATGACAATAATACAGCGATAGGCGCTGTGTGAAATTCTCCGGTATGCGATTTCGACGGCTCATATCTCCCAATCGCATGTGCAAGTATGGTGCTTAATAGAGCTGAAGGAAACTATTCCATCAAGCAAAAATTTAAACAATTGTATTATGGAAATAGTCTAGTTTGGTACGTGTTGTCGAAAACACTTGGCTATATGCACTACTCTATCAAATCAATTTAAGGGTAATTTGCAACAATTGGCTACTCCATGAGAGCTGTATCTTAGAACTTATTGTGGTACTCCCCTCAACAAACCAAATCAACCTAAAAATGAAGAGATTAAGTGGGACAAAATCAATTCAATAGTTCTATGATTGTCTTAAAAGGTCTAGCGAATATCACTATCCAATTAAATACCTTGTTATCCAAAATAACTGAAACACTGAGCCCACGAAGTCTAAATCTAATGAATGCCAGTAAGGAAGCACACCGAACTCTTACCGGGCAAGTAAGCAATATTATGTTGATTAGTTTACAAACAGTAATAAATGTAGTAACCATAATCGTATCTTTAATATACTGTATGCTTAAGAAGTGTATAAAATGTAAATTGACACCAGCTACAGCTTCAGTGCAAAATTCAAGGGGAAATAAATAAAATTTTATTTTTAGGTATAATAATATAAGTAAATTTGAATAAGGCTATTAGTTATTTTACGTCGGGCTAGATAACTCTAATAAAATGCAAAAACATAGAGTATGTTCATTACATATCACTTATACGTTTTACTTTATAAGGGGGAAGACTGTTCCGAAGAATGTTTCCTGCACTGGGTGCACAAGCGCCGTAAATTTGGAAACATAATCCTTTTTGAATTCATTAATTTAACAATAAATCTCTATTTTGCGTAACTTCACTCAAAAGACACAAATATTAAAGAAAGGAACGAAAGCAAGTAGCCAGTGCCTTTTGGGTGCATTAAACACTCAAACAATCGTATTTGCTTTTGTCAAGTGCAAATTCTTTTTGTAATGTCTACGCATAAATTTCCTTATGACCAGAGGCATAGGATCTCAAGTAGCAGCCCTGGGTGTAGGAATCGTGTTTCATCGATGGTACGCAAGGCACTGGGTAGATAAGTAGGTAGCTAGTGCACTTTTGATCCGCCGGTGAATTTGGTCGCACATAGTAATTTTTAGCCGAAATATTCAAAATTATACTTGGTTAAAGTTATTGGTTTTGTTGTATTTATTTATTTACTATAATCTCAAAAGATGTGCACATGCACTCCCAGTTGTAACAGGAGCGACGGCTAGATGTATTGATATTTTTCGGTTAGCAGCAATGAGTAATATTATGGTTCTTGGTCGATCTCCCTATCCTAAAAAATCAACTGAATCGACCCTGCGTTTCGCCAGCTTTGGAAAACTCTTTCCTCATTCTTGTAATCTCAGTTTTTTTTATGCGTTGGCTATGAGAGTGCTAATAATTTTGTGAATTTATTACATTAAGCTCTGGATAAACATTTCAAGATTTCCGAAATGTACTCCCAAGAAACTAGCTTAAATCAGCGTCACCTTTTCTTCGAACTCAACTCAGCATATAAATAAAATTATAGGAATACTACACTTCCTATTTTCGCCCCTAGAAACATACATTTTGATTATTCTGCCATGGGACAGAAAGTAAAAAATCAGTTATAGAAAAAATCCTATCGATTACCTAATACGTGCCTTTTTTTTTATCAAAGTGTTCTAGACTACGCCATTCGATACCATGGTGTAAAAAGTAGAGAAAAATAAGCTCATATACAGTCACCCTTATTATAGTTGTCGACTCACCAAAGTGACAAGCTTCGCAGTCACTCTCACTTCACTTCAATTTTCGTATTGTCGTTGTCGAACGGTGTGACGTGACATTTTTCTTCGAAGCCTTATTATAGTTGTCACTTAAAGTGACAGCTATCATCACGGCATGCGTCAGGGTGTAGACAAAAGTGAGGTTTGGCTTATTTTGTGGTATTGTTGTTATTTTTGAAAGTGTTTAAAAGAAAAAAAATTATAAACGCGATGTATTTCAGCCCTTTAGCTATAACAGGATGCTTCACCATAAAATCTATCATGACTTCAAATTGTTTTTTGGTGTAATTTTTACACTAAAATTGCAAAAAAAAAATAATTTAATTTATAAAAAACTATTGAATTTTATGTTTTAATTAACAAATTAGAAAGCCATTATAAAATTTATCATTTTCCGCTTGCATTTTCCTTTTCCTTACACACATCTAAAATCTGTCACTTACAAAAACCAAGTGAGTAAAATTGTCACTTACATCGGCATTTGTCTACTTAATACGACAACAGTAATACGCCCAAAGTCGTATGTTTTCGACAAAGTTCACTTTAAACGACAACCATAATACCATTTTTGTGTCGTAACGCCATTTCTCACTTAAAGTGACAACGGCAATAAAGGTGTGTTTCGTAATTGGTGCACCAAGGGTTTGGTAGCTGAGGTAGAGACAAGCAACAAAATAATAGGGGGGGGGGGGGGGGGGGGGGGGGGGGGGTAAGATGCGTAGTTTCGGCGATATGCGTGTTTAAGATTTTTAATACTTTTTCCACTTTACACCCTGTAAATTTTTTATATACACCCTATCAAGGTAAGAGCAGATGATAGCAAACCGTCTCAGCTTTCCAATGAATGCCCAATGACCCTTTCTGTCACCGTCCATAAAAAAAAATTAGAAAACAATTCCCAATTTATCCAAATTTTAACGATTTTCCCGCCAAATTCCATGATAACTGTACAGTTTTTTTACAAGATTTAGAGACCCCAGAATGTTACCTTTAATTTGACTATGCACATTTACTAGCCTAAATGAACGGTTTTTAAGACATTCCTGTTTCTATGATTCATAGTTTAATTAATTTTGCTACTGACGGTGGTAATCGCGTATTACGGTATTACGTAATTCCACGTAAAATTACCCCTCCCCACTCCCCTTAACCTTATAATTTTTTGCTTGCCTCCACCTCAGCTATGTTCACCAATTATGAAACACCCTCACCCTTATTACAGTTGTCGACTCACCAAAGTGACAAGCTTCGCAGTCACTCTCACTTCACTTCACTTTTCGTATTGTCGTTGTCGAACGGATGACGTGACATTTTTCTTCAAAGCATTATTATAGTTGTCACTTAAAGTGACAGATAGCATCAGAGCATGCGTCAGGGTATGAATTACATTTGTAGACAAAAGTGAGGTTTGTCTTATTTCGTGGTATTGTTGTTACTTTTGATGTAATACGTCCAAAGTCGTATGTTTTCGACAAATGTCACTTTAAACGACAACCATAATACCATTTTTGTGTCGTAACGCCATTTCTCACTTAAAGTGACAATGATAATAAGGGTGCCTACTTGACAGTTGTCACTTTTATTCAAGTTTTGACAAAACGACAAAACCCGTGCACAAAAAATTTTACAAATATAATATTTTTCAATAATGGTATAACATTCATATGAAATTTATTAATATTTGTATAAATAAAAAGATTTCTCTTTTGGATTTTTTATCGGGTTAAACTTAATTTTATTCAAGAAAGAAAAAATTATTGATTTGTGTGATGAAATAACAAATTAGAACATTTTTTAGCTTTTGCTATATACCAGAGAATCCCAAAAAAATCTTTCTTGAACAAAATTAATATTTGTATGTATTATATATATATACACTGAGTTTTTTTATTCTAAACCATTCGACTGATAGATAGACGAGATCATTGGAACGCACCTAACAATTATAGGAAATATATTTTTGCATTGAAATAAATAAGTTAAAATTATCCATTTTGCATTATAATGTTAAATTGTTTTAGAATAACTCTCGTCAAAGCTCCATGAACGAGCTCTGCCTAAAAGAAGAAGCTTTGAAAGAAAGAGATGAGATGGTGTCCTGTTTACTTGAAGAACTAGTAAAAGTTCGACAAGGATTAGCTGAAAATGAAGATATTATACGAAATTTAAAAGGAAAAATTGAAGAACTTGAAGAAGATAAAAAATCGTTAAGGGAGTCCACGCCTGACAATTCCGTTGCTCATCTTCAAGATGAACTAATTGCCAGTAAACTAAGAGAAGCAGAAGCCAGTTTATCATTAAAAGATCTCAAGCAACGTGTTCAAGAGCTAAGCGCTCAATGGCAGCGACAATTACAGGAACAAAAAGCTGAGAGCAGTCAGAGCTCTGATATAACTCCAAAAAAATTATTGTTTTGGGATACATCTAAATCGCAGGATATGCTAAAGTTAGAGGAGGAATTGATGTCCACAAGAATAAGAGAAGTGGAAACATTGACTGAATTAAAGGAATTGCGCTTAAAGGTATATTTTCAATTGAATGTTGCATTTTATTAATTTTGATTAATATTGCAGGTTATGGAACTGGAAACGCAGGTGCAAGTATCTACTAACCAACTTCGAAGACAAGATGAAGAAAACAAGAAACTGAAGGAGGAACTAGAAATGGCAGTTCTCCGGGAAAAAGAATTGGCAAATAAGGCCCGGGAGCAGCAGCATAGGTAATTAAGAAAAATATTAGAATGGCCAATTTTTTGGAATGTGTTTTTAAAGTGTTAGGTACATTAGTCATATTTCTAAATCCGGTTTACAAACCCACGCTTAACAAAATCTCTTGTTACACAAATTACACACATTACAAATTCCCGTATTGCAAAATTTCTTGAATCTCCCAGAAATTATTTAAATTTCTTATGCATTATAGAAACTTTCATAAGAACAATGACAATAATTTGTGTGTAGACCACCGGTGCTTGTTATTTTGTTATTTGCACAGTATCGCAGGTATCGAATGTATTGGACGCTCTTTTAGTTATACTGCCTCTTTAATTTGCTTTTAATATTAGCCCAATAGTTTTTCCGTTGGCCTTAGTTCCGAACAATTTGGGGGATTCGCTTCCTTGGGTATTACGGGCATGCATTGGGCATCGTAGAAATCTCGTTTTTCTGCTGTAGTAGCAAGTTGTTAAATCCGGCCAAAAGAAAGCTAATGCGTCATGCTTTCTGAAGAATGGAAGAAGGCGCTTCTGAAAACGCTCCTTAACGTACACATCCGTGTTGAATGTGCCTGTTGTTACGAAAAGTGATAACTTCTGGCCACACGTACATGTTGCTTGCCAAATTAAGCATTTACTGGGAATTTTGATGCACAGACCATTCTTAAACTTGGGATCTGCATCACCTCTCTTTTTTTGCCGCATAAAATTCCTGTTATAGAAGCTGGTTGAAGTCCGTTTCCACGTAGGTTTCATCAATCATATTGATGCAGTCGAATTTCCTTACGAAATTTTCATACAAAATTCGACTCGTGAATTTTGTAAGTTGATTCTTTGCTGATGTTTTGTCCAATGTTTTCTGAACATACGAACTTCGTAGGCCTCCTCTTCTTTTCATTCGATGACCCGTAGGAGATGATATTGCAATCTTATCAGCCATTTCTCTCAACGACATGTTGGGATTTCGTTTAAAGTTATCTACAACTTTCGGGGACAATTTTTGGTTTAATGAATTTGAGTTCCTTGCTGACCTGGATTTTCACTGGACACTACAAGATTCCCAAACTTTACTGAGAACATGTTGCATGGCCAAACAATTAATTTGCGATGTTCTTCTTCTATTCTTCCTTTCCTTCCCCTCCTCAGATTGCACTGTGTACCTAGCCATTCCAAAGCCAAAGTCATGAATTCAGTTGGCCAAATGGCTAACACCCAAATTGTTATATTTCCGAATTCACGGCCTTGTCCAGTGCCATGACCGGAGTACACAGACCTCCCTGAGAAACCCAAACGAAAATTCAAAAATCCGTGGGGCTTCCTACCAATTCCGTGGCTAGAGGGAATTATTACCGAAACTGCTCTTAAAACTGAAGGCATTATATCCTTTAAACTTTAAAAACTTGAAGAAAAATTTATTTAAACCGTTCGAAAACTTCAACAAACTTTAAAACTTTATGAAAACTTTACTTGAAAAAAATTGACAAAGATACAATTAAAACTTGAACTGATTTAATTTGACAACTTGAAAAACTTTACTTGAACTTGACCGAAAAACAAAGCCCTTTTTAAAATCGAGAACGAACAAAAGCACCCAGACTACGAGTCCTTATGCCGCCTCCACTGGATGTGAGACTTCGGATTTAGTCTTAGCTGTCAGCTGTCAGCTGCTTCAAATGAAATCATCATCAGTCCCACTGTTGTGGGCCCCACGATGGGCGCCATTTTGTTATTGTTCTATGTCGTGAGTGAGAGCTGGAGGTGAGGTGAGGCACATTCTGTCAGCCGACACTGATAGCTCACTCCATGGTAGCTATATGGCAGGGCGAGATGGGGTGGATAACCCAAAAACCTGCACTACCACGTGCCACAATAAAAAAATCATACCTGACCAAAAGAAACCTGCAAAAAAACCAAACATCGGGCCAAGACGGGACTCCACCACTTACGGTTGAGCGGCAGAGGATCTGATCGTAATGATCCTCATTGCCTTGGTCCCCATCCCACCCATGGCATCTTTGACACTTTTAATTTATCAGATGCCCCTTTAAAACCGGAAAGAAAACGAGTGAAGCCGATCAACCCACAATCCGAATTAACAGAGCTTCGGAAGAGAGGACATAACATATATTTGCTTGACTTCAACCGAACTGTACATTTCCTAGCTTGCATTACAATAAAAAAAGGTTCTATAATTTCTTTGCTTAAAATTACCACCGTAACATTAAGCTTAAGCATATAGTACAATAAAAATAATGTTGATGAGATTATAATACACCTTTACAATTCGATACATCCCGACCGTGTACCTCAATTGAGGCAAGTAAAATAAAAAATAAAAATAAATCAATATCGATACAGAAAATCCTAGATCGGGCGTACCAATTACTTTTATAAAATAAATGTTCCCTTTGCTCCACGAAGGCCTCCTGGAGGATAGTTGAGTTCCTGCAAATAGATGACAAACAAAAAAGAATTATAAAGTTTCTTAAATAGACGTTAAATCTATTATAAAAAAACCCAACATAAAAGAAAATCAAATACATATATCTATGCTATAAAATGAATCGTT
Source organism: Dioctria linearis (assembly GCA_963930735.1). Taxonomy (NCBI): domain Eukaryota; kingdom Metazoa; phylum Arthropoda; class Insecta; order Diptera; family Asilidae; genus Dioctria; species Dioctria linearis. Next base: position 123,781,008 of record OZ005742.1, on the reverse strand, counting down.
CAAATGTATTTCACCAATATCGATGCTCTTTAAGCATGGTGAATTCAATCATCTTACTTATAGGAGGAGTATATTTTGCTCCTCATCACGATACTGAATCGTTTAAGTTATTTAATAGAATTTAAAAAAGAAATCGTTCCAATATATTTCACCAGTAACAGTGCTCTCGAAGCTCTGTTAAATTCTTTTCTCTGCTTGTATTGCATGTATGAGGAATTGCATTCTTGTTGAACAATTTAGTCTGTGTTCCCCTTTTTTTCTTGCTATATTACACAAAAAAAAATATATATATATTTTTATTTAGAAAAATATATTGGATTGAACGGTATGTCTATTTTATATAAAACAAGAAAAAAGGCTAGAATTGTTCTAAGACCAATTCCTATGATGCCCTAGATAACTGCCCACATGTCATTTCGTATGGTCACTGTGCAAGTTTAATTTTTGAAGTGGTTTTTCGCATACATTTCTAGAACTGTTCGTCGGACAGAAAAAATGATTATAACCAATTTTATATTCTGAAGAACTTTTCAGTATATTAAAACCGTATAGGAGTACTTATCGTTTTCACAGTATATGTAAAAATCCTAAATTTTTATATGGCAACAACAAGAACTATTTAGTCCATTTTTGAAATTATATTTACTATTATTTAGAAAACACTATGTACAAAATTTCAGCTCTCGATGTTGACGCGTTCTCAGGTAGTATCCAAATATGTAGTGAAAAGCGAAATGTTTGTATGGCAGGAGTTACCGATTTGTCCCATTGTCGAACTTAATTTTACTGTTTTTTCTTAAAGGCGATATGCAAAATTTCAACTCTCTAGGTACATGCGTCTCGAGTTATCGTGAAGACGGACGGACGGATCTGTTACTTCTTATTCCTCGCTTGATGCACCTAACCTCTGGTATATTGTTGTATTCTAGCCGTTGCTTAAAGTTAAACCGCAAGCTGGTTCCAGGAGGCCGCCCAGGATTTCTTTAAGAGCTGCTGGAACAGGAACTTTCCTAACAGGGTCTCCGCCCCGCTTGTGTGGTCGAACACTTTTTCTTGCAGGATACTCGATGATAACATGTAAGCGGCTTCTCTCCCGCTTTCCCTCCTTTTGCACACCTTAATATTTTCTTGCTTTTAGTATATACTTTTCTCTTTCGGTTCTTCACCACTATTTAAAAAACTTGCATGGACTAATCTGATGCTATAAATATGTCGCACCATTTTATGCTGCCTTTTTCGTCGTTTTTTTTTTTTTTTTTTTTTTTTTACTTTCCACCACATCACATGAAAAATCAAGAGGAATTGACTATGGTGGGCACCTATCTCCGGCCATTTTTATTCACGACAGTCCACACTTGTACTTCGTTCGTTCTTCAACCTTAATTGATTGGAGTTGCGTTGGGTGTGCTATTGTGCCTAAAGGTTAGTGTCATTAGCGACCATAAAACTTTTACAAGTGCTCTGGAACGTAAAAGGCTCATTGTTTACCCTCTAGATTTATGAGCAATTGCTCATAGGCCCTAACCCAACGCTCTTACCAATTTAAGTATTGGCTCTCAGCCCTCCTTGCCGGCTTCGTGCAACTCGTCCAGGAGGTGTGAGCAAAGGAATCTGTTGCGCTTTCCCAAGAGATCTGGACATTGACAAAGAAAGTGAGTCATTTTCTTGGGCTCCTCTCCGCATCCCCTACATACAGGGTCAGCAACGAGCCCTATCATGTGTAGGTCACCTCTGAGACGAGAGTGGCCAGTGAGAACTGACATCATGGTTCTCAGGGTTGGCTTGTTTAGCCCTAGTAGCTTTTTCGTTTCTTTTGGGTTAGATCCACAGCTCCTTTGCAGCTCTACGTGAAGGTTCATCTAACCAAAGGCAACTGTGTTGGCAGTCAGCCCAAACCGAGATATTATAAATAAGGTATTTTGTGCGATCCCAATTGTCGAGGAGGATATCTCCGAGGTTGCACCAAGACGAGCAAGTTCGTCCGCCTTTTCATTTCCACTAATGTTGCACCCATAGTACTAGTACCCTGGAGCTCCGAGAAAGGGAGTTCAGGGTGGATTTACATTCCAATACATGTTTGGAGTTTGTAAAGGGTTTTGTCGAGGGCTTGACAGTTGCCTGGCCGTCCGAACAGATTGCAAACTCCTTGTCCTCAGTGTCTCAGTTAAGGAGATGTCTTCCCGCTTCAAGGATGGCCTTGATTTCCGCCTGGATAACCGTGGCATGGCTTTCAAGGTGTATGGAAATTTCACAAAAAACGCCGATTTGGAGACGTCTGTGTATATGATAGGGTTTGTTACTGGCTGAAGTACGGTATGTGATTTCCATTCTATTTTGTTTTAAAATTGCTTTTCAGCATAGTCTCTATGATCGCTGTTTCTGTCTACGTCAGGTACGATGGACTGCACAAATGCAAAGATGGATTCATGTGGGACTCTTTTACCACTGTGAATACAGCTCCGATTAAGGTGCAGCCTTACGCAGCGGTTGACGCCCCCTTCTTGACATGTATATGCCTGGGTTGTATGTTGAGGATAACCTCAAGATCTCCAGAACTGGTGGATTTGAGAGCGCCGCTTACACTGAGGAGGCACAATCTTTGAATCTAATGCAATATCTTGCGAAGGTTGGCGAACTTCATTGCCTTCCCCACACCACAGAACCGTCGGTTAACATGGGTCGGATGACGCTAGTGTAGATCCATAGGATCATCCGCGGTTTAAGTCTCCACTTTTTACCTTTAGATCTGCGGCACATTGCGAAGGCTCTAAGAGCCTTATTCGGTGTGTCCTCAAGGTGTGGTTTCCAGCTTAATTTACTGTCTAATATGATACATATACATTTTACCCTGTCCTTCAGTTCCAAGCGTGCGGCGCCGATTAGGAGCGGGTTCAATCTGGTAATGTCCCTTTTCTTGTTGAAGAGGCATAGATCTGTTTTTAATAGGTTGACGCAAAGTCCGAAATCCGTAGCCCAGTCTGTTACTACTCGGATTTCGTTCTGCACCAGTCCGCAGAGTTCAGATTCGTAGCTACCGGTGACCAAGATCACTAGGTCTTCTGAGTAACATTCCGCTTTGTATCCCATCCAGGTGAGTGTAAGCAGAGGATCATCCATAATGAGAACCCACAACAAAGGTGATAGAATACCACCTTGAGGGGTGTCCCCCTGAACTCTTTTTACTCTGCTTACCCCGCCCAGTTCTATTGTTCAACACGTGTGCGATTCAGTGCTTTAGGGACGGTAATCCGTGTTTTGTTAGCGTTTCAGTCAACTTATGTAAAAGAACATTATTGAAGACACCTTCCATATCGATGAAAGCAGCTAGCGTGGATTAAAGAGAAAACCCTTTTCAATTCAGTGGATAACCTTGTGGGGGCCGTCTAAGCTGACCGTCTCTTTAAGTACGCGTGCTGGTGTTGCGACAATCTGTTTCTGGAAATAGACAACCTCAATTCCCAGTCGTAAGTGCGTTCTAGTGTTTTAAGTAGGTAGAAGTCAAGCTTATTGGCCTATACGCCTTGACAGTTGAGAAGTTTACCCGGCCTGGCTGGGGAACAATCACAACGTGGACTTTTTGCCACAGCTTCGGTGTGTATTCCATTGTGATACATACCCTGAAAAGAAAACAGTTTTAACACGAACAACTTCGGATTGGAAAGCCGGAGAAACGTTATCCATCTAACAATGTTTTCAAAGATTCCCCAAAGGAGGAAGCCCGAACTTCATCACTGTTTAATGAGTTCGGGTTGGTTGGGTATCTTAGATAGAAACCTTTTGAGCCTTGACATCTCATTTACCCCATCAACATTCTCACAAAAGAGTTGCCCCGATTTTGTTTTAGATCTACGGATCGAGTATTTGTAATGACGTAGAGCGTTTTTGTAATCCGACCATATTTGCGGCATTTGATCTTATGACTTTGTTATATAGCCTGCCTACAATTCTGCGTTGATCTCTTAAGTCACGCGTTAGCCATAGAGAGACAGAGTTCTAATCTGCCCGTCTGACTGGGCACGAAGTCTCAAAGGACTGGATCAACGTAGTGCTAATTTCTTCGACTCCCCTGTCTATGTCCGCTCTCGAAATAAGTGCGTGACACAGATATTGATCGGAGAGTAAAACCTCTGCCGAAGCCCTCCAGTTAAGGACATGCGGCGTTAGATGACTGATTGAAAGACTTAAGTCCAAGACCTCCTTACGACTGCGTGTTAAAAATGTTGCTTCTTCGCCCTTATTTAATACATGCATATTAGTAGTTACAAGAAATTCTAGAAGTGATTCACCTCTGTTGTTACAATCGCACACGAGTAACATCTTTAGGTTACTGTCACTCACAAAACCCACGACGTTTGCCATCTCCATATATGGAGGTGGATGGTGCGAGTCGAAGGGAAGGTAGAGAGAAGAAAGAACCAGTCTTTTTAACCTGCCTTCTACTGGCCTCTTCCACAGAACCGTGGTCGCCTCTTTAAAGGTAACCTGCGGAATCGAAATAAAGTTAAAGTGATTCTTTGCAACGATGCAGGATCTGGACCTACCTGGGCCACGGCAGTAAAATAACTGAAGAGACTTACACCAATCAGCAATCATGTCGTTAATAGTCCATGGTTCCTGAATGAGCGCTACATCGGCAGTGTTTGATAGGAGGAGGTGTGGTAGGTTGACTGTTCCCGTTCTACTGCGATGTATGTATATTGATTTGTATCAATTCATCGCTAAACCCGCCTTCTTTCCTCTGATTAGTCCTCAGTGAGAGTATCTTCGTCGTCTGACGTGAAAGTCCCCCCGAGGAGCTTCCCTTTCCTCATCTGAAATGGTCAGATTCCGAGAGGGTCTCATCGTGGGAACTCCCTCTGGACCCGCCGGTACGCCATGACAAAGCCGTTGCCTGGTTGTCCCTAGGCAGGGACAGCGGTCTGTTTGTCAGCGACGGGTTGTGCGTCTTGGACGAGCATAGCATTAGCGGTATGGTGAGGACCCCCAGGCTGATTATCATTGGACTGCGCAGCCTCGGTGTCCATCTCCATAGCTTGGATGGAGGGTGGCTCCATCTAACTGCCCGGTTTGAATTTCACTCTGGTCATTCTGAAATAAGACATGCTTTTTCATTTAGCCAATTAAGAGACTCTTGGTCGATAGCAAGAACCAGGAACAGATAGTTCGGTTCTTCCCTGCGGTGGTAAACCTGCCACAGGTCGCTTTTCAGGCCGTTTTGCTTTTTCAAGCACCCAAGGATCTCCTCATTGACTCGAGGTTTGCCATTAATGGTGACAGAGACTCTGAAGAGCTTCGGGTTCGTCTTTCCCTATTACCTGTAGGTTGCCGCCATCCCAAAGGCTTCAGAGTCCCTCCACCTGCTTTTTCACGAATTTAACCGTGAATTTGTCTTCAATGATTGCCCTAAGAGCCCCTGATCGCTGCTTCTCCTTGCGTAATTTAAGCTCTTGAGCGCCCGACATCATGTGACGCCTAACTCTTGTAGGCTTGGATGTGCCTGCTTGCTTGTTTGCCCCAGCGTCGATTTGTACTGTTGGCCTCGCCTCCGCTGATGCAGAGGTGGAGCCCCCAGTACTCGAGGCTGAATTGCTTCCAGCATCTAGTGCTGTACGATGTGTGACGGTAGAATTTTTTTTATTTATTAAGAAAATATTGTTCATTTTGGTCCAACCAGTATGATTGGAAGAACGATCCGCTCCGATAGAGCCTCCATATCGGAGTAAGGCAATTTGTACAATGGAGTACGTCCGGTGCCCCAAGGAGATCGGTTGCGACAATGCTAAAGCTACCCACTGTATGCAGCCCTCGGCACGATGACATTTACACCTTGGGGTTAGTAAGTTTTTTGAGAGGGTTGCACTCCCCGGAATCCGGATAAGTGGAAAAAGAGAATAGGCAAACAATGTACATTGCCCGGAATGAACCGACATGATAGAATTTTTATATAACCAAAATAAAACTTAAATAATCATAATAATAATCTTTCCAATGATGGACAAGATCAAAAATAAATTGGATTTTTGAAGTGGATTTTCGCATTATAATTAGAAATTTATTTATTCGCTTCCATCTGGTTACTGGTTAATGCTAGCTGGAAGCAAATATTGCTTAATAGGCTAAACAAATTAATAAATACAAGAGCTAAAGACATCTGTCTCGTTAGCTCAGAGAGAAGCTGCCCGGAAAGCGGCAGGTCCTGGCTTCAAAAACCGAAGAAGGTGGTTATTGTTTCTCTTGTATTTAATAATTTCATTTCGAATCGTAATAATAATTTTTTCTAATAATTCTCCCATAATAATAACTTAATAATAAAGCTTAGCAAACGCAAATAATCATTTTTATATAGCCTAAATAAAACAAAAAGAAGATAATAACAGTTGGATTTAAACTATATAAACTAAAATTAATTAACAAAAAATGAACTACTAAAAAAGCACGAATGGAATTAAGTCCCACCAACATCCGAGTGGGAACAAGACAAATTCACTTTTTCGCTTCTTCCGTGTGACGTTTTTAGCTATTGGCTGGACGAACAAGAAGTGCGCGCAAAAGTCATATTTTAAAATAATAGATGTAGTCACCAGCGACGAAAACAAATAATTTAAAGGAGAGAAGCGAAAGCCCAAGAGGTTGGATAATTGCTGTCGCCATCGAAGCATCGATGAAAATATTGTCAGACGAAGAGACAAATTGAACCTCTAGGATTGGCAAGTGGAGAAATGTCCTCGCCATCCTAAAAGATAAGATCGCAAAGAATCCAGGAAGAATCCAGCAATCCGGTACAAATTTTGCAGTGAATATATAATTAAACGCAAACTTAACTACAATTTAAAAAATAACAAGTAAAAAAGCTATTGTCACCCTTCTGTGCAAGATTGATTTTTGAAGTGATTTTTCACATATATTTCTAGAACGGTTTGTCGGACAGAAAAGTTGGGTGAGATAAAATAACTTCAAATTTAATTTTTCAACTATCACCGAGATCCGGAACATGCGCAAAATTGCAGAAAAGTAATGTCATAATGTGAATGTGCCATAATTTTTGCAAATGTTGTAGCCAGATAGAGAATTAGTTAACAATAAGCAATGTAGTGATACACACTTGAAGAGCGCGGAATTATTGTTACTGCTTATTTGATCAATTTTCGGTCTGTTGTTTTAACATGGCGTTGTTTTCCTCGTTATTCTGCACCATGTCACGAACAATTAAGAATTTGGCTGAGAATTTCGTGAAGAAAGACTAGGTCAACTAGAGATGTCGCAAGTTTGTGTGAGACCGAGGACGTCCGAGAGCGCACAAACATCGACGAGACAACGATGCACACAATTTGGCATCAGCAGACGTTCGTGGGGTCGAATTTTAGTGAAAGACTGGAAGATGTTCCCTTACAAAGTGCAAACCGTTCACCAATTGCTGTATGCTGACCGTCAAGTGAGGTTAACTTACCCCCATGCTCTGTTAAATCCGGTGCAAGAAGAGACCGATTCCGTATCCATAATCATAATGAGCGACGAAGCCCATTTCCGCTTAAGTGGTTATGTGAATAAACATGGAGAATCCACATGAAATACACGGAAGGCCATTGCATCCCCTCAAAGTGACTGTTTGGTGCCACACTTGCAGTGAAACAGTGATTGCTCCTTATTTTTTTTAGGACGCCGACGGCATCACCGTAACCATAACTGGTGAGTGCTACAGAAAGATGTTAAATGAGTTTTTTTGCAGCAAGTTGCTGAATTGGGTCTCTAGCATTGTTGGCTCCAGCAAAACAGAGCAAACGCTCACATAGCTCAGGTAACGATAGAGATTTTGAAACATCAAATCCCGGGCCGTGTGATCTCCCGTTTTGGCGATTTGAACTGCCCGGCCAGATCTGACGCCGCTAGACTTCTTCCTTTGGAGCTTTCTGAAATCTCGCGTTTACTACAATAAACCACAAACCTTGCAAGTTCTGAAAGCCAACATTGAAGAAGAAATCATCAATTTGGAGCCAGATGTTTTGCAAGCAATAATTCAAAATGCCTTAAAACGAGCACAAATGTGCATTAACTCAGGAGGTGGGCATTTGACCGATATCATTTTTTCATGTTATTAATTTTACACCTTCAAATAAACTTTCCGTGAAAGCAGAGCCGAATTTTTTCATTTCTAACGAAATGGCAGCCAATTCACATTATGACATTACTTTTGCCCCACCTTGTATAACCATACACAGGGTGTCCCGGAAGTCGGCGTCAAAAATGTACTACGCCGGTTTGGTAAGTAACTTTAAAAGTTGACGCATTTAATACGGATTCCAAAATGGGATAACACGTGCTACATTATATCTTAGATAACAGAAAAAAAAATTTTTCGAAAAATTTCTTTTTACCTACTAAAAATGATTCTAGTGTACCTAAAACTTGCCTTATGTTATGATCTATTCTTGTTCTTTAGGGGATTAAGGATCAAGGACATTAAGCCTAGTCAGCTGAACGAATGTACCTGCTCGCCCCGTGACAGTTATCGGCAGGCCGGCATGCTTGCAAGCTAGCATTGCGGAGATAAGTGGGGGGTTCAAAAATAATACCTGCCTTCTGCCACCGCATCACAACAAAAAAATCTCATGCCGGAGTAAATAAAATTAAGGGTGAGGAAAAGATTAGGACTGGGTATTAGAGACTAGAAAGGGATAGTCAGCATTGAGTCAGCCCTGCTGCACGGATAACGCGCTAGTGGTGGTCCCCAGCATGGGCCGTGCCCATCCATCCCATGGATATTCTGGCCCTGTTGCTTGAACAACGCCGTTAACTGAAAATTACTACGACGAGCAATCGGGTGAAGAGGGGTTCGAGAGCGGAGAGTTGAAAGAAACAAAATGTTCTAATGCTTCATGATTTCGTTGTTTCCGGAATTCATATATACATATTATGAGATATATGCATAGTCTACTATTACATTAATGATTACTCTAGGGAATTTGACATCACTTAACTAATTAATACCTAGGTATATGAAAAAAACTTATCTCATAAAAAAAAAATTTGTACATATTACTGGGATAATACTAGATGACGGTATACTTGTAACAGCACCAGCTGTGCCTGAGCAAAAAGAAAAAAAAATTGTTATTTAAAAACTATAAACTATTCCCTTCCAAAAGGATAGCCGCCTATTTGCTATTCTAACATAAAAGATTATCGCTAGTAGTTCATAAAGTCCTAAACCTATGCTTAACGGACTATCCCGATTGGTTATACAAGCCTATACAAACAGCGAATAGAGAGAGCTTACTAATATACATGAAAAATTCTACGAGGTCAGTTCAGCGATATCATACATCCAGACGCGAACTTCCCGACTTAAAACAAAATACATGTAGATGCTCCTGGAGGGCATCATCTAAAAAAACTAGATATAATACTTATAATATACTGGTTATCGAAAGTTCTAGTAGAAATATCCCGAGACCGAAGACAATTTAAATCATTGCCGAGACTATAGTCTGACGTAACTCAAGGTGTAATTATTCCGAATGGGAAAATCTAAATAATCGTGACGGAGGATAAAGAAAATGAATTGATGCTAAGTCTATGATTAAGCTGATTGATTTGCTTCGCGATAATTGACGTTGTTTTCTGAAGAATTCTAACTACAAACGAAAAGATAACTACCGATATGATCTTTAAATATAACCACACACTATATATACACATATATTTATAATATCACTGTATCTCCGAGCATACGGGATAAAGTGTGGCAACATTTGCCTTTATTTAACAAATATATGAAAATATAAAAGGCTACGTACTCACAGTTGAATGTCCATCGCTGAGGCGCCCCATTGATGATGCTAATGAGTGTTCCTGCATGTAAATGTATATATCTATATATAGTGGAATACGTATCCCACAGTGGGGCACGTGGCTCTCAACAAAAAAAAAACTAATTCTTTTACCAAAAGATTATCTGAGGCTTATTCAAGCTGGCTGGACCACGTTACTCATTGAGGATGAGGACGGGATTGAATCTATTTTAGTTAGTGCGTCTGGGGTATGTATGCTACCTGACCCTCGAAGTTCCGCTAGTCAACCTTCACTAATCATTTACTACTGCTATCACTTAATTCGACTATCTAGCTATGATTTATAAGCGGGGAAACCCTCTATAGTTCAGACATCGATTTATTGCTAATTCCTTTGGTTTATTTAAAATTTTTATTTTGTTGTTGCTCTTCGTTATTGCTTTTGAGGAATGTACTCTGTGTTAGCTGTTGATCAGCGGTTAATCTCTATAACCACAACGAGTGACGTGTCCACCCACGATATTTTAACCTCTGTGAGGTAGTGAATGCCAATTATACAGAATGATGGTGATGCTCGCCTACAGGTGATGGTAATTTCGTCGTAGATAGATTATATATATCCCCGAGCGAATATTAGCGAGGTTCCCTATAGCGATGGGAATTGAATGTTTATTGTTTTCTTTTCCTTTTCTTCCGCGCTTTAAGTGCTCGATTTTTATGCTGAAAGAAGAACCTTATGGTCAATGGACACGAGCGGGCCTATATAGTATACTGATTTTACTTACTTGTAGAAATATTTCCCTCAATTTTTATCACAGTTATCACGGCCTATTCCTGAAGGCCACTATTTGCTTTGACGCCCTCATCAATTATGGGATACGCCCAGATAACTTCCTAAGCAGTGCTCTTGGGTTTCAACGTTTTTCTTTGATACCGACAGTAAACGAGTGTCTTAATTATCACGTCTTGCCACTTTATACAAGAAGATGGCGGTCCCCGGATTTCATCGGATTTCCTATGCTCTTCTGCTTCTACTGGTTACTGCCAATGGTACCCAGCTACTCTTGCTGGTCCACGTCCGTGTACTGTGACTAACTTCATGAATTTACCCTTCTCTAAACGCCTCCTGAGGTCATAGAGTTAGTTGTTTCGATGACAGTTGAAAGTGTTACACGTCAACTTGCGTGTGTGACATTTCTGAATTGTTTTTCTATTATAGACAACCATAACACTTAAGACCGCGACTTTAGGATTCTAGTGATACAGATAGCTTTCGAGCCAGAGATGCTAACTTTTTGTTAAATTTAGGACAAATTTTCTTTAAGTTTATAATTAAACATCAATTATTTGGATGCTAAGATTTATTATTTACACATCTTCTTAAAAAAGATTGGGTTATCAGACGGGAAAATTTCCGTTGTTGACAAATTCAACTGCTTCCGTAATTCTTTGCCGAATGACTCTCCGTCTCACTCAAACTAGAATCTTAAAGTTACGGTCTTAAGGCAAGCTTTGGGTACACTAATTATTTTTAATAGACAAAGAGAAATTTTTCGAAACCCCACCGTCCGTCCGTCTGTCGGTCTGTCTGTGCGCACGATAACTCAAGAACGTGTATATTTAGAGAGCTGAAATTTTGTACACGAACTTTAAAAAACAAACAAAAGTTCGAAAATGAGACAAATCGGGCAACTCTTGCGTGGGGTGTCTATACAAAAATTTCATTTTCCACTATATATTTGGACACTGCCTGAGAACGCGTCGACATGGAGAGATGAAATTTGGTACATGGTGTTTTCATAGTAATAGCAAATAAAATTTGTTGCCATAATAAAATTTAGGTTTTTGACGTATATTGTGAAAACGATCAGTCCTAGACATTTTTATTGTACTAAAAACTTCTTCAGAATACGAAATCCTATAAAATTGGTTATAGCTTGACCAGTTCTAGCTTTTTTACTTGTTTTGTGATGCGTACACGTGGGGGGGGGGGGGGGGGTTTAGACAGCAGACTAACATTTTTTCTTTTTCAATTGCTGTTTCAAAATCGAGTGTTCCTTTTCATCTCATACAACTCACCATGCCTTTCTCACCTAGTATATACAGAAGCGAGCAAATTCAACCAGTAGAGTTAAGGATTGTGAATTTGCTTGATGTCATCAAATAGAGAATGCTCTCAATTGAAATTACAGAAACGAACTGCATAGGTCGGCTGGCTAAACAACCAAATATGGGTCAAATATTTTTTTAATACTTAACTCATTCTGATAGTTTCATCGAAATCGGAGGGGGGTGTATAGTCTAGTGTGATCGTTTTGGTATAGAATTGCTGTAAACAAACATATTCCAAATACAACTTTTACCAATTTCATATATATGTACATATTGTAATTTTATATACTTAAGGTATTCCGACTTAGAATCTCGGATGAAGGATGAATTGATGAATGTTAAAATAAAATTCACTGAACAAAGTCAAACAGTAGCTGAACTTAAGCAGGAAATTTCTAGATTAGAAACGAAGGTATATTTCTTTTTATTTTTATTCTTTGTCAACATGAACTGAATTTTTTAGAATTCCGAAATGCTCGCTGAGGGGGAGCTTCGATCTAACTTAGATGAGTCCGATAAAGTTCGTGATCTTCAAGATAGGTTAGCAGAGCTAAAAGCTGAGGTAATGTATCTTTAAAATAATATTTTTATCAATAACAAACATAAATTTCAAAATATTGTAAATACATAACGAATTGTTTAACAAAATGAAATATTCACAAAGCTTCTTAATATAACACATTGCCTTACAAATTTTACATAATTATCTGCTTTTTGCTTTTCTAACAATTGTCTTATCACATAATTTTAGTTTCCTACGCCAATAACTAGTCCAGAAACAGAACCGTGGAAATGGATAAGCTAAGAGTTTTCATGGTATTATTTAGAGTTTGTTGTACCGTCAATATTTCAAGATGTTTTGCATGAAACCTTTAATAGAATTAATCAGATATTTTCAAGCATGTCAAGTCGAATATAATTTATTTTCGAAATATGTAGGTACTGCATGCATTACATTATGACTATTGCAATATAATCAGAAAAGTTTTAATAACCTTAAATTATTAAATTTTATTGTATACCCAAAGGATACCTGTTATTATAGGTCCTGAGAGATTAATGATTGACGTGGGTATGAAAAAAGATTATAAGTGTACATGGTTTTCTAAATTCGTAAGAAATCATTACATTGCCATGCTTTTGTAGGATAAAAAACCGCAAAACTTGAACCAAATTTTATTTAGATTCTATTTTGACGTTTGCGAAGATCGAAATCATAGCATTTGATAATTTGCCTCATATGCAAAATCCTGGCTACCTGCAGACTATTTTATGAGCCAATTCAATTTGAAATTTCCAATGAACCAGATCAATATAAAATAACGCAGCTATAATCTCATAAATAAATCTGCTATCTATCTGCCTGTGCTTTAATTTTGTGTATGCTATTACTGCTCATTCTTGACATTCTTTAAATTGATGAAAATGAGATACATAATAAAGAATAATCTTTATAATTTACTATAGACCGATTTAAAACTTTTTTAATCCTATTCGCAAATATAATTATTAATTTATTTATTTCTGTCAAAAATAAGTAAAAAAATATACATTTGAGGAACGGAAAAAATGTTTGCCCAATCTGCACATTTGTCTGTCTATGACGCCTATACCAATTGAGCTACAGCTGACAGCTCCGTTTTATTATACTCTTAAATTCATTTTGTGTGGGGTCCTCGGCGTTAGGCACCAATATCATGGGAATTGAATAAATATTAAATATAAAAAAAAAATGTTTTGGGAACTCCCTTATCAAAAGTACGCAAGCCAGAGTACTACTGACTATGTCTTAATGTGAATCTGTTCACTGCATACAACAATTATAAAACTATTTGCATGCCAACCCATCTGCATATTTTTCTTTTCTCAAAAACAATTATTAATTCTGGAGGCCCAATATAGTTTTTTTTATTTGGCCTAACTATGACGTTTTAAAAGACATATTCCCAGAAGAAAATTGTAAGAGGACAATAAAATTAAAAAATTAAACAAATAATCGAAAACGCTAGTTTTTTTTCAACAGGCATTTTCAGTGTAAAAATTCGATTTGAAGCAAAAGCTTTGTGTTTGTTAAATCCGAAAAAAAGCGTGAGCAAATTAAAACAGATATGTAGTTGAGATTAAAAAAATTCGATGTCAAGCCTCAGGTGTGGGGCGTTAAGAGGTAACTCAATTATTTTTGGCACGTATATTATCCGTAGTAGTCCTAACATTAAGCCGTTTTAAAGATACGGGGTGTTTTATAAAAATTTACAGAAATATAGTGTACTCGAAACTGTCACGATTGGCCGAATTGGTTTGCAAACATTTTTCGGTCGTCTAAATATAATGTAACCATTTCTTCTTGACATAGCCTTTTGAGAATTTTTATAATTTTCAAATCTGACGTCTACAAGAATAATTTTCAGAGCGCATATATAATAATTTACCAAACAACCTTAATTCACCCACTCTAGCTAATAGGATAGGTTCGATAAAATAAGCAACTGTAAATGTAAAAATGTTATTTGAACTCAGTTAAAACTTCTTAGAAATTCTTACAATTGGTTTTGTGAAAATAAGTGTGACAGTAGGATAGGTTCGTCGTTGTGATAAATTATTGAGCTAATAATATTGGGGAGTTGTGAAATTACTAAAAGCCCTGCTTTTATTTCAAGTTTTAAATATGGGGCGTGGAAAAACATTAAGTAAAAAAGAAGTAGGTAAAATCGGTGTTCTAAAAGAAGAAAGCTCTAACAAGGAAATAGCGAATAAAATTGGTAGATGTGCAAATGTTGTGAACACTTAATTAAGAGCTAGAAAAAATTATGAAAATCAGAAAGGGGGAACAATACTGCAACAACAGAAAGAGAACGACGTTTGATATTAAGTGAAGCATCAAACTCTGCCAAAGCTGCTCGGACAACAAATGACGGAGAGTCTGAGCTGTTCATCGAGTTATAGAAAAAATCCCCGAACTTAAGGTCCGCTTAAAGAAAAAACTGATGTTGACTGAACGACACCGACGTAATTTCCTGGAATTCGCAAAAATCGTCAGTCTTGGGAACAACAATGGAGGCAAGTATTTTTTTCGGGCGAAAAGAGGTTCTGCTTTGATGGACCAAATGGGTTCTCATACTACATCTATGACATTAAGAAGAAACCTTTGTATCTGGCTAGAAGACATAATCGTATTGTCGATCTAATAATTATTACCGAGAGTAAACTGGAATCAAGGAAATTTTACAAATATAAAAAGATAACATCGATAGAATCATGCAATACGCTCACGAAGCAATATACACTTCCAGATTAGCTTTCAACTGGGTTTTAGAAGAAAATATTACAATTTGGAGTGGCCACTAGTATTACCGGACCTAAACATTATCGAAAATTTATGGGACTGGTCAATGAAAAAACTTCATAATAACGGGCGAAAATTTCAAGATAAAGAAGAACTAGTCCGCGCCATTCAACAAACGTGGTCCCAGATTCCGTTGGATATATTAAAAAACCTTATGCGATTCTGTAAAAGACAATATTTGAAGTAATAAGAAAGAATGACCGAAGCACCCATTATTAAATAACAACATCTACTGAAATCAAACTATTCTTTTTTAATTTGCACATTTTACATTTTTATTAAGAACTAATTAGTCTGTTTTACACGACAAACCGATCCTACTGTAACATATATGATTTCACAAAAATAGAAAAAAAGAAACAAAATAAGAATTTTTAAGATCATCCACTAACGCTGCAATTTCTATAAATTTTGAACTGATGCAATACCCAACGAAAAAATGTTTTTTTACTTTGTTTAAGTGACATTTTTCCATTTACGATCACTTATTTTATCGAACATATCCTATTGTCGGACAGTGTATACATACATGTATAATAATGTATAATATTAATATAATATTGATAGTAAATTGTTGCAAAACTTTAAAAATACATATATACATATTTCAAAAACTGAAAAGAAACTGAACTTTTATCGAGTAATTTTGAAACTTGGGGGAACCGAACCGAAACGGATTATAAATTGATAGATATGCCAACCGTACGAAAAATTTTGCGTGAGGTCAGCATGCATTTGCAAGATGATTCCATTATCAACTCAATTCACAACCTCTGACGTGATGCTTATCCTTCCCACAGCCTTTGTGCCAACTTTGAAGCAGAGAGAAGCGCCAAATACTGCGGGGTATTGTTCAGTTCGATGATCGCTAGAGGGTAGACGTTTATTTTATCGACTCCCGCTACTTCAGTTTTATAACTGCATACAGAATCGGGTTCATCCAGTGTCACTCTTCACAAGTTAATGGAGTCTCTAGAGTCCCGACTTTTGGAGAAGATCAATGGCCTTATGCAGCAATTTGAATGTTGTATTCAGGGGTGGCCAAACTTTTGAGGTACGGGGTCTACATTACAATTCAGAATATCGTAGCAGTCTACCGTCATCAACGGATTTAAATAAAACGCAAAATCTTCTTCAAAAAATCTCTAGGTACTTTCGAATGCTCCAGATTTAAAAAATACTTATGTCGCACCAATCCATTAATTGGCCGATGTTAGTAGATACTCTGTAAATGTTAATGCCTTCGTTAAAAGTGAACAGCATGAAACTGAGGACTTCTTCCCGAGTTCCAAATACTTCGAACTCCTCGAGTAAATTCTCCAACTGTTTGGCGAAACTTTGCAATCCCCGATTTAAATTGTGTGTCCTCTCGCTCCAAATTTTTGGTAATTCTTCAATCCGCCTAATCTTAGTTGGGATGCATGCACCAGAATCTTTTCTTTGAATGTTTTAACTAAGCTTTTCATATCAATCAAAGTTGTCTTTCCTTGCAGACATAGCTGGCGCATGACAGTGTTTCATGGCAATGAAATGCCGTTGATTTACAAAAGAATTTCCTCTTTATTTTTGCCATACCAATGTCGCTGCTTGTGATTTTGTGCCTGGAATCGTAAAAAAGATTGCTGTGCACATAATCCAGTTTTTAACTCACGTACCCTACTTCTATTTTTTAATGCTTTTCGACATTTGTTTTTTTTTAGTGCTACACCTGAGTTACAAATAAGACAAACACATTTATCATTTATCCTTGAACATACCGGTAAAGAGCACTCTGATAATGATAACTTTTTTCCGCACTCGACAACCTTGCCCGCTCATTTTAGCGGACCATACTGACTGAGAACACAAAGCCACGTTTTTGTATTATAGTACGGGAGATAAAGAGAGAGAGAGAGAGAGCTATCCGTTACTCATCCCACGTGAGGCGGCGCAATTATCTGAAAATGGCAATTTATTGTAATTTTTGTTCAATTGATTTTACTCTCGCGGGCTACCAAAAACGTCTACGCGGTCGATGTCTTGGCCACCCCTGTTGTATATCGTCTAAAATTGAGGATACAATCAATTCCTTAAATAATAAATATTGATATTGAGGGCTTGTCTTCACCTAGCTCGTTACACATTAATGAAAGCCTGACACCTCACAATAATTCTCTTCTCCGAGAGGCATTTATACTCCGCAAGCTGGGGAAGCTTGCCTCGGTGCAAACTAGAAGTGGATTAGTACATGTTAAGATAAGTGAAGGAGATTTGGAGACTAAAATTGTTAATATTGGACAGTTGCAAAACATCACACTATAAATTGTTGGAACACAGCTCTTGTTTACGTAGAGTGGAGTATTGCTGGAGCTGATATTTATGTTTATGTATAGAGTTATTCACATCTGTTCTATTTTATATTTTATTTTCTCTCTAATTTGCTGACAACTTTGATATGTTTAAATTCTTTTTTTTTCATACTTGAATTTCCGTAAATTTTATTTTTTTCCCGCGTATACTTCTTATTAGTTTTAAAATGCTGCTCCTATTGCGAAGACTATTTTGTAAAGTCCTCTTTGTTCAGAGCGAAGTTGTTTTTGCATCCCGATTGATGTGCTTAACACTTATGAGTATAGATAGAAATTGTTCTAGGCTGGACGTGGTGAGAATTTTGATTAACGTTTTTTTGGAATCGTTCCCCGGTGTGGAGGTATGTTCCGCTGGTGGAAAATGCTTGGTTACGTCTGTATATTGTTCCCCTAATTATTTTAGCTGCGGTAATGCACGCGAATTCGAAACCAAAATAACAAACTTAAGTCAACGTTACGTCATTGTTCGTGGAGATTTCAATGTTAATTGGCGTAGGCAGGACGCTGTTACTGATCAGTTTTCGCATTTGCTCCAATCACTTCATCTTAACGCGATTAACACACTGCCCACCTTCTATAACACTTCTAATCCCTCGTTACTGGATTTGAACCTTTTTATCGATAGGGGGAAAATAATAACACACAATCAAATTAGACCTCCTAGCAATTTAGACCATGATATTCTTCTCTTGATTGAAATTTCATTCAACATGAATCCTCCTCCACTTAGTTTCTCTTTTCACGATTATAATAGCATAGACACAGAGTCCTTGTTCGAAGAATGTCACAGCTTACCTTGGTGTAGAATTTTTGATTGCATTTCTGTGGATAATAAAGTCGAGATTTTAACTTCGTCAATCTCTTACCTATTTGATAAGTACGTACCAATTAAGACGAGATTATCTTGTAACGTGGTTAGACTGGGTTGCGGGTCAGCTCTAGATTACGCCAGGGAAAATGGGTAGTCCAACGATGAGAACACGAATGGGCCCCTACTTGGGCACCAAAATGTATTGTCAGGGTGAATGAATGGTCTTATATGAATGATAAGACGTTTTTATGTTAACTCCAATGTTTGTTTATTGGTGTCATTAAAGCCCTAATACAGTTGAGCTAACTTTACTTGATTAATTAATATTTAATTAAACAGAATTCACTTGATGTCTAATCTATGGGTTAGTTCTTTAGTTAATTACTTATTCTACGGCTAATTGTCAAGTTCAAATAAATCACTGATTGACTTCTCTATCTAGGGTTAATTGTCAACTTTAAATAGCTCACTGGTTCACTGATTCTGTTGGCTGGTTGTTGATCATATGGCGGGTGTGCGCAGATTTATTATCTCGGAATTATCTGTCTCGGGTCTGTACACGGGTGGTCTTGCATCCATTGGAATATATACTTCGGTAACTAAAATGCGACTGGCCTCGTATTCACAGAGTTAGACGTGGATATACACACCTCTCGGTAAATAGAATACGCGATCTCATATTCCCTGGAAGGAGATGTGGATATACACACGTCTCGGTGAATAGAATACGGATGGTTTCGTATTCGTTAGTGAAGATGTGGATGTACACACATCTAAAATTACAGAACACGGATGATCTCATGTTTTCTCCAAATAGACGTACACGCCTCGACGACGGTTAGAATACGGATTGTCTCGTATTCGTTAGTGGAGATGTGGATGTACACACATCTCCAAATACAGAACACGGATGGTCTCGTGTTTTCTCCAAATAGACGTGGATGTCCACTCACGTCGGCGGTTAGAATGCGGATAATCTCGTATTCGTTAGAGGAAATGTGGATATACACACATCTCAAAATACAGAGCACGGATGGTCTCGTGTTTTCTCCAAATAGACGTGGATGTTCACACCCCTCGGCGGTTAGATGGCCACGTACTCCATGGCGGAGGTGTGGATTATCACACACCTCAATATATCGAACACGGATATTCTCGTGTTCACTATAATCAGTCGAACTAGGTAGATGATCTCACCTAACTAGACTGGCGGATGGTTGGGAGGATGTTCACTCTTAACAATCTTTGATCTGGCTTAGCAGTCGCACGGCGAGATCTGGTCTGGGTTACTGGTTAAAATCAACTGCCGACTATGGCCTGGCGGCTCGCCTTTTATAGCACTGGCTGCCGCCGTCAGGCGAACTACCAGTACTCATTGCCACCAGCAGGCGACGGCTATCAGTGTAGCTGACTGATTTACGCCAGCTATCACTTGGTGAGCGACTGATCATCAGCAATATATGTAGATCTTTCCGCTCCAATCGCCTCTAACATTCGTCAAATTAACTTGCCGCGCAGTCCTTAGATTACGCCCAGTAGCTCGATTCATAACTTTTCTTTCCGTAGAGTGCACATTACAGAGCTTATATCGTCTTGTAACTTAATTAGATCTGAGGCAACTGGACAGAACAACTTATCACCTCGATTTTTGAAACTAATACTACCTATTATTAGTACGTATATGCTTCATATAATAAATTCATGCCTTACATTTTCTTCATTTCCCACCAGCTGGAAAGCAGCTAACATTCTTCCATACACAAAAAAAAATTGCCAGAATCCCCGGTTGATTTTCATCCAGTCCGCATACTTTGCTTTTTATCTAACAACATATGGATAAAAATAACCTTTCAACCCGATGGCAATCAAGCTTTCGAGCATTTCATAGTTGTGAAAGGGCTGTTTTAAAGGTATCATCTGATAATAGAAGTGCGATGGGTTTTGACAAATTCACTACCCTAGTGCTCTTGGATTTCTCGAAGGCTTTTGATAGTGTTGACCATGGAACTCTTATTCAGAAGCTCTGTTCCTCTTTCAAATTTGGTAGTTCAGCAGCGCTCATGTTAAATAGTTTTCTGAGTGAACGTGGTCAGCGAGTCAGGGTCATTATTGCCTCTAGAGTATGGTGTCCCCCAAGGATCGATTTTGGGTCCACTATTATTCAACTTATTCATTAATGACCTGCTGAAAGCAGTTTCGCGATATAGAAATACATCTCTATGCAGATGATGTTCAGGTCTATCTAAGCCTGCCTATAAGTCTTCTCGAGGACTTCTTATCACGTATTAATAGTGATTTGGATAGAATATATATCTGGTCTATTGACAATGGTCTACAACTTAATCCCCTAAAGTCACTGGCGATAAGTTTTTACAATAATGCTTTCGATGTATCCGATGTCTCTCCCTCCTGAACTGTGTTCTCCACTACTCATGCTGAATAAAGTCACCAATCTTGTGATTGAATTAAACAGCAGTATGAAGTGATGTAATTATGTTAAGACGAGACTGGGAAAAATTTATGCTAGGCTGCGCTGACTTTGGCTTTCGGCCGATATATTGCCTTGCAACACTCGTCTGATCCTATTGAAAATGTTGATTCTGCCTCATTTTTGCTTTGGAAGCGTCGTTTTCCCCAAATTAGATAGTATATGTGCACGTAAAATGGAGGTAGCATTCAACGACTGTATTCGATTTATTTTTAGATTGCGAAGATTTGATCACATTTCCCCATATAAGCTTCGATTACTTGGGTGTTCTTTGCAATCTTTTTTAAAGTATCAGGCGCGTTATCTACTGTTCGGCATACTGCGATCCAATAAGCCTTAATATCTCAGGGAACTTTTCTAGACTACTTCGTCTCAGCGGTACAAAAAACTGGTAATGCCTCGTTTCTATAGATCGGTTACCTCGTCTAGTCTATCAGATTATGGAATTGTTTACCCGTTGCTATACAAACCGCAAACACCGTCAATGGATTTAGAACGCAAGTTCGAACTCATTTAAAATAATCTCTTTATAGGATACTAGTTCCTATTTTCTTCTATGCAGTTATTTAAACTATTTAAACTAAATAAACTAAATTTAAAATAAATTTAAACTGAATTATAAAGATGCAGCCTTGAAACAATAAATTTTTCTCTTTCTTTTTTTAATTAACTATCAATTTAACGTAGATTATTCTTTCTTTGTTTAGTTATAGCTAAGTTCTCTTCTATCACAAATATATCTAGCACCGACTTACTTATTCGTACGTCAAAAGATTGTAAATCTTGTTTACATCTATAAGCAATAAATAATTGTTATTGTAACCAGTGAAGTGTGACCATTCCGTCCTGCAAGGATGTAATTTTTTTTCGCTTGCACTTAGATATTTTCTACATTCTGCGTCCAGCAGTAGTGTTCTGGTATGTACTGTTGTGCTAGTGTTCTATATATCACTACTAGCTCTCATGTAGTACAAGTGAATCGGTGGCATAGTTAACGTCAAGACGAAAGCGATGGAATTATTCACTTGACTACATATCCTCGGGCCCCAAAAGAAATGATATCTGCATGCTGAAAGACGGATGGATCAACTGACACAATTGTTTAACCAACTCCATTAAATCCTGCAGACATAGAACCTGTGAAATAGAGCTGAGAGGCACAAAACTGTGTTGCAGTGGCTTGAAAGCTTTATCTGCGTCTTTGTAATTAGAGAGATAGCTATAGACTACTCTACTTGTTATCCCTTCCAATAATCCTATATCAACCCCGAGGTGAATATTTCATCTACGCAGGCCTATGTATCCCTGTGGGTTGACACTAGGAAACACCGAAGCAATCGCGTTGTCAGCGCACCAAAAGAAGATGTGTGGTAGCTAGCTGGTTCCACACGAAAGCATCTTCTAGCATCTTAGCAGCAGGTTCACCACTGCGAAGCCGGTGAAATCTCTCTCGAGCAGAATCAGTCACTTTACGCAGAGGCAGTACCTGTATAGAAGATTGAATTTTACAGTTTCCGCTAACATCAATGATGTCCCCAAAATCCACCATGAGGCAATCCGGAAATGATTCCATTGGAATTTTTCTACATTCTTCTTATTTTTCTAATGCTTTGCAGGCGATTTTGTATTCCACATTTCACTTGCGTTACTTGCCTCCAACTCCGCATCCTTTTGAGATCATCCTTCTTTGGTAGGGTTAAGTGAGGTAATTACAAACACCTATCATTTATCAGTCGAAAAATTTCGTTGAACATGTGGAATCATGAACCGAAGTCCCGTTAATCAGAACTTGGTACATGACACCATCCAACCAAAATATTAGTAGGTACGTGTACGTACTTTAAAGCGGGAGTATCTCGTTTTGAGTGAAAATTAAACATTTTAGTTCGGGGAAAATGATTTTTTCTACAATAATTTTAAAGGTAAAATAGATTCATAGGTCGGACGGTGAAGTTGAAAGTGTGCACAGCGTGAGCTCCGTTGAAAAGTCAAAAAGTGCGAATTTATTCGCGAAAATTTCCTAGCATATATAAAGTGTTCAGTGCATGTGAAGCGCAAGAGAATTTATTAAAAATTTCTCATAGAAAATAGTTAATTAATCGAAATTAATTCTTAAGTGAACAAAAGTCTCTATACCGCAAGGAAAAGGGACCTGTGCTGTGTTTCTAAAACCTGTTCTGTGAAAAAAAAGTGCAACCCAACTATCAAGAAAAATATTTTAGGGTTTAGTTTTACTCGCCACGAATATATTTGTACCTGAAGGCACGACCGTGCAAGCAGCATGACCACACACAGTTTCGTTGATTGCAAGGAAACCGATCCTACGACTTGCCTTCTACCAACACCACTACAGCTTTACTGTATGAAAAAAAAACCAGTTTCTCACGACTTGTTCTCCCACATCAGGGCAAAGAAAAGACAAACAGGTAATCGTAGGTATTTCGTGCACACTCACCATGAGTGCATGCAGCACAATCTCGGTGAGTGAATTGGACAGGAGTGGATGAGCTAAGGATGCCGAAGGAAGGGGACGGACAGGAACAAGTGGATAAGTGGACCAACAGCAAGGGAGTATCACTATATTTCTTTTACAGCTTTTAATCTTTCTATTATATTAATTATTCCGTAATATATTTATATATCTTAAAAAAAAAAAAAAAAACACATGCATGAATTAAGATCCTTCCTTTCCAATTATTCCTTCCTGAATTAATTTATGATTTTATTTTATTTTTCTGTGGTGTCTTGTGTGATATAGTAGTTAGATATGAGCTGCTGATGCGGTTATACGCCCAGCTTATTCCAAATACCTTCATCCTTAAGTGTTTAGAATAGTCGGGGGGTATGGCTGGGCCTGGCCGCTTAACCAGGATCGGTGTAACGCTGGGCCATATTCCAATACATACAATACATACATACATAATAATTTTAAAGGTAAAATAATGTTTTCATGTTTGCTAGTATACATATTTTGATACTGCTTTCGGGGGAAAATATAAATTTTAGGTTATTCTGGCTTGTTAGTAGTTTACAATTACCGCTCTGATTTACAGCAAAAGGGTAATAGTAAATCTGCATTTGGGGTAATTGCAAACGACGAGAATTTCCGATTAAAATTTAAAACTACATGCTTAAATGCAACTTTCAACCGTTTTCAGGGAATCTAAAAGTTATAATGCCTCGCACGTACGTAATGAAGAGAATTGAGCCCTTAACAGAAATAAAGCCTACCGCGAAGCTGAAGCCTTCTACGGTATTTCCATTGCTGTTATATTTAATAGTATTAGTGGACGAAAAACATCTATAGAAAGAATGGGTGCGGGATGTTCACAGACTATTCCAAAAATCGGTTAAGACATAATTGTTAAATGCCTCATAACTCGTGCGAAAATGGGCTATTCTTGTAACAGAGATGAGTTGTGAAAACTTGTCGGAGAATATATAAACAAAACGACTTCAAAAGTCCCTTTAAAGATGGCATTCCTGGAGTTGACTGGTACTACTCTTTCATGAGCAGACACCCAGAGTTATCTTTAAAAAAGCCCGAGCATCCATAAAAATTGCGTAAAGATGGCCGAAAACCGGATATTGTATACGACTTTTATGCAAACTGGAAACCATATAACCCAGGATGATCTTGAATGTGAAAACAGAGATTGTTTCGTCTTCAATGTAGATCAAAGTGGTCTTAGCAATGAACCAAGTCGCTTAGGAGGCATAGCAGAAGAAGGGGACGCGAATCAACCGCGGTCTTAGCTTGTATTTCGACTGATGGTGCTGCACTTCCTCCTTCTATAATTTTTAAAGGAGCGGCGGTACACGCTCGATGGACTTCACTTGAAGCTTACCCTTAGACTGTATGGTGCTTCATTTAACAGGTGGATAGAGGAGCCATAATTTCTTCTTGGCTTACAAATAACTTTATACCTCACCTCACAAATATACGGAATGAATGGGCTATTTTGTTGTTTATATATAAGCGTGAGAACCAGATCAAGAAATATTAGTGAAAAGATAAAATGAGTCGGCGAACCATGCGTTTACCGAAAGAAAGGTTTGCTAAGCTCCTTGGCGAGGTGTGGATTAAAGAAATGATATTAAAAAATATCATTTCAGGCTTTGAAAACACTGTGGTATTTCCCGTTCGTGCTTCTAAATTACCACACAATTGAATTTAATACTGTTGAGCTTCAAGCATATCTTTCTTTACGGCAAATTCCTAAAGCATTAAGTACTTCAACACCTATATTGGAAACATCCCTTATCGAAGGTAAGTCTTTATTTCTTCCACAGAATCAAATAGACACTACTAAATTCATATCTTCTTCGGATATACCAGGTCTACCATCACCGCACACCGAGGAGGAAGAAAATTTTGCACAAAACCGAAAGACGCCATCAGCATACAGGGATTCTAGTAGTATTGAATTATTCAAAATTGCACCTCATTTTGCGCCCAATTAAGAGCCTAAAACGGTAATTCCACGTTTAACGCAATTAAGGTATGGTGAGTTCCTTACAACGGAAGAAGTTTGGAAGCGGCTTCAGGAAGCAGAACTAAAGAAGAAGACCAACCAAAAGCAACCAAAAGTAATAAATTAACATTAACAAATAAAAAGTCTCGATCTACCCAAATAGCGGAGACAGTGATTGGAAAGAGGAAAACGACGAGGATACCTAAGAATTGAAAGAAGTTGACCTAAGTAAAATTATCTTGGCTAAATTTAAAGGAGGCAACAGGAATTGTACTTATTGCGTTGTTGATTCAGTCGTTAAGAATGTAAACGCATCAGAAATCATGGTCTTAAATGTTTAGACACAGCTTACTTGACTGAGTCTTGTTAAGTTTCATTAAAGCAGATCAAATTTTAGGCGTTTTACCAGATCCTCCATTAAAATTTGTGAAAAAATTGATGGTTACGAGAAATGAGCTTCTGCTACATATTTACTATATTTAGGGTTCCGTATCCAAAGGGTGCCAACGGTACCCTATTACTAAGCCTCCGCTACGCGTCCGTCCGTCCGTCTACCCGTTAGCGGACTGTATCCCATGAACCGTAATAGGTAGACAGTTGAAATTTTCACAGACCAAGTCGATTTTTTTTATTACAGTTTTTTAAAACCATTTGATTTAAAAGAAAATAAGCTTTGAACAATTTATGTTAAGAAAAGTTTCCATTCGGTCAGAAATACTTTGTGTGTGCTTATGTGTAGAATACCTATCTACAATAACCCAAAAAAAAAACCTATAATGGGGTTTTTTAAGGGGGTAATTGTAAACACCTATTATTAACTTATAAAGGGAAACTGGCTCAAAAGTGATATGAAAATATAAGTTATGTTTTGGATTAAACAATTTATATATAAAAAAAAAAAATGTTTCAAAACGGAAAAACTTTTGAATTTCGCAAAATCGGTCAGCAAACTTGATTCTGTCTGTCAAAGGAAATTGAAAGTTGGGTTCAACGATGTTATTGGATCATTTTACATATAAGCTCCCTCGTAGAGTGCACATATCAGCGTATGTAACATCCATCCTAGGCACATCCATTGAAACATGTCTAGCTATAATCCACTTATATTTTCACAAAACCTAATAATTTATAAGAGCCCAGCTTACCTATATGAGAAACTGCATGTTTGGTGCAGAGCTTTTGGTGCTATTGATGCAACTCAACAATTAAAATTTACGAAATAAAAACAACCAAATTACTATGAAATATGATTTAATTTATTCGATTTATAAACGCGACGTCTTCCACCAAGGTTGCACACAGAGAGAGGGGACTACTTAATTATGTACCGTACAATGTTACCGTATGTAGTACTAACCTTGCCAGACTATATTAATTACTGGTTTACATATTGTACTAGAAGAAATTCATAAATGTAAATGATTATAGGAATTCAAATATAAATAATATAATTCTAATTATGACTGAAATTGAAATATATGCGCCACATCACTCTCCCTCAAAGGAAAATTTTTTTTTTGATAATTGAATCTAAATAATATTGAATCGAATAATGTTGTAAATTCATTAAAATTTAGTTTATAAATGTAATTCATGTATATCTGATGGTTTGCAGGTTGAATCATACCTTAGGTCTAATTTCAAACCTTGACGCTCCTTCCTTATTAAGAAAGGTGGAATTTGCTAAGAAAGCTGGTTTCAATCTGTCTATTGATATTGTATTTTCTTTCCCGTCTATCACGACGTTAAAATGTGTGTGGTGTTTGGAAATTACCTTATGAGGTCCACGGTATGGTGGTTTTAACTATTTTTATTTATTTCTTCCCTAATGAAAACGTGCGAACATGTTTGTAAATCTTGCGGTACGAAAACAGTTTTTTGTTTTCGGGTCCTGTTAGATTTTGGTTTTATTTGGACTATATTTTCTTGTATCTGTTTTGCTAAATCGTTTGTGAGTATTTGTTCGTCCCGAGAGTCTGTTATGTTGAATTCTGCTGGTAAGCGGAATGCTTGACCGTATAATATTTGTGAATGTGATAGTTCGAAATCTTCTTTAATTGCCGTGCGAATTCCCAAAAGAATCCACGGGAGATGGAAAAACCATTTTTTGGGGTCATCCGTTGCTTTTAAGGCGGCTTTGAGTTGTCGATGAACCCTTTCAACCATTCCGTTTGGTACGTCGTAGTTCGTATTCTATGCACTCCCAGTATGTTGGAGAGTTCTTTAAAAAGCGATGATTCGAACTGTGTCCCTTGATCTGTAGTGATTGTTTTTGGGATACTGTATCTCGGGATCCAATGCTGTAAAAAGGCGAAAACTAATGCTGAAGCGCTAATAGTTTTTAAAGGGATAGCTTCTGGCCAAAATGAAAAACGATCTTTCATGAATATACGCTAGGTACGCTAATGGAATCGTTTATACGATCAGATATTTGGAACTCTTCTTGTTGTGTTTTTGTGAGCCTTCGATCGCTATCACACAAGCTTGTGTAGAACGTGGTAACTTATTGAGCCATAGTTTGTTGAGGAAGGGTTGATTAACTAAACTATTCTGTCCTGCCAAAGATTCCATCTGTCGATAAATTTCAGATGGCTTCAAGTCTCCTAATTCAACTTTATGTAGAAGAGCATCGAGTCTCCTTTCTTCCGAGTCACGACTACGTGACAAAAGAGCTGATTTTAAAACTTCATATTTATCTGGGTTCGCGTTTGCTGATGGGTTAGTCAGGATATCGGCGACTACCTCCATAACTTCAGGATAAAGTGATGACACGAGATAGTCATATCTCGTATTGACAGCCGTTATCCCTCTAAGTCGAAACTGCGAAACTTTTTGTTTCACTATGCTGCCGCTGCGTAGTTGAAGTGACGAATCGGTTTTTCTATTAATTTATGTACTCGAAAATTTTTCATATGAACTTTTTCACTGATTTTTGTGGCCGAGGATACTTTAAAAGATCAATGACCTTAATTTAACCCTTTGGGATAAACAAGTAAATGTATTTACTGGTCACGAAAAATTCTTGTTTTAAGAAAAGTATAGAACTTTGGACAATTTGTGTGCGATTCAACGAGCTTTATTGCAACAGTGAAAGGCTTTTCAGAAGAGTAAAGGATTGAAATACTTGCAATATTTTATTGAACTTTTTTAGAATACGAAATCCTATATATATATATATATATCCACTTCAAAAATCAAACATGCACAGATCGGTGACCATACGAAATTTAATACGGGCATTCATCTAGGGTATCATAAGAATTGGTCATAGACCAATTCTATCTTTTTTACTTGTTCTTAATCATTATCGTCCAATAATCTCGCCAACAAATTATCTATATTGAAAAACCCGAAAAAAAAATTAATGGCTACCTACATTTATAAACATTTTTGCCCAGTCACACAATCAATGCAACTGACTGTGACTAGACAGCTTGTCGCCCACCAATTCTTATCCCATCCGCTCATCTTAGTATTCTCCCTCAGTTCGACTTTAATGCAATGTAAATGAAAATTATTTCAAACAAAATAAAATATTATGGCTGGCATGGCATACGTAATGCAATGCATGAGGATGATGCGGAGCACAGGTACAGCCTCTGGTGCTGTGCTGGTGGTTTGACGATGATGATCCGCCAGCCACCACTCACCACTGGTGACTGACGGCAGGCCGTCATTCTAAAGGCGAAAACCCAATGAACGCGGTAGGCGTCGCGGCGCTTTGACAGTTCAATAGAATATACGTGTTTAAGTTCGTGCTGGCCAAATGGCTGCCGCGCTTGCCGGATTCCAGGCGAAAGTAGAGCAATGTTCTACTTTTAACGCGCGGCAGACGCTTTGACAGTTCTTTTGATTGGTTTTAAACTGTTTATATGCTTGGTAAGCTGCAAATTCAAGAACTGTCACATCTGATATATCCACTATTTCACTTTTAAATAATAACTCGAGCTTTTCTATCACTTTTTCTTTTTATAAATAAATCTTAAGAGTACCAACGCGACGACGCCATTGGACCTTGCTCAAATCTTACACGCGTCTGCCGCGGAGAACTGTCAAAGCGACGCGACGTCTGCCGCGTTCATTGGGTTTTCGCCTTAAGCAGAGTTCGCATAAAATTTGTGAAAGCGGGTCGTATTATCACCCCCGATGAGTGGCGGATCGTTAACAAGCAGAGATTTTTCATACAATTTGTGAGAGCGGGTCGTAATGGAACGACCCGCCATACAAAACTTTTCAATATATGAGATGCGTATTCTTTCTGTTAGATGTTCTTTGGTAATACTCAACTGCAATAAATTAATTTGATTTTATAAAATTGATTAATTGATTCTAACATTGGAAAAAAACTTATTTTATAAATTAGATGAAAAACTATGATGACATTCCATACACTTGGTTCGTTGACGTCTATCCACCTGATTGTGTGGCTTATACTTTGACTGCAAAGGCTAGTCTCGTTTTGTTCAAGGTCTTGCTACCAGCTGTTAATGAAATTAAAGTTGACGTGGTTATGAGATCTAGCTGCATTTGTTCGTTATGCTTGTGTGATTGGTTTCGTTTGCGAGCTATGTATGTGCGTATGTGATGTTTCTTCTTTCTCATTCACATGTCTTGTAGGTGTGATGCGAAATGCTTTGAGGAGTGCGACGGTGTGCGTGCGAGAATTTGCCGAAAATTGTGTGTTGTTGAGGCGAATTCACTACCCTCTCATCACTTGTTGTTAGAGGTGAGATCATGTGCGTAAGTAAAATTTGAAGCGAATTCACTACACTCTCATTACTAGTTGGATATTACAGGCGTCACAAATATACACTTTAATATTTTAGGTTTATTGAAATAATTTTTTTCCTAAATGATGGCGATTAGATTTATTTCCTGATGGCTGGTTATATGCCGTGGTGCCGAGCATTGGTAATGAAATTCTTGCAGAATTTTAAATTTGCTGCCACGCGGCTTCCAAATCCGAAATCTAATTTTGTGGAACGTTGCGTCGTCGGGGTCACAAATTTGTTGGGTGCAGAGCTTTTGCTGCTATTTATGCAACTCAACAATTAAAATTTACGAAATAAAAACAACCAAATTTCTATGAAATATGATTTTAATATATTCGATTTATAAACGCGACGTCTTACTTCTACCAAGGTTGCACACAGAGAGAGGGGACTGCTTAATTATGTACCGTACAATGTTACCGTATGTAGTACTAACCTTGCCAGACTATATTAATTACTGGTTTACATATTGTACTAGAAGAAATTCATAAATGTAAATGATTATAGGAATTCAAATATAAATAATATAATTCTAATTATGACTGAAATTAAAATATATACGCCACACTGCATTTCTTGCATTCAACCAGAAATCTTCAGCTTCTTATCCCAAGACACATCTCACAGTATGGTGAACATTCTTACTTTGTCCAGGCTGCTCATAAGTGGAATTCTCTTCCAAGTAATATTCAAGATGAAGGTTCCAGTAAGGCTTTCTCAAGGTCGATCAATGTTGGTAGAATAAAATGGACCCAGACATAACATTAAAATTCATTTTGATTTTTTCATGTCCGGCTGTCCGTGTCCGCCTCTCCATCCGTCCATCTGTCCACGCACTGACTCTGAGGGCAGATATTTTCAGAGTCCCTTGGATGGTTGGGGCATGCAGTGAAGGCATACCATCTGCGCCTTCAATATTGGATGTAGATAAGTGACGTAAAGGTCCCTTCAGGACTGAATGTGTGCCGGCGTTTTGTTAAATAGGTACGAATTTTTTTGATTATGGCAGACGGCAGTGGCAGGTTTTTCGTGGAACCTCCCCACACTCTCCGCCAATTGCCGAGGCGAGCTAGCGTGCCGCCCTGCAATCAACGCTGTCCGTCGAGTGATCTGTCAGCTCATGCTGGCAGTCTGGACTTCACGTCCAAGCCAATCACTCTACATAGTACCATTATACCGGACCCGAACAAAATGAAGCATAAAAAAAATCATAAGAAGACAACAAGGTGGCATGCAAGCTTTATCTCAGACATTGGAAAAGATTAATGTATGCTTGCGATTTAAATCCAAGCATCACTACCAAGTGAAGTTGAACATTATCAACCGCAATGGACTAGATTGGAGGAAGGCCACAATGAGATATTTGAGCTGGCAGAAGATTCCTTCAGCTCCGGGTATGACATGAATGCATACTCCATTCTTGAAGACAGGGTGCAAACATGCTCGTTCAGCTCTCCCAAAAGTCCTAAGAGCTGAACCCACTTCCAGACAGTTTACAGGCCGGGCTACCCACGTCCAACACTACTTCAAATGCCTTGTTGAAGCTACCGAAAATTGCTATTCATACATTTAACGGAGAGTACTTGCAGTGGGGTCAGCACCCCGATCTCTTTACGCAGATGGTACATAAGCAAAACATGGGTGAGTGCCAAAAAATGTGATACTTGAAAACGAATCTAATAGGAGAGCCCGTGAAACTCATCCGGCACAACACTCTGTCTGTTGAAAATTCTCCTGCTGCCTGGAATGCATTTGAGAATCACTACAAAAATACTAGATTAATAGTAACAGCCCTCCTAAGCAAACTCCTATCACAGCTGAGCATTCAAGTCGAAAGCGTATCAGCTATCAAGGCTCTGCATGATACTACCCAGGAATGTATGAAGGGCCAAACAATCTTGGAGTGCCTACTGGTGAATGGGATCTACTGATGATCCACATCTTGATGAAGAAATTACACAGAACAGCACATAGTCTTTATGAACAGTCTCTCGAAAAACCTCGAGAACTACAATCCTTACGAAAATTACCCAAATTCCTCGAAACACGATTCCAGACCCTAGAAGCATTAGGAACCAAGGGAAGGAATCTGGAAGAGATCAAACGAAAATCGAGCAACGCAAAATCATTTGCAGCTACAACTACAAGAACATTCAAATGTGCATCTTTTAATGCAAACCATCAATTATTCGCATGTCAACGCTTTCTCCAACCGAAAAACCGCCTAGATTTTGTAAAGAGCCATAGACTGTGCATCAATTATCTCAAATCAGGACACGGTAGAACCACATGTCACTCCAGAGGATGCTCAAAATGCTCAAGGAAACATAACACCTTGCTGCATAGATCAAGGTACGCAAGGCTAACAACATGCAGCCAATAGTTATACTCAGGCAGAATCACAAAAAACTACGTTGACAACACAGCCACCGTACATACAGCGAGGCTATGCCATTTTAAGTACGGTAATGATCCAACTAACTACCGATGACGGTACAACTATACAGTGCAGAGCGATATTTGATTCAGGCTCTCAACTTAATTTCATGACATAAGGAATGGGCAAACAACTGAGGCTTCTAGAGGTTCCTCCTGACTCCATAGGTATTCAGGGAATTGGTGGAGGCAAACAGCGTGCTCAACAAACGTGAAAATAAGCTAAAAAACAACAGGATGCTCAACACAGCGAGCTTTCATTCTGCAGAGAATAACTTCACTTCATCCAACTATAGCCCTCGACATGGAGGATTGGCCAATCCCACAAAACATTAAGTTAGCTGACCCGTGTTTCAATAGACCGGGCCGTGTGGAAGTAGCTGAAATCTACCACCAACTCTTTGCAATTGGACAAATAAGGCTCGGAGATGGCTTACCAACACTCCAAAACACGCTACTTGGATCGATCGTTTGTGGCACCACAATTCGAAACCAGCAAGGGCGCTTTGTAGTCGGCCTTCCATTCAAAGAACAAACCTTAAACCTAGGAGAATCAAAAGACATCGCCCTGCAGCGTTTTCTTTTTAACCACAACCACATGGAAGAGGTTGATTTTAAGAGCATCAAGGCAGCCTACTACTTTCTCCCGCACCATGCCATACTTAAGCCAGACAGCACCACCACCAATACAAGGATACAAGGGTTGTATTTGATGCATCAGCCAAGACATCAACAAACACCTCATTAAACGATGCCATCCTGGTGGGACCTACCATATACATATACCGTCTACCATGCAGTTACTTGTGTTTAACCGTTACTTTAGGGAAATAACTTTGCTCTCTGTCTAGTTTCAATAACTGTGAGCTATGCTTCCACTTGTGAAATTACTCAGTAAAATGAGCTCAACACAATTGGTAGTGCATCAAACAATTTTGCAAAAGTGTTTAGAAAATCGGGATAAACTCATTCTCTTAAAGCAGAAGAGCTAAGTGTCGCGATGGACTATGAGTAGAACAGTTAAAAGATGTCTTGAGCGTCAAACTGATGAATAGAAACCACGAAGAGGAAGACCAAAAGGAAATTTATATGTAGGAGTGTTTGCAAAAAAGGCTGCTGCCCTTAATTAAACATCATACCGCATTACCATTATGCTGACCAGATCTTGCAACATCACACCAGCGACAACATACAAGTAGATATGAAATCTTCTATTCCAAGCCCAGCCATTACTTTTAAAGTTTGAGTGACCAACTTTTAGAAATGAATTATCTAACCAGCTGCAAATGTTGCAAAAGCTTGAAGCTTTTCTGCCGCCGCTCCTAAAGCTTCACTCAACATTTTTATACCCTAGATGAAATCTAAAGGGGTATACTAAGTTTGTCATTCCGTTTGTAACACCTCGAAATAATGATGGTAGAGCAATTGGATTGGATTGGATTGGACACCTACGCATAATATTAAAAGTTATTTTGATTTTTGCATGTCCGTCCGTCCGTCCGTGCGCATGATAACTCGAGAACGCATACACTTAGAGAGCTGAAATTTTGTACACGGACTTTAAAAAAAAAAAGTAAAATTAAGTTCGAAAATGAGACAAATCGGGCAGCTCCTTTGTGGGGTTGCCATACAAAAATTTCGTTTTCCGTTATATATTTGAACACTGCCTGAGAACGAGTCGCCGTAGAGAACTGAAATTTGGTACATGGTGTTTTCATTGTACTAGCAAATAAAATTTCAAAAATGGACAAAATCGGGCAACCCATTCTTGGTGTTGCCATATAAAAAAATAGGTTTTTTATGTATACTGTGGAAACGATCAGTCCAAGACATTTTTATTGTACTAAAAACTTCTTCAGAATATGAAATCCTATAAAATTGGTTATAATCATTTTTTCTGTCCGACGAACCGTTCTAGAAATATATGCGAAAAACCACTGCAAAAATCAAAATTGCTCAAATGGGTACCCATACGAAATTTCATACGGGCATTCATCTAGGGTATCATAAGAATTGGTCTTAGACCAATTCTAGCTTTTTCACTTGTTCTATTTATAGTTCATTCATAGTTCAAGTTCAGACATTTATTCATTGTGCTCTCATTCCATATGAATGACTAAGTCTCATGACAGAGAGAAGGGACATATTCAGTGAACTGCACTAAACCTCATCTAAGTGTGTATGAGTGTCACCGTATATAACATTTTTTATATTCGAAAGTGGCAAAAAATTACTTTCCCTTGTTCTAAACTATTATTGCTACGGAAATATGGTTCTCTGGATTGTCAGTTGTAGGTAAAAAGAAGTTAATATATGTACATGCTATGCATTCGTTCAAATTAGGAACGACCATGGAAACGAAACTACTTCAAACAATGAGGTTGTGAGCTCGCTCTTGATAGAGATCTTCTTGGTTTTAATCTTATTCAGAAGAGAATATTGAAGGCACTTGTTCGTTTTGCCATTCCAGAGCAAAAATTTAAATTGTTATAGATCTGATAATACAAAATTGAAGATAACAGTAAAAAAAATTTAGAAAGGATACAAAAAACTGCAGAAATGATATGAAAATATAAAAAAAAATTGTTTCAAGTCAATAAAAAAAAAGAGGAAGTTGGTCAACATATCATTCATGCTTGCCTACATAATAGAAAATAATTGATTTTGTCTCGAATGTTTCTGAACATCCTAGAACATTTTGAAAAATGCTTTTAAATAGTAAAACAATTTATACCAAACAAGGATCGCGCTCAAACTATATTTTTCAAATCAGCTGCCACATGTAACTTCATGAAGAAGTTGAATTAAACTCTTCTGATTAATTTCAGCTCCAAGCAATTA
Source organism: Dioctria linearis (assembly GCA_963930735.1). Taxonomy (NCBI): domain Eukaryota; kingdom Metazoa; phylum Arthropoda; class Insecta; order Diptera; family Asilidae; genus Dioctria; species Dioctria linearis. The sequence goes on along the minus strand of OZ005742.1, from coordinate 123,745,594 downwards.
ATACTGCTGGATGATTTAGTTATTGTTTTGGATAGGCTCTGCTATATTTTTACTAAATTAAGATTGATGCATTTTTTGTAGAATATATCCACAAAATGTTATTTATACGTTTACCCAGCTCTAAGGGATTACACCGATATTGAAAGATAAATTAACAAATAAAAAAGCTAGAATTAGTCTAAGAATATGAATATGTTTTAATACTTAATTAATTCTCAAAGTTTCATCCAAAATCGGAGGGGGCTCGAGTCTGAAAATTGATAATATTGATCATTTTTGTTAGGAATTGTTGCATATGTATGTATATGCCACCCTTCTGGGGAAGTTAACTCGTTAAAGTGGATTCTCTTTAATTTCTAGAAACGTTCATCGGACAGTAAAAATTGTTATAACCAATTTCAGAGGTTTTGGCATTCTGAAAAAGTTTTAGTGGTTTAAAAATAAATATGTGGGTGAGACTGACCGTTTTCCCAGTATACGTAAAAATTTTTAATTATTGTATGGCAATTTCACGACGGAGTTGTCCATTAATTGTATACAAAATACTTTTAAGATATTCGCGTATAAAATTTCAGCACTTGACGTCAACCCATTTTCAATCAGTGTCCAAATATATAGTGAGTGTAATTTTGTAGGGCACCTTTACAAATACGTTACCTGATTTAGCCTATTTTCGAACTAGACCTACACCTTTATTAAAAGGGCCATGTACAAAATTTCAGCAGTTTAAATAAATGCGTTCTTGAGTTATCGTGCAGACGGACGACATGCAAAAATCAAAATAACACTTAACATTATTCACGGGTGTGCAATCCATTTTGCTCTACCAGCAATATTCTATGTATCCGCTACAAATTAATGGTATCCTCTTAATACTCAATGATTTCATCATCTAGGGTATAAAAATTAACTGCTTCGTCCGGTTGTTGAAGCCGGTACCTTCCGCTTTCTGTCCGACTGTTCTTACCGGAATTAACGAAACAGATACAGCAGATCTTATATTTTGTAATTTTCTGACCTTTTCAGCTGGCATTAACCAGAATCGTTGAAAGCGCACAAATGTTGAAATTAAAATTTATATATGTTTTCAATGAACAACTAATTTATTAATATTTTTAGAACCTAATTTCATAGCTTTGTAATACAGTGATGAATTAATTGTACGTATAAAGATATTGGTCTAAATTGAATAAATAAACCTAACGTAAAAACAATAACATGAAGAACATTGGCACAAGCTGGCCGAGCCGAGCTGCCAGCAACAAAATTCTGAAAAGCTTTCTATCAGGGGCCATCAGCTCGTTTTAAAACGAAGCTTTTGGTTCATATTTTTATACGGCCATTTCAAATCTACTTGTACGTTGTCGCTGATCACACTATGTTTCTACAACCTTGAAATGTCTTGCAGAAAACAGGGCTAACGTTGTCCCGAAAAGTGACAATGCACCCAATACGTCAGAACTCAGGTCTATAGAAAGATAGTAAAGAATATATTGCGTAAAGAAGGCAAATGTGCAATCTCATTACCACATTTCAAGAATTTCTGGATTTCTACCAGTAGAAAAGTGTTGCCAGAAACTTTGCAAAAACTAATGAAAGTTGTTAAGAGAAAAGTGAGGTTATATTTCGGAAAACGTATAAATACATAATTTTAAGACTTGTTGTTCTAGTACTCTATATTCTTATGAATTAAAGAAAATAAAACAGAAAAGCACTCTGTATTCTTATGAATTAAAGGAAATAAAACAGAAATAAAAATAATTTTAAATGATCTTCATACTGTTGTTTTATTGTGGTGCAGTATTTTCTGAAACAATCCTTAGTTTTATGTCAGTATGTACACCAATAATATATAGGATTTTGTAATCTTGGATACATCACCAAATAAATTATTAAATATTTACGTCTTGAATATCTGGCAACGAACGCAGACACATTCAACTGTACATGGCAACCATTGTCATCGATGCAAGACGGCGCTCTTGGCTTTCTAACATTAGTCCACAGGGCTTCACCTCGCTTTGGAAAAGCTGCAAGGGCTCTGGGAAAGGTACTCACTTCATTAGAGACTTTGAGCTGGAGGGATGATGGGTCCGGTTAATAGAGGTTATTGATACTACAGGCTGCTCTCGCCGGACTTTATGACCGTAACGGTGGCACTTGAAAAAATTATTCATTCAAATTCAAATTTTTCTCGATCGCTTTGCAAAAGTGTTTTCATTTATTTCGAAAATGTACACAGGACAAATTAGACGCACATTTAAATTTAGGCATACCAATTTTTAATCTGGCTTCAATTCTTAATTTTTATTTCAATTCCTATTTAGTCTTTTACATTTTGTTCAGTTCTAGTTCTTTGCATTGTTTGAGCCTTTTGCGTCCCCCTTTTAATTTTAGATAGAGCCAATTTTTTCTGTTTTCTTGTTTCTTAAGGTACATTCTGTAACGTTTTGATGCTCTTTATTCATATTTATGTTTTATATATTTTTATATTTTATATATTTAAAATTCACATAAAAAGAATATTGTTATTATTAGACGCATGATAGATCTCTTCCAACTAGAAGGAAGATGTGTATGTACCGTAACTGGTGAATTGAAAAGCTCCAGAAGGTCTGGAATCAAAAGATTCCTGAAATATATGAAGAGCTGTGGAGTCAAACCATCATGACCAGACGATGTGCGCCGTCTTAAGTTCTTCGTCGTAATGACCATCTAGGCTGATTTCCCTGTCTACTATGTCCCTATTTTCTAGTGACCTTCACTCAGAATACAGCTGAGTGTAATAATCCCCAATGATTTCTGAGAGTTCTTCTCCGTTAGGGATTTCTCTATTTTCCTTTACTATCAATTCAACCTCAGTTTTCGCAGTTCGCCTTCTAGTTGTTTGGAAGAAGTACTCGGCCGGTGATTGTCCTTCGCTCAACCAGAGTGACCGATGCCGCAGCAGAAATTGCAAGCTATGCATTGTTGTTTTGTGCTGCCAAAATGTTCTGTCAGTCCTTTATAGCTTACCAGTAGCTCTGGGTGAGCTGGGAGAAAGCAGCAATATGAGCAACTTCGCCGGATAGGCTAAAACCTCGATATGTGGTTCTGTTGAATCTTGTCTCTACAAATATAAATAAACGAATATGGAGTATTCTAATGTCACACTTTTGACAGAGATTCGGAAAGTCATCTTTACTTTCCCTCCAGTTTACCAAGAAGCAGTAAATTGCCCACAACCCTGAACTTAACAAATGATCGTTAAAGATCCCGACAGCAGTTCCCCTTTCTGTTATCGTGCTGCTCGCTTAAACAAGAAGTTGGACGCTCATTGAAGAGAGAGTATGGGCTTGCACTTAATTTGGGATTGAGGGATGAAACATTTTTATGGTAAGAAGACTTAGAACTGCCACTCACCGCTTGAGCGAATAGCTTCTTATGCTACTACAGTTTCTCCACAGCTTGAAGTGTGGTGTTAACTGTGGGGCTTTTACCTGCCGGTTGGGTTAGCAACGGCCGTAAAGTTATTCGCTAGGTTATTGGCGATAGTTTTGGAGCGAACGCTACTTCACAATATTTTTTTCGGCACTACACCTATAAACGCGGCCAAAACGTTGGAACGCAATGCTGCTGTCGATGTTTGAGCTTCCTCCTTTTCAGCTGCTGCTTTTGCTGTTCCTTCCAATACTGAAGTTGCTGCTGTTTCAGAGATGGGTGATAGAAGGGATGCAGGTTGATTCGTGCCTTTTGCGATCTTTCCCGTTGAGCTCATTTGCGAGTCTCCTCGTTCTAGGTTTTTGACATCGACCTTTTCAACGGGCCCCGAAATAACCTTTTGAGTGGGCTTTTTAATGATTTTTGAGGTTCCGCTGAAGTTATATGGGGACCCAGTTTTCTTCTGAGAGAATTTTCCTTACTCCTCTCTCCACTACACCATTCATGGGGGCTCAGATTTCCACCTAACAAATTTAGAAAAGTACTTGTCCTTTCTCGTTGGGGTAGAGAGTGATTAATGCACACTAATTTGAACAAATTTAAACACTTAGAATTAAGTTTACATACATATTATTATTTCCAGAAGCACATATGATAATTTTGCTTGCTTCCATAAAAAATCGGGAAGTGCGGTTGCATAGTTTAATAATAAATTGTCACAATAATGTCTAATTGTTCGATAATTTTTGATTTTTCTTCTTAAAATCATTCGGTCAAATTAATATACATATTTTTTCTTAACTTTTACAAAGTTCCACCAGATCACGTTTTGGTAGTTGTTACACTTTCTTCTACTTTTTATCAGCTATTTTATGGGCGACGGTATTGAGACACGTCTGAACTTATCAATAATATAATAATAAATTTTTTATGTAAATTTGTCCTTTAATTAAAAATGTTTTAAAATATAAAAACAAGAAAAAGTGGCGCTGAAATCAGAAAAAATTCTCTAAATAAAACAATAAATTGCCATAGCAACAATAAATGCACTTCATTATTTGTGGTTTGAAGCGTTACCGTTTCGTATAAAATTGCGTGTCTGTCTGTCGATAGCTCGATAACGCGTTTACCTAAAGAGCTGAAATTTTGCACACAGCCTTTTTAAAAAAAAATTAGATTTAGGCTCGAAGATGGGACAAATCGGGTAACTCCTTCGTAAAGTTGCCATACAAAAATTTCGTTATTCACTATTTCTTTGTACATACACTGCCTGAGAACGCATCGACATAAACAGCTGAAAATGCCTACACGGCGTTTTCATGAAAATAACAAATATAATTTCAACAAATAAAAAAGCTGGAATCGGTCTAAGACGAATTCTTATGAAACTCTAGCTAGACGAATGTCCGTACAAAATTTCGTATGGTCATCGATCTATGCAAGTTTGATTTTTGAAGTGGTTCTTCGCATATATTTCTAGAACGATTTATCGGACAGAAAAATGATTATAACCAATTTTATAGGATTTCGTATTCTGAAGAAGTTTTTAGTATAATAAAAATGTCTACGACTGATCGTAAGTCCGTGTACAAAATTTCAGCTTTCTAACTGAACGCGTTCACGAGTTATCGTGCGCACGGACGAACAGAAGGAAGGACATGCAAAAATCAAAATAACTTTTAATATTATGCGTGTGTGTCCAATCCATTTTGCTCTACCATCATTATTTCTAGATGTTACAAACGGAATGATAAACTTGGTAGGCCCTATAGATTTCATCTAGGGTATAAAAATGGACTAAATCGGGCAGCCTGCTCATGGTATTGCCATACAAAATTAGAGGTTTTTTAGTTATATTGTGAAAACGATCAGTTCTATACGTTTTTATTTTACTAAAAGTTAGACGAATCGTTCTAGAAATAGATGTGAAAAGCTACAATCATACGGCTACAGATGGGTGACCAAATTATATACGAGCGTTCATCTATACTGCGTTCGTTTTCTCGTTCTGAATGAATCTGTATGAATCGACAGAACGATGTCATAATTTAGTTCTGTGCTCATAGAAAAGGAACGAAAACGAACAGAACAGTGTTTGACATTTCTTCCATTTGATAAAAGCAGGTATAAATTCGTAAAAATTGTTGTTTATGAAAATTAAAGCCATTTTCCAACAAAAGCAAGTTAAACTCAACTATTACCACCTCGTACTAATTGTAGACAACCCATTCACGAATACAAATTAAAATCGTTCTGCTTAAATCCGGGAAAAAGTCAGGTGCATTTAGAACGATTCGGAGTCCGAAAAAAGCGATGACAGATTGAAACTATATTTTTCGGCCCGAGAAAAAGAACGACATGGATTGAAAAAATGAACGAGAAAAGGAACGCAGCACTAGTATAGGGTATCGTGAGGATTGGTCTTAGACCAATTCTATCTTTCTTCTATGCTTACAGTTTTAAAATGAATTCCGTTGCGATCTTAATTTGTATTCACTTGAGGAAAAAGTATAAATTAAATTTTTAAGCGCATATCAGCCACCCAATTTCAAATTAAATAGTTCCTGCCTGAGAACGCATTGAGGTAGAGAGCTGAAATTTGTACACGGCGTTTTTATAAAAATAAATAAAATTTTAAAAATGCTCCAAATCGGGCAATCCGTTCTTGGTGTTTTCATACAAAAATTTCAAAAAATCGTATGAAATTGGTATTAATCAGTTTTACTGTCAGAAGAACCGTTCTAGAAATAGATGGAAAAAACACTTTGACAATCATACTTGCACACAAGGGTGGCCATATGAAATTAACGAGTGTTCATCTAGTCTGATGTATCGTATGGTTTGGTCTGAAACCAGTTCTAGCTTTTTTACATCTTTATACCCTAGATGAAATCTATAGGGGTATACTAAGTTTGTCATTCCGTTTGTAACACCTCGAAATAATGATGGTAGAGCAAAATGAATTGGACACCCACGCATAATATTAAAAGTTATTTTGATTTTTGCATGTCCGTCCGTCCGTGCGCACGATAACTCGAGAACGCGTTCACCTAGAAAGCTGAAATTTTGTACATGGACATTAAAAAAAAAAGTAAAATTAAGTTCGAAAATGAAACAAATCGGGCAACTCCTTCGTGGGGTTGCCATACAAAAATTTCATTTTCCACGATATATTTGGGCGCTACCTGAGAACATGTCGACATAGAAAGCTGAAATTTGGTACACTGTGTTTTCATAATAATAGCAAAAAAAAATTTAAAAATGGGCTAAATCGGGCAACTCCTTGGTGTTGCCATATAATAATTTTGGTTTTTTACATATACTTTGAAAACGATCAGTCCTAGACATTTTTATTGTACTAAAAACTTCTTCAGAATAAGAAATCCTATAAAATTGGTCATAATCATTTTTTCTGTCCGACGAGCCGTTCTAGAAATATATGCGAGAAACCAATGCAAAAAATCAAAATTGCTCAAATGGGTGACCATACGAAATTTCATACGTGCATTCATCTAGGGTATCATAAGAATTGGTCTTAGACCAATTCTAGCTTTTTCACTTGTTTTATATAAAGTTAATACACATCTTGTAAAATGAAGAACGTACGCAGCGGCGGGCAGTCGGAAATATACTCGTCGTTTTCGTCGTTCGTATCTATGGTCTATGCAGCACAGCTGCCACGCAAAACAACATGATCAGCGGTAGTTCTAAACATTTAACGATTCTAATGATAAAGCAGGAAAATATATAAATAAACATGTGGGCATATTGGAGCAATAATAATGAGAAATTTATGACTGAACATAATATGAGGAAAATTTGAGGCAAATAATTTAAGGAATCGGCAAAGAAGAAGATATTTGGGGCATACCAATATCCATACAATAAATATGAGATCCAGTAAATCTAAGATAAAATATATCACGAGAAAATATGTCGGCTTTAATACAAATCATATAATTAAAATACCTACAGTATGTGTAGTCCAAACGCATAGGGTGTGTCTGTGGGCTGCTTTCATGACAAAAAGTCCACTACATCTATGTACAATGTATGTATGTCCGGAAATGTTCGATTACTCTTCTACCGCCATTTTAAAGTTTTTATACCCTAGATGAATTCATAGAGTATACTAAGTTTGTCATTCCGTTTATAACACCTTGAAATAATGATGGTAGAGCAAAATGGATTGGACACCCATGTATAAAACTAAAAATTATTTTAATTTTTGCATGTCCGTCCGTCTATCCGTTGCCATATAAAAATTTAGGATATTTACGTATCCTGTGCAAACGATCAGTCCTATATGGTTCTGTAGCGTCAACTCTTAAACTGTCATGAAAAATCACCTGACATAAAATTGGCAAAACTGTTTAACCTTCTAGAATGTTTTGTGACAGCGGTTTTTGTTATAACCAAAGCAAGCGTCTCATTCTTTATTCTTTTTTAATAAGACAAAAGAAACTTGATTAGTTGGAATCTCAAGCAGAATAGACGCGTCCTTAAAATCGTAAAAATAAAAATTGTTAAAAATTAAGAACAAAAAATAAATTGTCTTTTTTATATTAAAATTATACTTGTATTTTATTTAATATAAGTATACAAATTAAATTATAGCTGCAGTTCACCCTTAGAGGAAAAATCTAATAGCTATAAATTGGTGACCCCGATCAAAGACAACATATTTATACAATATAATATTGCATCATTCAACACCACCATTGGAATACAAAATGAGTGACGACGAAGAACAGGTTAATCAAATTAATCCAGTAAATCCAATTGATCCAGGTGATGAAAATCAACTGGATATTGAAAATCAATTGGATGGTAACGCCCAATTAAACGCCGCATCAAAAATTAAAATTCAGCCATTTTATGAAGCTGATCCAGAATTGTGGTTTATGTTACTAGAAGCACAATTCACAACGCGACGTATTACAAGTGATGCAACAAAGTATAACACCATAGTTGGTTTATTAACCCAACACATTGCTGAGCGCATTAAAGATATAATTAAATCACCGTATGCTAATGGTAAATACCTTATAGTAAAAAATCGGTTAATTAAAGAATATGCTGACTCAGCAACATCTAAAATAAAAAAATTATTGTCACAACTCGTACTCGGTGACAAAAAACCATCCCAGTTATTGCGCGAAATGCAAACACTTGCTGGTGCCAATGTCGATGATGAATGGTTACGCACATTGTGGTTACAACGTCTACCTCGTACAGCTAAAGCTATTTTGTCTGCCTCGTTCGATACACTAGAAAATTTATCAATAATGGCTGACAAAATATGGGAGAATAATGATGATGTCTCAATCAGCGCAGTGTCAACGCCAGCAGCAGCACCAAAAGATTCACCTGAAATGGAAATGCTAAAAAAATTATTCGAAAAAGTAAATTTCCTTTCTGAACGTGTCGAAAAAATCGAAAAGAGGAATTATCGTGACATGACACCAGCACGTGGTCATTCAAATACACGCTGTGGCGACATGTTATAACTTCGCATCGAAAGCGATCATCGAAGCGAAGATTTCGATCTGGCGGTATGTTATAAGATTTTCGTTCGACAGGCGATTTTGCTTGTTTCGAAATTATTTCCGAATTTTTTTCCCTAGTACAAATGACATTTATAGATTCTTTTTCTAGTTGTTGATAAATTTTAATAATAATAAAATTGGAATTTATGAATTTTTCATGCGCAGTGGCTTTATTTGTGGAGGATAACAAAAATGACAAAGAAATTATTAATTACCGGGACAAAAGAAAATTTTTAAGGCAGCGGTATTATGTTATGGATATACCTAACAAAATGTATTGCCTTATTAATTTTTGGATTCAAGAAATATTCTTACAAGTTTTATAGCTTCAGTTTGAAGAATCTATATAAATAATATATAAAATCATTTATATTGAATAAATTAAAAAAAATTTACCATTTAAATCTAATTTCTTTAATTTTACATTCATTTTTTAATCTTCGCTTGTACTATCACTCTCAGCAAAACTCAGTGATATTCTATCGCATTTATCGCCTGTCGAAAGTGTTACAACATACCGACTATCGATAAATTGTCGAACGTCGAATCTTTCGAAGTTATAACATCTTGCCCCTGGTCGTCACATCTGCGATCACCTTCACGACAGTCAGAAAAACTAGAAAAACGTCAATTCGAAAACTGTTGGTATCATCACATTTATAAAAATGCAGCAACACAATGTAGACCACCATGTAATTTTAATAGAAACAATCCAAAAAACTAGATAAACGAGTTTCAGTACAGGCGTCTGAGCTCAAAACTTTAACAAATCGCCTTTGTTATTTATGATGAGATTAGTGGACGTAATTTTTTAATTGAGACCGGCGCTGACGTATCAGCAGTACCACCAACCACCACATGGAATGTTGGCATTACCACTGATAACGCAGACAATACGCATCTGTACGCAGCAAATGGCACAAAAATTCAAACATTTGGAGAACAAATTTTAAAAGTTTCACTCGGACTTCGACGAGAATTTGCCTGGAAATTTATTAAAGCAAAAATTGATACACCAATTATTGGCGCAGATTTTTTGCATCATCATGGCATCATGGTTGATTTAAAACAAAAAAAACTTATTGATACAACCACAGAGCTACATAGCATCGGCATAATCAAAAAATCATTAGCACCACACCTAACTGTTATAGATAATAATCATAAATTTGCATTTCTTTTTCGTGAATTCCGAGAATTATTATTATTACGACAAACGTCACACACCACATTACAACAGTTGGTCCACCAGTAACGTCACGTTCAAGACGATTACCACCAGATAAATTAACAGCTGCCAAAATCGAAATCAACGAGTTAATAAGGTTAGGAATTTGCCGCCCGTCTAAATCAAATTGGTCAACGCCACTGCATATGGTATCAAAATCAAATGGTATGTGGAGACCATGTGGTGATTATCGTCGCCTCAACGCCATTACGGTCCCAGACAAATATCCCATACCTCACATTCAAGATTTTGTCAACATTTTGGAAGGCAAACAAATTTTTACCTGTATAGATTTAAAAAAAGCATTTCACCAAGTTCCAGTGGAGCCGTCAGATATACCAAAAACGGCAATAATAACACCGTTTGGGTTATATGAGTGCACACACATGACATTTGGTTTGAGAAACGCTGCGCAGACATTTCAACGTTTAATTGATGAAGTATTGCGTGGTTTAGATTTTGTCGTTGCCTATTTAGACAATATTTTTATTGCGTCACGAAACTATGAAGATCATATTAAACACATTCGCATAGTTTTTCAACGTTTACTAGATCATGGTTTGAGAATCAACGCAGAAAATGCAAATTTGCGCGTGCTGAAATAGAATATCTTGGACATCTTTTAACAGCCAATGGAGTGAAGCCACTACCCAGCAAAGTTGAGGTGATCCAAAAATTTCTAAAACCAACTACAGTACAACAGCTTCGACGATTCATTGCGATGATAAATTTTTATCGCCGTTTTATTTCGAACGCTGTCAAAACGCAAGATCGACTACAATGTTTAATAAAGGGCAATAAAAAAAACGATAAAACTGTCATTGAATGGACAGATGACGCATCAGCAGCATTCACCGAATATAAAACAATGTTGGCAAATGCAACATTGCTCGTCCATCCATCAAAAACAGCATCAATCGCATTGGGAGTTGATGCTTCTGACAACGCAATTGGCGCAGTGTTACATCAAATTGAAAACGGCCAGTGTAAACCACTAGGTTTTTTCTCCCACAAGTTGAACAGCGCTCAACGCAAATATTCACCTTATGACAGAGAATTACTATCTATCTATGAAGGCATAAGATATTTCAAACACATGTTAGAAGGCAGAGATTTTGAAATTTTCACCGACCACAAGCCATTAATTTTCGCGTTCAATCAAAAGAGCGACAAAGCATCACCGCGCCAAGCACGTCAACTGGATTATATTAGTCAATTTTCAACAAAAATACGTCACGTAAACGGTAAAAACAATACCGTACCAGATTTACTTTCTCGAATTTATCAGATCAATACAACAGAAATTGATTACGCTAAACTTGCAGAAAGTCAAAAAAACGATGAACAACTACAACAAATTCTTCAGTCAACCGAAACTTCACTACAATTAAAATTGATGGAATTACCAGGCACCAAAACAAAATTATTATGTGACATTTCAGGTAAATATATTCGACCATACGTTACTAATGACAGTTGCTTTTCCGTAGTAGAAAAAATTCATAATCTGAGTCATCCAGGTATTCGTTCAACTACAAAATTAGTCCAAGACCGTTTTGTTTGGATTAATATGAAAAACGATTGCAAAAATTTCGTAAAACAGTGTATAGCATGTCAACGAGCGAAAGTGTTCCGCCATACTAAAGCACCATTTTCACAGTATAATTTGGTCAGCAATAGATTCGAACACATAAACGTCGACATTGTTGGTCCATTACCACCATCAAACGGACAAAATTATCTACTTACAATAATTGATAGAAGTACTCGATGGCCAGAAGCCATACCAATGTCAAACATCACAGCAGAAACAGTTGCCAGATGTCTCTTGTCAGGCTGGATTTCTCGGTTCGGAGTTCCACTAAAAATATCGACAGATCAAGGTCGACAGTTTGAGTCCATTCTGTTTGAAAAATTAAATGCTTTACTTGGTATACGTCATCTACGTACAACTGCGTACCATCCGCAAGCAAACGGATTAATCGAACGATGGCATCGATCATTGAAACAATCGTTAAAAGCACATCTAACAGAAAATTGGACTGATGAAATACCACTGGTAATGCTTGGTCTTCGAACAGCTTTGAAAGAAGATATTAACGCAACACCCGCAGAACTTACGCTCGGCACGTCATTAACATTACCAGGTCAATTTTTCGAAAAATCCAAAATTGACGTCAACGATCCAGAATTTATTAAACAGTTCAAACAAATTATGAACGAAAATCGGCCAATGCAAACTAATAATCATACTGGCAATACTTTTTTTATACAAAAAGAGTTAAAAACATGTGAATTTGTTTTTATTAGAGTTGATAGTCAGCGTACACCATTACAATTGCCGTACAACGGACCATACAAAGTTGTAAAGCGAGGAGAGAAAGTTTTTAAAATCGATGTCAATGGTAAAGTTCAAAACATCACAATAGACCGTCTCAAAGCTGCATTCGTGGTTTCTGACAAAACATTGTCACCTTCGTCAGAAACACCCGTCAAAAAAGCAATACAAAATAAATCATCAGTAAACAACGAATCAGAAGCAAAAGCGACTCGTACACGATCAGGCCGACTAGTTAAATTTCCATCACGTCTGGACATTTAATTAGCATATATCCATGACTGGCGGGGGAGTAGTATAGCAGTCAACTCTTAAACTGTCATGAAAAAACACCTGACATAAAATTGGCAAAACTGTTTAACCTTCTAGAATGTTTTGTGACAGCGGTTTTTGTTATAACCAAAGCAAGCGTCTCATTCTTTATTCTTTTTTAATAAGACAAAAGAAACTTGATAAGTTGGAATCTCAAGCAGAATAGACGCGTCCTTAAAATCGTAAAAATAAAAATTGTTAAAAATTAAGAACAAAAAATAAATTGTCTTTTTTATATTAAAATTATACTTGTATTTTATTTAATATAAGTATACAAATTAAATTATAGCTGCAGTTCACCCTTAGAGGAAAAATCTAATAGCTATAGTTCTAATGTACTGAAAAGTTCTTCAGAATATGAAATCCTATAAAATTAGTTAGTTCTGTCCGACGAACCGTTATAGAAATACATATATGCGAAAAACCACTTCAAAAATCGAACTTGCACAGATGAGTGACCATACGAAATGACATACGAGTATTCATCTTGGGTATGATAAGAATTGGTCTGAGACCGATTCTAGATTTTTTACTTGTTTTTGTTGTACGCGAAGCCATTTAAGTTAATCTTATAAAAGGAAGTTAAAGAAAGTATTTAAAATTATTACCATTTTAAAGGTAATAAATCAAGCTTTCTACTGCGGAACTTATGGTACAAAATGATTACTAGTCACAAAAGCAGCTTTCAAAGTTAAAGAATGGTGTAAAATATCCGTTTTTTTTTTTTTTTCATATAACTAATTTTTCTCCAAAATGTCTGCGCCTTTTTAAATAAATTTCATCTACTCACTAATCCTTGACTAAATAACTTTATAACTTAGTGCGTAAAGGCGACGAACATGTGAAATTTACATAGGGTTTTCTAATTTAGAGTGAGTAAAAAGGAAGCATTCCGATGCGGTAACATTTTTTTCACGTTGGGGGGGGGGGGGGGGTGGTAACTACCACCCTTGGGTTTGTCCAATTTGGGCCATGTGAGATAGCAAATTAAAGCTCGTGCTGAGTGCTATTAAATGGCATATTTTCTTTTTTTCTGTAAGAAACTTTATAACAGACTTTTTCACCCGAAAATAGTAAAAATGCATGATTTCGAATTTTTCGTGTGTATATCACTGAGAGAGAAAATATTATTTTCTACTTTTTAGTGCAATATATTTATAAAATTTATTTATTTTAAAAGTTTTTTTATATATATTTTATTCTAATTTTATTCTGTTTCGATTGTACTTCCAATTTAGAAAATAGATGTGTTGTTACTGTTTTCTTTACATCACGTCGCATAGTTTACGAACTATGGGCATGCCAAGTGTGCGGGATTAAAATTTATTACAACAAAAAATTCAAAGTTCAAGGTTTTATTATACCCTAGATGAAATCTAAGGGGTATACTAAGTTTGTCATTCCGTTTGTAACACCTCGAAATAATGATGGTAGAGCAAAATGGATTGGACACCCATTCATAATATTAAAAGTTATTTTGATTTTTGCATGTCCGTCTGTCCGTCCGTCCGTCCGTGCGCACGATAACTCGAGAACGCGTATACTTAGAGAGCTGAAATTTTGTACATGGACTTAAAAAAAAAAGTAAAATTAAGTTCGAAAATGAGACAAATCGGGCAACTCCTTCGTAGAGTTGCCATATAAAAATTTCGTTTTCCGCTATATATTTGGACATTGCGTGAGAACACGTCGACGTAGAGAGTTGAAATTTCGTACATGATGTTTTTACTACATTAGCAATTAAAGTGTCTGAAATGGACTAAATCGGGCAACTCCTTCTTGGTGTTGCCATATAAAAATTTAGGTTTTTTACGTATACTTTGAAAACGATAAGTCCAAGACATTTTTATTGTACTAAAAACCTCTGCAGAATACGAAATCCTATAAAATTGATTATAATCATTTTTTCTGTGCGACAAACCGTTCTAGAAATATATGCGAAAAACAACTTCAAAATCAAACTTGAATAGATCGGTGACCATACGAAATTTCATACGGACATTCATCTAGGGTATCATAAGAATTGGTCTTAGACCAATTCTAGCTTTTTTACTTGTTTTTATTTATTTTCGCACACACCAAAATTGATCGGAACTTTGCGAACTCAGCACGGCAAGGCTGTTTTAAGGTTTGTGGATGCAAAATACAACATTGTCGCACATTAAACAGCATAACAGTCACACGACAAAGAAAATAAATCACGCCGACAACGACATGCTAGCTCTGTTAGGCGTATGGCAACACATATCACAGTGTCACATTCAGTTTTCTTTATATTCCTGTATATACATATATAAAAGCAGGATTTGGTTATTAATAAATATCCCAAGAATTCAACAATTAATTTGACCTTCTACCAAAATGGCGATATTCTTTTTTCGGTATGTCAGCCTTGCATTTTATGATCGATTTAGATACCATAACGTTCCAATTGATCTAAGAGAATAGTAATACAGATTTATTTTAAGCATTGCAGCTGGAAACATTCTACTCACGACCTGTGGAAACTATCACCAAATTCGTTATTGAAAACCAAGTTCAGTATTCGGAATTTTCCAAAGTTATCTAGAACGTCCAGGGAAGGTGGAAGCAATCCATATCAGTTACAGGAAAATGGTATATTAAGCATTCAGAGCACAGCAGAAGCATAGTTATGAATAATGAAAAATGAAAGGTGCTTTTTAATACCCTAGATGAAATCTATAGGGTATACTAAGTTTGTCATTTGTAACGCATTGAAATAATGGTGGTAGAACAAAATGGATTAAGACACCCCGCATAATATTAAAAGTTATTTCGATTTTTACGTGTCTGTCTGTCTGTCTGTCTGTCTGTCCGTCCTCCGTCCTCTCGATAACTCGAGAACGCGTTCACTTAGAGAACTGAAATTACTTACACGGCTTTTTTAAAACAATTGTATATTTAAGTTCAAAAATGCGACAAATCGGGAAATTCCTTCGTAGATTTGCCATACAAAAATTTCGTCTTTTATTTGGACATTGTCTAAGCAAGGATGTTTTCATAAAAATTGTGAATACAACTTAAAAAATAGACTAAATCGCACAAATATTTCTTGGAGCTGCCATACAAAATTTGTGGTTCTTTATGTAAAGGATCAGTCCTAGATGTTTTTATTGGACTGAAAAGTTCTTTAGAGTATAAAATCTGATGAAATTGGTAATAATCAGTTTTACTCTACGACGAACCGTCTGAAATTAACACCGAAAACCCATTCGACAATCAAACTTACATAGAGAGATGACCATACGAAATTACATACGGGCATTAATCTATTCTAGGGTATCGTAAGCATTGGTATTTTTGCCTTGCTCTTATTATAGGTCAATCATTCTTTAACAAAAGTTCCATGTTATTTTTTTGTGCGTACCGTAAAATATTTCTACGCTGCGGGTAACTTGACCATCTTTCGCTACTTCGACATAATGAATCTCATGTTTATTGTACAAGCCACTGATATATATAAAATGATCTGCTGATACTACTGGAATTGCTTACATTATTTGACATTTTTGGTTTAACTACTTTATTCCGCGTAACTACAAATAATAAGTTCAATACAAAATACACCATAGTCCAGTTTCAGTTCAGTGGTTTTCCAAATGAATATATAGAATAGAAATAGATGGCAATACAATATTTGTAATCCTTTCTCTGTCCCCCATACAGACTTTTAGGGGCACGTAGAGAAAAATTGCTTCATTTTATTTCTTTAAAAAACAAGTTTAAAAAATATTTGATGTTGTAGGAGATTAGCTTCCAAGAACAGATATAATTTCGCGTGCTTCTATAATTTGTTGAACTTTTAATATTGATATTGAAGCAAAAGTAAAACTTGAAATTAAGATAATTGTCACACCCTGCCAAAAAAAGTTGACCCATATGAAAGAGAAAATCAGGCAGTCCATGTTATATATGTCAGTGGTACAACCTCAGAAACAAAAAAAAAAGACGGAAGCTGTCAAAAAAATTCGATCAGAAAAGTGTAAAGGCTAGTTCAGTTGATTTAATGATAAATATAAGTAAAATTATATGTATTTCATATTTTGAGATAAGGTATAACTATATTATATATTTATACCTTAGATGAAATCTATAGGGATATACTAAGTTTGTCAAATGGATTGGACACCCACGCATAATATTAAAAGTTATTTTGATTTTTGCATGTCCGTCCGTCCGTCTGTCTGTCTGTGCGCACGATAACTCGAGAACGCATACACTTAGGGAGCTTAAATTTTGTACACGGGCTTTAAAAAAAATGTAAAACTAAGTTCGTTGTTTTCGTTATACTTGCAAATAATATTTTAAAAATGGACTAAATCGGGCAACTCCTTCTTGGTGTTGCCATATAAAAAAATATAGTTTGTTTACGTATACTGTGAAAACGATCAGTCCAAGACATTTTTATTGTACTAAAAACTTCTTCAGAATGTAAAATCCTATAAAATTGGTTTTAATCATTTTTTCTGTCCGACGAACCGTTCTAGAAATATATGCGAAAAACCACTGCAAAAATAAAAATTTCATACGGACATTCATCTAGGGTATCATAAGAATTGGTCTTAGACCAATATTAGCCTTTTTACTTGTTTTTATACGTTTTATTTTTTCTTTACTTTTATTGCTCTCGGTGTACGTCTAAACTTTTCAGAAACGTTAATTTTTAATGATGTCGAAATAATCTCACCCTCCCTGGGGGCTACTTCGACACTAAGTGGAAAAATAAAAAAATATATATATATTTCCGAAACTCCTACGATGTTGGAATATAGCGGTATCCATGGCCAAGGCTTCAATTGCTATAACACACTTGAGGGGTCTATTCTTGAATTACGAATGGTTTTTACGAATTCGGTATATAATGAATGGTTTGCATACGAAAATAACGAATACTGATTTCAAGAATACCACAGCACATTCATTTCGTATGGTTTTGACAGCTTAACGTATACTGAACCTGCTTTCGTTATTCAAGAATAAGGCCCATAGTGGTTGATTTTACAGCTCACATTCAAATTCCTGAAATGGTTTACGTCGAAAGTATGTCGAAGTAGCCCCAGTTTACGGTACAAGCTGCCTTAAGATTTTTTTTTTTTAATTTATGCTTTATTTTTTGTAGATTTATGTAGTTTTATATATTCTAGTGGTGATCAGAGTCTATCTTACTTTTTTTAATAACGAATACATGCTTATGGATTATTTTCGTTAATTAAATTTAGCATGCAAAAATTTTAATATCATATGCTCTGTTTGTACTCACCAAAATTTTATTTTAGTTAACTGCATTGAAAAGCCGAGGAAAATATCCAGGTGGGAAGTTTAAAAGCGTATCTATTCAGTCTATTGACTCCAGCGAAATTGATTTCAGTGAGATAGATGTTAGGAAAGACAGTGCAGATATGTCATCATGAAAAAATATTAAAACATAACACTTTTTAAGTTCTTAATGTAAAAAATAAAATAGTTACATTTCTTATTAGCAGCAGGCAAATTTACACTTGTGTATGCGTATCAATTCCTTACATTTTTATTCCATTGTTAAAGATTATTTAAGAAAACTTTTAAAACGCATAAAATATTAATTTAAATCTCCTTGTTTTTAATTTATGTAGGTATATCTATTCGATTTGTGTAATTAGATTCAAGATATTATTAATGTTATCTAATGCTGTATTATTTAGTTCACTAGAAAAAAGATAAATGCCAATTTGCCGAATTTAAATCTGAAAGTGCTAAGAAATTGCATATATAATATACGAAATGGGAACTTAATTAAAAAATAAATAGTGAAAATAATATAATAATTGTTTTGAACATGCTGACACAGGGATTTTTTAAAAAGAATATTTATATATCTTATGTACATCGATTCAATTATTGTCATCAATTACATTGTGTATATTCATTTAAGTTCATATACTGTGTATGCATTAGTTGTACAGACATATTACCCGTGGTTTAAAGATTAACAAAATATAGGCTTCTCGAACTGTCAATTTGGCCCCGTGTCAATTGGGTGTCATTGATGTCAGTAATTTAACCCAGATAATCCTATAATCCTAGTTTGTTAGTGAAACGAAATTCAAATTTTATACATGTTACCTCTATGTCGTCTGGAACCCTAGGTCATGCTTAGACAAGCAAAAAAATTATGGTTGGAAGGGAGGGGCGGTTTTCGAGATAACGAGACGTAAAGAGATTGCGTTCTTTCTAACCATGGGTGTAATCCAACCACGACCTTATATTCACGAAAACCAGGAACCATTATATTAAAATTTCAGAATAAAGTAATTTTAAGTAAATACAACAAAACTGCTATAACATAACAGTAAGAGAGAAATAAACCTACTATGACAGTTTGGTTTTAGAATATTATTTCAAATTGGGTGGATTACACCCATAGGTTAGAAATGCAAGGTTAACTATTATTTTTATAAAAAAACACGTCATAAACACTAATTTTTCACATTGGATTTAAAAAAAAAAGCTTGGCTTTAAAATAATCTATCACAATTTGCACCCAAAATGTAACGCTTTCCGCGTGTTTTGCACTTTTTCTTGAACAAATCCAGTGAAAATGTCGTAAAAAGCTCATTCCCAAAAGATAATTGCCTAATTTCTGGCATTTAATACCCTAGAGAGGATGTCTCCATAATGACTTAATTTTTAATTAAATTGAGTCAAATGTGTAGTGTGTCAAACAAGTGCAAAATTTCGGTTCAATTTCAAATGTAGTAAATTTTAGTCCATATTGTGAAGTTGCAGTAAAAGTTCCACCTACCGTTATTAAAATAACTGAATTTCTTGGAAAGTGGAACGATTCTCCAATAAAGTAAGCAGTGACATCCATTAGGTGATCATGAATTAAATATCTGTAGGTTTTCTTCTCTTTTTGGCCTCTTTCAACAATAGTCTAAATTCTTCTAAATTTTCTTGATAACATTTAATTAATTATTGAACTCTGCCATGATCTTTACTCACAGTGAGGAACTGCCAGACATTTCAAATGAACTAATTTTCGTTCACTGTCTATCTCATCTTCATTTCCTTGAAATAACTGGGCTTAGGGTATAACCATTGAATAAATAACTAATAAGGTAGCGGCATATCGAGTGAAAACTTAATGTATAGCGTGCTGTGTCTATATTCGTTTCGTCATGGCAGTAGTGAAAACGTGACATTTTGAAGGGAGGATTCAAAAACTGAAAATAAATTGTATATTTCAATACTATTAAACATTTAAAAAATAGAGTATGTCAACAAGTTTTGTTTAGTTTATATTAGATTACTGAATTCCACTATCCTACCGGCTGCGCCAGTTTTATGTTAGGGACTGTATCTTGTAATTAAAATAACGGGGTACTCATTGCTTATCAGGGTGTGTCTCTTCGTATTCCTTTTATTGAAAACGTTTGCGGCCCCTTTTTAGGTAAAAGAAATAAATTGAAACAAAGAAACCTTCTGACATTTATCGAATAAACAAATCGCACTTGATCTTAAAGTTTTTCCTCAATTTTTATTATAAAACATGAAGATATTTCTTTTTAAATATGTTCACTTGCCAAAAAAACAAATTTCCCGCCTGAACTTCGGCGATTGCGCACCGCACAATTCACCACATTTAATCAATAGCTTAACAGCTCCAATTTCACAAAACACTGAACTCAATACAACTATACACTTCAAGCTTCCGAAACAACACAATTTCAAGTCTTAATATATATAAAAATCCAGTGTCACTGAGTTTGTACACGATAATCTCCGAAACTGCCGAACCGATTTCATGAAATTTTATGAATGTTTGGTTTGCCTTGGCTTCAAAGATAGGATAATCTTGGACACGATAGATGGCGCTATTGTCGAGATCTAAAAAGTTGCCTGAGAACGCGTGGACGTAGAAAGCTGAAATTTTGTACACGACGTTTTCATATAAATTGCAAATACAAGTTAAAAAATGGACAAAATCGGGCAACTCCTTCGTGGGGTTGCCACGCAAATATTTCGTTTTTTAGTATATATTTGGACACATTTAGAGAGCTGAAATTTGTTATGTGGTGTTTTCATAGCAATAGTAAATAAAATTTAAAAAATTTAGTAAATCGGACAACACCTTCTTGGTGTTGCTATACAAAATGTTGGTTTTCCACCATATATTTGGATCCTGTTTGAGAACGCATCGACGCACGTGGAGAAAATGGACCAAATCGGGCGACCCCTTCTTGGTGTTGCCATACAAAACTTTAGTTTTCTCTATATATTTGGAAACTGCCTGAGAACTCCTCAACGTGGTGAGCTCAAATCGGGGAACTCCTTCGTAGGGTTGCCACAAAAATTTGGTGTTTTACTATATATTTGGGCACTGCCTGAAATCGCATGAACGTAGAGAGCTACAGTCTCCCACACATATGAATGTGTGCACGCACACTCATACGCGCGCACATACACATCCAGACATAGAGTGAAACCCTAAAGTACGGAATCGCGCGATCGAGTCAGATAATAGCTTAGATATTATGCATCTCTAACCAACCCAACCCCACCCTCACCCATCTAGTTATCTATATTTTCGCCGGGCAACGCCCACGGGCTCCCGGTTGTCAGTGAGTGGCTTATTCACGTACAGTATTCGTTCGATATCCCGCTTCCTGTATGTTATTAATTCAATGGGTATATCTTTTCCCCCATGCACTTTGCTAAGCTAAATCTATGCAATGTGCAAAAATTAGAAAGTTACAACACTTTTTTCCACGTCGACAACTCTATATACACATCGGGTTATACATATCTTTAATAACTTTGTCCACTCTACCCATGTACTAATTATATGTATAAATAATATATGGTATATGAATAATAATATGGTAAAGAAGTAAACGAATTATCAAAGTGCAGATGTGTTTCTTGTATATTAAACTGTTCCAAAACAACTACGCAAGTCAGAACGAGACTGACACCAAGTCCTTTTTCTTTATATTTCTTTCCGTCGAATATAGCAGCACCTTGATACGGTTCAAACTAAACAATATATCATTTATAAGTAACCCCAATCCAAAACTTATATCCGTATCGAACCAGCTTCCATGGATGCATTGTTTACATCTCTGTCCGACAAAATATGGTACCATTTGATTGTTCCTATGATTCGTAAAATTTGGGTCATGTTGAGTAAATCTATTAGTTAATAACTTGATTAGTTGTTTTAGTTTTGAAAACGTGTCCTTTTTGTCTAATAAATGATTGTTTACGAAGCGCATTTGTGGGAGAACAAATATCTCGTGATATTGAATTCGCAGCTAAATCTTTTCTAGTGTCTTTAGGTATTTCCCAATACATACGGCGTTTGTTTACAGGATTAAACCCAATAATTCAGGATACACCCACCAAGGCCTTCACTTCATCAAATTTATTATTTCCAATGTTTTTTTATGGTGACATTGCGATTGACAAAATGTAGTAGGAATAGTACCAATAAATTCCTCGTCAATAAAGCTCTCAAAAATCTCGCAAAGGTGAAGGAATGATATTCTTTCAATGTGGACATCTTCTTCACACTGGTTGGAAGCCAAGCCAATTATTTCCCATTTTCTCCAGTTTTTTTTCTGCTGCTCAAATTTGGTTACGAAGTTGGTCTAATGGAATTTTATTCTCACGCTCGGAAGTATCGTTCTCGGAAGAATTTGTTAGAAGGACGGGTGGGTAGAAGAGAAATTACCAAACCTGAATTTTTCCCCATCTCCAGTTCATTCATCTGTGTTTTCATTATTAGCATATCCGCAGGAATAAAATGATTATCGTTTTCTGAAGGCCCACTAATAAATCACTCTCCTATACTTACAAAATTTCATTTAAAATGAGTCCCCTGAAGCAAGAAATTGGATTTTGTAAACAGTTTCCTATTGGACTGGTAGAATATAGTAGCCTTCACAAGATTCAATAACGATTCTCTACGTAATATTTTCACATCGTTAAAGTCTTACTATCACATTTACAAAGCAAACATGTGCTTAGACCAATGTTTACTATGATTATCTGGGTTAATGACATTGCCTCTGACTAAGGGTAGTGACATACGATTAGGTTTTTCCCGAACGATTTATTCCGGGCCAAATCAATCCCAAGTGATTAACTTACTGGCGACATATGATCATGTAAAAGCCAGGCCAGTTTCAGAGCCTGAAAGTAACCGTGGTTGGCCAAGGTTTGATTATGGCTGATTATACGGTTTGCTGCCGAATGCAATGCAAAACTTTGACTGCATTGTAACGCAACATACGATTCGGTTTTTCCCAAAGGTTTGATGAAATTTAGTGCAGTGCAGTAGTACAGAAGCAACGAAAGTTTTTGAAGGCGTGAGAGTTTTTTTTCTAGTGTTGTCAAATGCTTGACGCAAAATTTTGGAAATCGAGAAAAGACCATGTATATGACAAGTGAGTAGTGAAAATTATATAAGAGAAAGATAGGGCTTGGGAGGAAATATATGAAGAAATCTTCCTGGAATGCGAGAATGAAGGAAAATTAAATCGGGAGGAAATTTTTTTTATTTTATGTTCATAATTAGCTTGTCAGGTTATAATTCATGACTCAGTTTAGTTTAACAGCAGCTATTAATTAATGAAACGATATTCCCAAGAAACTTCACCTTCTGGTGAGATAAAATAATCAGCGAATTTATCTTTTACTGTCCGCTTTTCTGCAGTGTTGCTGCTCCGTGCGATTGAAATATCACTCATATCACAAGTCAAGTTAACGGATGCACTGAAAATCTACGTTGGATTTTATTTTTCCTTTCTTATTTATCTTCAATTAAAAGTAAAATAATTACAAGTTCAATATCACTCACATTTGAAATAATTATTACACATCTTAAAATTACTGAAACTACTTCACTGATCTGTATTCACAAAATAATCGAGAGACGGGAAAAACCTAATCGTATGTTGCTGCTCTAAATCAGTTGCAACTATTTTTGATCTCCCACAAATATTTATTCATTTTTCCAGAAGCTGAAGCAACTAATGTTTTTATACCCTAGATGAAATCTATAGGGTATACTAAGTTTGTCATTCCGTTTGTAACACCTCGAAATAATGATCGTAGAGCAAAATATTAAAAGTTATTTTGATTTTAGCAATGTCCGTCCGTCTGGGCGCACGATAACGCGAGAACGGGTATACTTAGAGAGCCGAAATTCTGTACGCAGACTTAAAAAAAAAGTTCGAAAATGAGACAAATCGGGTAACTCCTTCGTGGGGTTGCCATACAAAAATTTCGTTTTCCATTATACAGGGTGTTCGGTAAATGTCTTTAATTCTTTAAGGGGATGAAAGTAGAGGTCATTTGGGTAAAAAAAGTCTAAATACTTTTATATCGAACTCCGCTTGGTTTTCGATTAAATCGATAATATCGGTTTTCGAGATTTTGCATACCTCTTCAGAGTAATTTCGTTATAAGTTCTATTGTAATTAATGGATTGTGACGTTCAAACCTTTATTTAAAAGAACACATATTGGCCTTTCTAAGAATGCATAATTAGTTATAATTGTGCCTTCAATTATTTTAAACAAAAACAGTTTTCTCTAGAATTTTTTATTTCACCAACATTTTTGTCGCGCTTCAGTGTACATTTATTCGAAATATCACCATTGCATGAACTTGGCAAAACTATGAAAAAATTTGCGCATTATGTCCCCGTTCCAAAATGATCTCCATAAGTGCTATCAACAATAACAATAAAAAGTTATAAGCAAACATTTGGAAGATGTGCCCCTCGAGGTAATCTTCAGTTTTTTCGTAGGATTCTATCTCCTCCTACAGTTTTTAACCTACGACAACCATTTATATGTCATTGTACGGGAATCTGCACTGGCATTAGATAGGGTACTTTTCGATTTTGAATTTCGAAAATGGGGGGGGGGGGGGGGGGGGGGTAATTTCGAAAAAAAACCCTTTTTTACCAAACTTGATATTTACGTAGATTTCGTTATTCCGCATCTTCATTTTGCAGGAGGGGCAAGCTCTGGGAGGGGCAGGAGTTCAAAGTTTCAACTTTAAGCGGCTATATTTTCTCAACCAAGCATTGTTCTAGCAAGCAAGTCCTAAATTCATAAATGGAAAAGACATTTTTGGTGGTTTTTATTCAAATATAGCCGCTTAAAGTTGAAACTTTGAACTCCTGCCCCTCCCAGAGCTTGCCCCTCCTGCAAAATGAAGATGCGGAATAACGAAATCTACGTAAATATCAAGTTTGGTAAAAAAGGTTTTTTTTCGAAATTACTCCCCCCCCCCCCCCCATTTTCGAAATTCAAAATCGAAAAGTACCCTATCTAATGCCAGTGCAGATTCCCGTACAATGACATATAAATGGTTGTCGTAGGTTAAAAACTGTAGGAGGAGATAGAATCCTACGAAAAAACTGAAGATTACCTCGAGGGGCACATCTTCCAAATGTTTGCTTATAACTTTTTATTGTTATTGTTGATAGCACTTATGGAGATCATTTTGGAACGGGGACATAATGCGCAAATTTTTTCATAGTTTTGCCAAGCTCATGCAATGGTGATATTTCGAATAAATGTACACTGAAGCGCGACAAAAATGTTGGTGAAATAAAAAATTCTAGAGAAAACTGTTTTTGTTTAAAATAATTGAAGGCACAATTATAACTAATTATGCATTCTTAGAAAGGCCAATATGTGTTCTTTTAAATAAAGGTATGAACGTCACAATCCATTAATTACAATAGAACTTATAACGAAATTACTCTGAAGAGGTATGCAAAATCTCGAAAATCGATATTATCGATTTAATCGAAAACCAAGCGGAGTTCGATATAAAAGTATCTAGACTTTTTTTACCCAAATGACCTCTACTTTCATCCCCTTAAAGGATTAAAGACATTTACGGAACACCCTGTATATTTGGACACTGCCTGAGAACGCGTCAACGTAGAGAGCAGAAATTTGGTACATGGTGTTTTTATAGTAATAGTAAATAAATTTTCAAAAATGGAATAAATCGGGCAACCCCGTCTTGTTGTTGCAATATAAAAATTTAGGTTTTTTTTACATATACTGTGAAAACGATCAGTCCTAGACATTTTTATTATACTAAAAACTTCTTCAGAATACGAAATCCTATAAAATATGTTGTAATCATTTTTTGTGTTCGACAAACCGTTCTAGAAATATATGCGAAAAACCTCTTCAAAAATTAAACTTACATCGGTGACCATACGAAATTTCATAAGGGCATTCATCTAGTCTAGGGTATCATAAGAATTGGTTTCAGACCAATTCTAGCTTTTTTATTAAATGTTTTTAATCGGGTGTTCCTTTTCCAACTTACTGCACAATTCATAATGTCTTTCGGTCAATTTAAGACAAAAATTTCAAAACGTTTATAAAAATGGTGTCTAGCAAGAGTCGAACTAAACAATTAATTAAAAACTTTGCCTTTGTGGATCAACCGCATTTTCGAGCATCATTTCCTGGTTTATCTCTGGTTTAAGTTGGAAAGAGAGCAAAGGCTTAAAGCCATTCACTACGAGTGCGGAACACTCGAGAAACCTTAATGTAACTTTAACTAAGAGCATACATTTTGTATATGTATCGATACAATAATAATTCGACACTGCTGTGACATAGAGAGCTAAAATCCTATTTTTATATATAAAAAATTCAGTAACTTCCTTCATTACGAATGGTAGGTATTCACTTGACGATACTTATCTACTCTATATTTTAAATTTTAGATTGCGTACTTAACATTTTCGTAGTTAAGATGAGTGGCTTAAAAGCTTTGATCAGTTACCAGCTTAATAAGGACGTTTGCAGATTTTTCTAATATAATGTGTTATTACTAAAAATTAATTACTAGGGAGAATCTATAAAGGTTTAATTATTAAGTCCTTTTTTCTATTTAATGTTCAGATGTTTCTTACTTTTATAATATTTTCCTAATATTTCTGAATTCCCACAGATTACGGATTTATAATGATTAAAATTCTATGTAAAATCATTACTAATCATATTGCCAAGTTCATCTGAGTGTTTGTAAAATCAGAAAATCAGAAGATTTGAGTAAGTAGGTACTTAAAATTGTTTATTAAATTCCATAATCCAGTATTAATTTTACATTTTTTACACTTTCTTTTTGAAATGTTATTTGTATATTTCGTTAAAAGGGTGATGGATTTTTAGTTATTTAATATAAAACAGTTTTTAAAAAAAATAAATTTTACACAATTAAATACTTTGGTTCAAAACAAAATGGCACAATATCTACTTTAATTAACTATTTTAAGAGATTTCCAATTATGAATATGTATTAAATAAAAACACAATAAATGTTAGAAGAAAATACCAGTGTACATATTTAATTTTAATTTACCAGTTATAATTAAAAGCAATAAACATACATAAATGGTTACCAAGATATTTACAGGTGTTCATACTGAATATATTTTGCTATGAAGGAGTTAAATAGGGTTTTCTTTAAATTCGTAACTATTTTTGCCTTAGTTCCTCGGAAAACATAAATACTCAAAATATCAAGACTCACCAAAAGTGTGTGTTTGTGTATAACCAGTTTCTTGTTAGTTCCTGGTTAATAATTTTCGTGATGGCTATTGCTATTTCAAAATGAGTATTAGGTAATGTAACCCAAAAGAAGTGATTTTCTGACATGATTCGATACGCAGGTTGTTCTTTTCTCTAATGCCAGTACAATAGACCAGTAATTGTTGGTATTACATTGCGACTCCTTTATTCAGTTTGTAACCTAGCTGTAGACTCTAGTTTAATAAAAACGGTAAAAGAAAAGACAAAAAAATGTTTAGTCATACAAACGATTGTTATACTGGATATGAACACATACTGCAGCTGGCACCTCTGACTGCAAAATCATCTCAGGGCCTTGATGTGGGTGGCGATCATTGACTTATAACAATGGACTGAGCGATTTGCTATTTCATGTGGCACAAAAAAATATTGTGTTTCTGTATATCACCGTTAGAGCACCCTTTCAAACGATTACATAAAAAACATGTAAAACTCAAGCAATCAGATGAAATTTTACACCCGTAACTCGAATTTAATTAAAAAAATATATTTTCTTGTGCCCAAGTCATATTTTAATCGCTTATAAGGAATTAAACTCATTCCGACTTTAATTTTCAAAAGTTATTCTTAACTGAATCCTGCTTATGGGCAGAGAGACGGAGCATGGTAAACACTATCTTTACCTTATTCCTTTTGCGGTGATTGCATCTGTAGCCAACATAAAAACGTCAAATGGCGTAACCAAACGTTCCAGAATGCAATATTTTGAATTGGTAGCTCCAACCACTGACTTATAACAATGGACTGAGCGTATTGTCATTTTCATATAGCAAAGCATGGCACAAGTTTTATAGTTCTCTCTTTCTTTCTTCTTTCTATGGCAGAGTTGGAGCTACCAACACAAAATATTGCATTCTGGAACGTTTGCTTATGCCATTTGATGTTTTTATGTTGGCTACACCTACAGATGCAATCACCGCAAAAGGAATAAGGTAAAGATAGTGTTTACCATGCTCCGTCTCTCTTGCCCATAAGCAGGATTCAGTTAAGAATAACTTTTGAAAATTAAAGTCCTAATAAGTTTAATTCCTTATAAGCGATTAAAATATCACTTGGGCACAAGAAAATATATTTTTTTAATTAAATTAAAATTAAATTAATACAGAAACACAATATTTTTTGTGCCACATGAAATAGCAAATCGCTCAGTCCATTGTTATAAGTCAGTGGCTCCAACTTAGCCATAGGGCGAAAGAGAGAACTATAAAACTTGTGCCATGCTTTCCTATAGGAAAATGACAATACGCTCAGTCCATTGTTATAAGTCAGTGGTGGCGATACAGCATTCTGCCGCTAGTGCACAACCGGATTGGGAGGGTTCTTGCCACCCACACCCTTTGATGCTAGAAAACTTGAGCTCGGACGAACGTAATTTTATACCTCGGACGGACGGACAGAAAGTGTTGTCTGAAATTAAGCTTAAAGTGTACATTGTTGGTTGACAATGTGTCTTCCCGTAAAACTTTAAGCTGTAAGTCTCTACAACGTCGAACAATTTACATTCCACCAGGTGAAAGTGTCAACATCGAATGATGATAGAGTGAGAGATACAGAGCCGAGGTGAGCTCTTGGTCTTGACTGAGGAGCCAGCACGCACGTACACCCTGGCTAAGTTAGTCAAACAATATTAAAGGCCTTTCACATCGAAACCGAAAACCGATAAGTTCTTTTTATTTTTCAGTAAGAAATTTCGTAAATTTTAAAGATAATTAAGTAAGCAAAAATATTATTCCTTAGCAATCAATATGCCAAGAACGTACTACTTTTTTTTTCTTAGAATTTTTTCTCCGAAATTGCCCTTAATTACATTGTTGCACAATTTATGACCTTTTCAATATGTAATTTTTCACTTGAAACCATTTTCTCTCAAAAATAAATATCTTCCCATTTCACAAGTTCCACGCCAATTTGACTATTTCTCAGGATCCACTTCGCTAAAAAGTTGGAAGTGAGTGGAACTCGTTTTCGCACTGGCGCAAGTAAACTGATGGGTATGTCAAGAGGAGGTGAGGGACTGAAAACGAGGTTACTTGGGACAGTAGCTTCGCTTGTGTAAACTATACTTCGGGGACATGTTGAAGTATTTAGTGAGTTGTGATCCTGGCTATTGGATTCAGTTAAACAGATAAAAACACAGCATTTAACTTGGCAATTTTTATTAGTTTTCCTAATATGTATATATTATTCTATTTATTTTTTCCTTTTTTACTTTACTCAAATTATATCATAAATTGCTCTTTTCTTCTTCTTTTTTTTTTTTTTTTGTTATTCTACATATTGTTGCGAGCGTGGCCTTTGGTTCGTTCCTTAAAACACAATATTAAATATTAAAGATACAAGTTCTTTATTTCACTCTAATCCTATAAAATTCACAAACCTTCAATTAATCAATTCAACTTTAATTATCGATAATTCGGTACTTTCAATTATCGCAATCCAATTATAGCACTTTCGCCTGTTTATTACTTTCGCTTGTTACCACTGCAACGTCTAAAAGCACTTTCATATCAAACACAAGAATCGAAAAAATGTAAACCGAAAATCTCAATTTATTCCACTTTTAAACAAGGTTTTTGCTCCAATGATTAATAAAATCATGGAAAATAGGTTAAACTAATAATTTTACTAATAAAATAGTATATTTATCTTAGAATTTTTAAGAAAACACAACTTTTATGATTTATCGGACGAATTTTTCCGCCCAAAAAAGTTTTTCGGCCGATTAAAACATAAAAGTTGTGTTTTTCTTAAAAATCTGAAATAAATATAACTATTTTCTCAGTAAAATTCTAGTTTTAAAGTGGAATAAATTGAGTTTTTCGCTTTTCATCTTTCTGTTGTTGTTTTTGATGTGAAAGTGCCTTAAGACAAAACTCTTTTCTGGGGATGAGAACTGTTATATGTATACCCTAGAAACTCTCCAGATTATTCTGGAGTGATCTATTCCAGAATCTTCTTGACTATTCTTTTAATTCTATTCCTGAACCTTCCTGAAAATTCAATCATCGATTCTCCGAACCTGCAGTTATTTACTCTACATTGCCAGTAGTTGTCACCAGTTGTCTCTTTCTGTTGCACGTAACACTGCCCCTTTCGTAATCACTTTGTTTTTCAATCGGTACAGTTTGTAAGAGTTCTGACGCAGGACCTCGAAGTGCTAACACCAGAGCATAGCTTTGTCTTGCATCATTCCATCCATTTACCTCTGAAGCTGCCTCGAATTGTCTCTTGAAGATATTGTTGCGAGCGTTGGTCTTTGGTTCGGTTCTTAAAACACAATATTAAGTATTTAATATATAAGTTCTTTATTTCACTTCTTATCTTATACAATTCATTAACTTTCACTTAATCAACTCAACTTTAATTATCGCTAATACTGTACTTTCAATTATCGCAATCCAATTACAACACTTTCCCCGTTTATTGCTTTTGCTTGTTAACACTGCAACGTCTAACAAGGAGAGGGTCCCGTCTCGTCATGACCGATTTCGTCCAAATTCACAGTATATGTTGGGCTTGACTAGAAATGAAAGTGACGCGGTGGAAACTCCAGAAGCCAAAAACCGAAAAAATGCATAATGTTGGTGAACCCGGGGTTAAAATTAACATTTTTCGGAAAACTTTGATAATTACCATCTTGCGGGTATATTCGCAACATTTAAGCCACTTTCTTTTCGTTACAATTATCTATAATCCGTTATCTTTCATATACAGAAAACCAGAAATCATTACCCCAATTAGTTTAGGAGCATTTTCCAAAATAAGATTGCGAGGTTTGCTAATTACTTTCAACTTACGTTAATTAGCAGCATATACTGTAAAACTGCCACCTTTATCTCTCGGCCAAATTCCAACCGATTTTCAAAATTGTTTTTACTAAGTCCATTGTGAGATTTTTATGATTTTTTGAGACTATTACGAGATTCGTACTGCAACGGGTTACAGAGGGGTAAACAGTGCTGGGTTACTTATATATTATTATAACAAAATGAAAAATTATTTTCCAGGGGTGGGGTTATTTGTTTTATATTCTACCATCTTTGCAGAATATTCGTACACAATCTCATCAAAATCGGATAAAAAATTCAATGTCAAAAGGCCATTCTTATACACCAAATGGAAAAAGTTTCTCATTTCCCGAATTCGGGTGTTCTGAGCGTTGTGGGTGATAAATATTATCCGATTTGCAAAATATCGATTAATCCAATTTTTTATTTTTTTATGGATGCATTTCACTAATAGATTATCTGTACAAAATTTCAGGAAGATCGGATGTCATTTACCTATTTAAAAATAATTAAATCTATAAAAATTTTGCATACTCACTTTTCGCCATATGCCGGCGAGCTCACGGAAATCTCACTTACAGAGTCACAAATCTACATACCTTCTCCATGGTTGGCATTTTACCTGAATGTATTTAGCACTTGCAATTTAACCGCGACAACTTCCGCAAAAATTTGCAAATTTGAGCATTTTCCAATGAGTGAGCCTACATTATGCATTATTTCTGTTTCGCTTAGTTATCTGGAGTTCACACTTGCGCCACTTTCATTTCTAGTCTACTTCTACTGTGAATTTGGATGAAATCGGTGATGACGAGTAGAGACCCTCTCCTTGTAAGACAAGACTCTTTTTGGCGGTGGCAACTGTTATATTTAAACCCTAGAAACTCTCCAGATTATTCTGGAGTGTTCTGTTCCAGAATCTTCTTGACTATTCTATTCATTCTATTCCTGAACCTTCCCGAAGATTCCATCATCAATTCTCCGAACCTGAAGTTATTTACTCTCCAGTAAATGTCACCAGTTGTCTCTTTCTATTGCACGTAACAATGCCCCTTTCTTAACATTTTACGCTTGCCTCTTTTGCCCCGTTGAATTCCGTATACTTCGTCATTTATTCTAGTTACTACTGAATACGGGTCCCTCCCAGTGTTACATTTTCATACACCCCCTATAAATATACACCCCCTATAAATATACACCCCCTATAAATATACACCCCCTATAAATATACACCCCCTGAAATGGCACCTTTGGAACCTATTGACATGAAAAAAACCGCGGAAAATCGCTAATATCTCGAAAACCGTTGCCCGTAGACGATTTCTGAAGACATTTTCATACACCCCCTATAAATATACACCCCCTGAAATGGCACCTTTAGAATCCATTGACATGAAAAAAACCGCGGAAAATCGCTAATATCTCGAAAACCGTTGCCCGTAGACGATTTCTGATGACATTTTCATACACCCCCTATAAATATACACCCCCTGAAATGGCACCTTTGGAATCTATTGACATGAAAAAAACCGCGGAAAATCGCTAATATCTCGAAAACCGTTGCCCGTAGACGATTTCTGATGACATTTTCATACACCCCCTATAAATATCTCTTTGAAGGTGCCCTGATCTATTACACTTCCAGCATCGAAGGAGACCACGCGAAGATGAGCTCTGTGATGACTGCATTCAGTTACAAGTACATTCGTCCACGGAAATGTCTCTCTTTTGTACTGCACTCCGCGAAGCTTGTCTGGCGTTTGCTACACTAATGCATAGGCTGCTGTTGATTTCTTTCCTGTTAGCCTTAACGCTTGTTGTAAAGTTTAATATGCAATAGCGTTCACAACTGGATTCCAGAAAATTCTTTTATTCGTCGAGAGAATTCTATTGTTCGTCAAAAGAATTCTTTTCTTAGTCCAGACGGGTTTCCATAGATTTCTTTTGTTCCTCGAGAGAATTCGTCATCAAAACGGGCTTCCATTTTGCACATTAAAGTACTCAAAAGCTATTCCATTTTCATCGCAGGCTCTTCTTCAGCATCGGTGTCTTCCAAGTTCACTTCGAAAACAAATGTCTCAGGATTCTTTCCTTCCTCTATCAAAGCTTGTCTAAGGCGCTCGACTAGAACTTTCTTTGCACCTGTCGTTTGTAATGACCGGTTCCCTAACTCCACTTTCAAATCCTGTATTCCAAGCTCCTCCACTTTGTGCCCCATTACTTTAGTAATTATTTTCCAGAACTTTTACAAAAAGCACACAATTCAACGCGACTTCACACTTTAAATTTTTATGTCAATTGCCACCACTTTATTTTGCGAAATTATTTCACTTCTGACACTTCTTTGGTTCGTTATTTAAAACACAATATTAAATATTTAATATACAAGATCTTTATTTCACTTTACACTTATAATATTCATAAACCTTCAATTAATCAACTCAACCTTAATTATCGCTAATACTGTACTTTTAATTATCGCAATCCAATTACAGAATCTTCTTGACTATTCTATTTATTCTATTCCTGAACCTTCCCGAAGATTCCATCATCGATTCACCGTTCTCTCTTACATTTACACACACATAAAACATAAATCGCTCAACTTAATTTGTTTGTTTTAATCGGGTGTGGGAATTTGTAGGCGATATCAAATTACCACCATTACACCTGGCCACCGAAAATTTTCTGATAAGGCTTTCATTTCCATTACTTCTAATGCTTTCATGTGTCTTACCATTGCAAGCAGCCGTGATCTATTTTTACATATCGAATATCATAACATGATCACTCTTGTTTGTAAAAAAAACCTAGAGATTAATATCATCAAAGCTTTTAATCCAAACTTACACACAAAAAAAACAATAAAACGCAAAGCTTATTTAGTTTACTCGGTTCTATGCGAATTTGTTTACATTATTCGGATGTGCAAATTTGTTTACGCAAGGAATCTAATTAGAAGCTAAGTCATGTCATTACACGACACCTGTAGACTAAAAATGAGGCTTTCAGTAATTTCCATTACTTATCTAAGTCAACTATCATCTTACAATAGTTGTTGTTTTTGTTATCGAATTTCATAACATGGTGAAATCTTCCTACTGAATTACATTCATCGTCTGGTATATATGGGTGTAAAACACTGACTTATAACAATGGACTCAGCGTATTGTAATTTTTCTATAGGAAAGAATGGCACAAGTTTTATAGTTTTTTCTTTCGCGCTATGGCAGAGTTGGAGCTACCAACACAAAATATCGTTTAGTGAATGTTTTCTTATGCCATTTGATGATTTTATGTTGGCTGCAGATGCAATCCACCGCGGGAAGAATAAGGTAACGTTATTGTTTACCATGCTCTGTCTCTCTTGCCCATATACAGGATTCAGGTAAAAATAACCTTTTGAAAATTAGGAATGAGTTTAATTTCTTATAAGAGTGCTTATAAGCGATTAAAAGTAAAATTTCATCTGATTGTTTGAGTCTTACATGTTTTTATGTAGTAAACGTTTTAAAGGGTGCTCAAACTCTGATATACAGAAACAATATTTTTTGTGCCACATGAAATAAGCAAATCACTCAGTCCATTGTTATAAGTCAGTGGTGTAAAGTCATTCACCGTAAAGAGCATTCACCCAACATCTCTGTGGCTTCGTGGGTAGAGCGCCTCGGATTTTATAAACCAAGCGTTCTCGTTTCGCTTCCAGCAAAAAAAGCAAACATTATTTTATTAAATTCAGCTAAGACAGAGGTTGATCAAGTGACGATCCAACCAGATGACGTCATGCCCCGAAAGATAGAGCGGGGAAATGTTAGAGCGAGACAGATGATGTGGTAGAGCGAGATAATTGCCCAAAAGTATCGGTCAAAAGTGGGTCAGAACTCTTATAGAAAATGGGGAATTTTTCAGTACAAAAAGTGGGCCAGAGCCCTTACAGAAAATGCGTTAGTTTTTCAGTAGACAAAGTGAGCCAGAATCTGTATAGGACAACTACTAACGGGGATGTGTACATGGAATCATTGTGAAAAGCCAGTTTGTTTGCAGCTATGCTTGCTTCGAATTCTTTCTTACCACCTTCTTCACAAGCTCCTTCTTTTCTACCAATATGCAATAACAGTCAAACACCGTTACATTTGCGCACCAGGGAGGTTTTCAAAGTGCTCGCGAGCTTTAATATGTCTAAGGCTGAAGTGGCTTTACTAGCTTTTGCGGACCGCAATGCAAAAAAAATGGCAGCTGAGTGTTGCACGAGAGACGGATAGTCGGGAGTAGACACCTGAAAGCTGGGTGAGTTTTATTAGAAATGAATTATGAAATCGCAAATATGGTTTCCAGACTGGTCGCTAATCTGGAAACTTGCTGACTTTTCTTACAGAACGTTGGAACCATAGACTTCACAATTTTGGTGAGTATAAAATTGTTGCTCTGGATATTTCAACGATATTTGATAGAGTGTGGCATCCCGCCTGTTTTGTCAAACTTAAAGCACTTGGTCTCTCCCCTCCTCTCCTATTATGGATTGAAAGTTTCTTATCCAGTCGCCTGATACGGGTCGTATTAGATGGCGTTACATCTGAACAACATCCTATAAATGCCGGTGTGCCCCAGGGCTCCGTTATTTCTCTGATTCTCCTCTTAATTTTCATTAATGATCTACTTTTTCTTACTTTCAATCCCATCCGTAGCTTCGCTGACGACAGTACCCTTGATTTCGCTTACTCCTTTGGCACTCTTGCGGACTCCAGAGTGAACTCCACATCTGTCAAACGAGATTGCATGATTAGATCATTGAAAAATCTTGCCAATATCTTTGCTTGGGGCAAAGCGAATCGCGTCGAATTCAATGCATCTAAAACCCAAAGCTGCCTCATCTCTTTAAAAGAATATCAAAATTTCTGCACTTCTGTTTTATTTGATGGAGCACTGACTTACGATACCCCGTCTTTATGCATTTGGCATTAATATTTTCAGTAAGTTAAGCTGGACTGCCAAAGAAGCATCGAAATGTCCTGGATTTCTGAAAAGGTGTAAGAAATTCTTCAGTTCATCGAATCTAGCGCCTATCTACAAGTCCTACATCAGACCTAGAATGGAATACAATTCTTATGTCTGGGCTGGGGCTGGTTGCACAGCCTTAGCTTCATTGGGTATAGTCCAGAAGAGAGCTTTCAAGCTCATTGACGATGTGGCAATAATTTGTCATATCGACTAGCTCGAGCACCGCCGCAATGTTGGATGCTTTTCGCTCCTTTATCGCTACATGCATGGTCAATGTTCCTATGAAATATCTAGTCTGATCCCTTGTAGAATAAATCTCGCATGTAATACTCGTGAGGGGGCACTTGAAATTTTTAACTCGACCAGTTAACAGCAATGGACCCAGAACGACAATCAACTGAACGAAGTGCAAGCTGAGATCAAGGATAATCCCTACTTCTCTAAACATTACTTTGAGAAGGTTCAAATACAATAGTTCTTAAGAAAAATAATGGAACGAGTAGAGAAATGGCCAGAATCTGGTGGCAGTTCACAAAAAACGAAGGTGCACAAAACGGGGGAAGAGAACAATGCTAAATCTCAGCCATGTAGCTAAGGTGGTAAGGAAGGAGAAAGCAATAATCGAATCTCTACGTCCACTGTTGACAAGGCTCGGCGAAGATAATCAGCACATCTCGAAGCAAGCATGCGAAGCAAAAATATCAACTATTACGCGCTATTGGAATCAAATTGAGACGTTTCATCAGAGCATTTGCAAGCTCACAGATGATCCAACTAGTCACGGCTTTAATTCCACCGATACTTTAACTTGGAGGAACTTGTACAAGAAACTCTAATACAACTTTCAGAAAAGTTATCCATGTTGTCCTCGGCTACTTCGAATACCGTGACGTCATCTAGATCAATAATGAAGCTACCAAAGATAACCTTGCCCAATTTCGATGGGGACTATTTAAAATGGCGGCAATTCTATGACCTTTTTAATCAAATGGCGCATAATCAAGCTATAGGCGCTTGTCAAAAAATGTGGTATTTGAAATCACATTTAACCGGGGAAGGTGAGAAACTTGTTCGCCATCTAAGCTTGTCTGAGAAGAATTACGCCGCTGCCGCCTCGACAATGTTAAAAGACCGCTATGACAACCATAGTCTGTTAGTCACGGCATTACTGAATAATCTACTGTCTGAAAGTTCAGCTGCAATCAAATCACTTCATGAAATCACCCAAAGGCATTCTTGGGACTAGAAAATCTTGGAATAAAATCGGGATCTTTTGCTGTTTTATCTGTTAACTAGAAAGTTGAATAAAACCACTCATGGGTTATATGAGCAGTCATTATCTCATCCCAAAAAGCTGCAGCCGATAAAAGAGTTCCTAGATTTCTTGGAAACACGTTTTCAATCACTCGAGGCTTTGGGAAGTAAAGCCAGAAGCCCCGCAAAGTATCAAGGGAGACATTCAGCTAAATCATTTACTTCAACCGCCAATTTTACCCCACAATGTATATTTTGCAAAGGGAATCATCCGCTCTTCGCTTGTCAAGAATTTCTACGAATTCAGCCATACAGTCGACTGATTTTCCGCAAAAAGACAAACTTGTGCACGAACTGCCCCAAGCCAGGACATTCTGCCTCGAAATGTACTTCAAGAAGATGTTTTAAGTGCTCAAAAATGCATAACACTTTGGTGCACCTAGAGAAGGTATTAACTCCAGTTCCCAAGAAGAGCCACGTAGTATATGTGTGTTGTGAGCACCGTTATGTTTAATCCAGAAGATGAAAAATTGCAAATTTTGGAATTATTGATATTTTCACCAAGAAATGCAAATTTTAAAATATTTCACATTTCCACCAATTGGCGGGGTCACCAGTGTGGTGTATGCTCGCTATTGAAGCATCCACCAGCGTGGATTGTGATGATGGTCTTCTGGTGTTTTCTGTTGTGGTGCGGACGGAAGAATTACTAATTAGAAGCGCGCACTTTCTTCATATAAAACTTTATTCACAAATTACTCCTAGCTCTCTTACTATACTACTTGACAATTTTATTACGATTTCTGAATTCACTTAATCGCGTCCGCACCTGACGAGAGGAGAAAAACATCTGACTGGAGGGTCAGTTTGAATTCTCAAATTTCCTTTCCAATCCAGTCGTGTCATCGTGCATGGTTGAACCGCATTCATGGTTTCATGTATTTAATGTTGCATAAAGATCACTACACTGGTCATTCGAACGAAAGCCTGTTAAGACTGTATGTGGACACGTGTTCCACAAAGTATGTTTGCGCACGTGGATAGGCGAACAAGCAAATTGTCCAAACTGTCGGCTTCAACTTACCCAATATGATTTTACCGAACATACGGGAGCCGTTTCAAAGAAACCAAAGACGAAACCTGTCAATAACGAGCGTAATCAGCCCGCACCGACATTTGAGTTACCACCCCCATTGACTATGCCACCAGTTGGCCGAACAAATCTGTCACCTGGAATGTAAAATCCGCATTCCACGACCTTTTCCCATCCTAACTCGCGACGAAATAGCCCACTGCCTTCTGGCATTGGACAGAACTCAGCAGCGACTGAAGCCCTGCTGGCAGGTCTGCGCATACAGCTGCAGGACTTGGTTCGCGAAGGCCTTTGAGCAGAGCTTTAATACCTAAGGAGCTGAACTGGGAACTAGCGTTAGGCAGCAAATTTCAGCTGCAATTCCACCAGTTGATTTTTCACGGCCACCACCTTCTATGGGTGAACCGATACCGCCGCACGATTTCAACGACACGCATAGGCATTCGTTTAACAGACCGTCATCACCTTTTGGTCAGCCTAGTGGTCAGCCTAGACCGAATTTTAAGCAGCCTCCACCAGCTCCACCTAATCGTATCCCGACATGCATAGGACCACGACGTTCAAGTAGTCCCATCCGGCCAGAAACAAATACACAATTGAAAATCAAAGAAGCAGGCGTCAATCCGCCTCAAGAGACTGTGGGCATTTTGAAAGAGAATGCAAACACACTGTCAATACACGGCACTCACCAAAAGAGAGGCTACGTCATTTTGGACACTGTACTTATCAAACTCGTAAATCATGAGGGCAAGACCGTGCAGTGTAGAGCTATTCTGGACCCCGGATCACAGCTAAATTTCTTGACAAAGAAATTGATTAAAGAGCTTGAATTAAAAGAAACGCCTGAGCTCATGCAAATTCAAGATGTTGAACAAAGCAAACAACATACACAAAAACGAGTCAATGTTCTATTACAGTTAAGAACAAATGGCTTTTCTAGCAGCCTGGAAGCCTTTGTTTTACCCAGGATCATCCCTCATCAACCAACGCAAGTAGTAGCCACTACAGATTGGCCGATTACCTGCAATGTTACATTAGAATATTCTTTTTCCGCCTTGTCAGATTGCACCGAACGGACGAATATTGTGTTGAAGTGAACTGAGTAAACTAAAAGTAAGATTTTTTTTACTCGAAGTAATTCATTAGAACAAAAGGTGAGCGTATTAAATAAAGAAAATATAAAAATAAAACTGTGAACACAAATAAGAACGATAGGTGGAATCCTTCTTTTACAGGATTGAATGGTAAGAATAGACCTAGAGAAGTGAAACTTGTTCGGAATTACAATTTCTCTTAACTTCCACAGATTGGGACCCCCGGTTCAGCGAACACGCTTCAATTGCAAGCCCCTTTACTAGCGGGACTCCCAAAAGAAAAAGGAGCGTTGCTCTTTACCACAGAAGCACGCTTTTAAAAATTGAGGTTAGATCACCGACGCAGGCGGGTATAGCGGTACAGCTCCCGTTATCTGCAACCGTAGTTGCAATCAAAAGAAGTTAACAGCAGCTCAGGAGGAATGTTGGACACCCGGCATTAAAAGAAAATTCAGGTTTTTATTAGCATAAAAGAAAATTTTTCCACCGTCGGTCAAGGAAAAGTGCAAATAAAGCAGACCGAGTATTATTCTTCAAACGTGCCAGAAGCCCCACGGGTCTGCCAATTCCAAAGGCAGATACTCGAAAGGAATTTCTACCTGTACACGAAAAGCACTAACGCTATACGCGAACTAATACATATCTGGACAACCAAGCCTATGTGGAATAACGCTAATCTCGGACATTCCTACAAATAATTAGCTTAACAGTTCAGTAAGATAAATTTTAGGTATTGGAATTCCAAAGAGCATTAGTTGTGATATCATCGAATTTGTTTTGTATAAGTATACTGTTGCCCTTGATTAGGCCAGAAATTATAAACGTAATGCTATTCTTGACCCATGGCAGCCAAGACAACTCTCCGAGAGATGCAATTTGTTTCGTTCATACAGGTACTTGGCGGCAGCTGGAGCGCTTAAACGAGTCGGGAACATTGACTGTAAGTACTTTTCAATCCTAATTATATAGAGCAAGATTGTTAGACTTCTCTTGGGTTGCCTTTGTCCAGAGAGTATTGGTTTCTTACTGAATAATAGTAAGACATGTCTCAAATGAGGTACGCTTAAGGATTATAGATTTGCAATATGGTGAATGCTCAGGTCTTGAATTTTGTGCCAAAGCTTATTCAATGTTATTATAATATTTTAAATGGATTTAGTTTGTAGCAACTATCATTTTTAGTACATATATTCCCTGATATTTGATTACATATTATTTCTTATTTTGTGCTATAGCGTATTTAATACTATTGCACTATATTCTTAAAGGTATTTAAAATGTAGTTATTGAATTTTTTTATTATATTCACCAGTACGTTATTACATATTAAATCCTCTTAGTTGTGAGCTTGTGACTTGGCCCCACAGCTTATTTATTTATTATTGCAAAATTTTTGGATTTAAATTCTTGTATATGTAGTGATACTTTACAGAATATTACGTATAGCTTTAAGATGTTAAAGTTGTGGCATATAGCTCATTCACTAGTAATACCATGTCATTTAGACTGAATGTATCTAGAAATTAATGTAATTTATAATAGGTATGTATATTCAATAATACCTTCTCTTAGCCGCAAAATGGTAGACGTAGAGAATTATCATTCTACATTACAATAATAATCTTGTCATTATTTCCAATTTTTTGTGTAGAATCATTCCATTACATTCGCTCAATTACGGTTGACAGTTTGAATCTGCGCTAGCTTGTATGTATATAGAAACATTATAAGACAAGGAACTGTCTATATAATGACGCGTCTACATCTACGGGGGTGAAATTAAGAAAAAAAGGAATAAATGACATTTTTGTTTATAACGAAATGAGGCAATAGACTTGGTTATTCTTTCTCACTCTCCCGGAGCCCTCTTTGGTTGATGGTCGATTATTTCCACTCCTCCACTTCTCTTTTCAGGTCTACAAGGGACTCTGAAAATATCTGCCCTCAGAGTCAGTTGGGTGGTTGGGGCATGCAGGAAGGCAGACCATCTGCGCCTTCAATGTGGGTGTAGGTAAGTGACGTAAGGGTCCCTTCAGGACCGAATGTGTGTCGGCATTTGTTTTTTTGTTTTGTTTCTTTTTGTGAATAGGCACGAGATTTTTTGTATATGGCAGGCGGCAGCGGCAGGTTTTCGTGGAGCCTCCCCACACTCTCCGTCAATAGCCGTGGCGAGCTAGCGTGCCGCCCTGCAGTCAACGCTGTCCGCCGAGTGATCTGTCAGCTCATGCTGGCAGTCGGGACTTCACGTCCAAGTCATTCACTCAACATAGTTCCATAACAAGCTGCCCTTCTGACAGAATCCCAAAGCATAGGGGGAATCAAAAACCATTGCACTTAATAGATTCTATCATTGGAACGGAAACTTGGCAGACAACCTACCCTCAAGGCACAGTATATATCAGGCTAGGGTACATGGACCAAGTCGATCCTCTTGAAATAAGCAAGCCACACTATTTCTTACCACATCATTGCGTCAAAAAACCAGATAGCAGTACCACTAAACTCCGAGTAGTATTCGACGCATCCGCGAAAACGTCATCAAACATTTCACTTAAAGATATCTTGTCCAAGGGGCCTACTATCCAGGACGAATTGTTCTCAATTCTGGTACGATTCAGGCTACGGAGACTCGTTTTCACTGCCGATATAGAGAAAATGTATCGGCAAGTTTGTTTCAATGATAAAGATCAAATGTACCTGCTCATTTTATGGAGAGAAGATCCAAATAAATCCATAAATTATTACAAACTTCGAACTGTGACAGACGGGACGACATCTGCCCCATTCCTAGCAACAACCTGCTTAGGGGCTGTCCGGCTTGTTATTAAAGCTAGTGATAAGCTCAGCTATTATAGTAGTTAGATGAAGACGAAACTAACCTGTCCGAATTCGTTCGTTTGCTTAGCTTGATTTCACAGACAGCAAACAAACATAACCTCACAATACGTTGTCTATTTATAAGTCAACTCGAAACTTGACTCGGTGATCAAGCTAACCAGATGTCAAAACTGTTATACAAAGTAGCAAATCTCGGTTGCATAGACATGGATTCGGATAGCGCTTGACTCGAAGTTACGTCGCTAACTGTAATAAGAAGACGAAGACTTGGATCCGGACAGGCCCTTAGAATCACTAGTGGAAGCAGAAATGGCAAGATTCTCACTAGGGTCAGAAACTCTCCGAGAAGATTTCTTTGTTGATGACATGATGACTGGTTCCAATAGTTTATCTGAAGCAAAGGAAATTCAAAGGCAGCTAAAGAAACTTCTACAATCAGGAGGCTTCAATCTCCAGAAGTGATGCGCGAACCACCGACTATTCCTGCAAGGAATCCGGAAGAAGATATCGAGCTTCAACTGGATTTCACTGAAGCAACTGAAGGCCATATAAAGACTCTTGGTTTAACTTGGTTTCCGAGATCTGATGTATTTTCCATAAACATCCAACGATCAGTATTTTCGGCCACTGCTCACATTTTTGATCCCCCCGGATTGGTAAATCCTGTTATTTTCATACAAAAGCTGTGAACACTTAAGCTGGACTGAGATGCAGCCTTACCAATAGAAATGCACACTAACTGGGTCATTGTCGTCAAGGACTCAAGGCGTTTAATGACATCAAAGTTCCACGGCATGTATTTGCAAGCCAACAGCCGCGGTCTACACAGATCCATGCCTTTTCCGACGTATCCAAAAAGGCATATTACTCGGCGATCTACATCAGGTCGATATCTCAAGATGGTGTTGTAATTGTACGACTATTATGTGCAAGGTGCAAGGTGGCACGAATCAAAACTGTAACACTTCCTCCGCTGGAATTATGTGCCGCACAATTATCTGCTCAGTTAGTTCAACTAGTTACAAGACTTCAGAATGCACAACATACCAACGTACTTCTGGACAGACTCAGAAATAATGCTTGCTGGGATCTATTGTGAGTCTTCATCTTACAACACTTTTGTGGCTAACAGGGTTGCCAACAATCAAAGGTTATCGGATATAGAGCAATGGCGTCATGTTAAGTCCGTGGTAATCCTGCCGACATTGTGTCACGCGGAATGCTTGCAGAAAAATTAGCAATTGCAGTATGTGGTTCTATGGCCCTCCGTTCCTGCATGGATAAAAGAGATGTTGACCCCCAAAATATTCGAAGGTGAGTGTTGACTTATAGAGAAAAAGGTCCAAAGTACTACTCACTACAAGCAACATGTGGTCACCACTCATCACTACCATCA
The DNA here is from genome assembly GCA_963930735.1 of Dioctria linearis. Classification (NCBI taxonomy): domain Eukaryota; kingdom Metazoa; phylum Arthropoda; class Insecta; order Diptera; family Asilidae; genus Dioctria; species Dioctria linearis. The sequence goes on along the minus strand of OZ005742.1, from coordinate 123,701,647 downwards.
ATCATTGTAATTCATTCAAAAGCCTGCAAAGAGTGATCGGATATACTCTGAGATTCGCTCATAATGCAAGCCAACGCAAGCGAAAACGAGACATAATTGCTCTTTAAGAACCGAACAATTGGACAGAGCACTCGTCATCATTCTGAAGGAAATACAACATGAAGGGTTCACAGAAGACCTGAGTCAATTGAGGCAAACTGGAACCATAAATAATGGAAGCTCCTTAAATAGCCCAGCCCCGTCTCTTGACGAGACCGGAATCATCAGAGTAACGGACAGAGTAGAGCATTCCAGCTTGTCGTACGATGCAAAACATCCTATGCTGCTGCTTCATTCCCATTACATGCACATCAACAATCTACAAGCTAGTCCACAAACATTACTTGCAATCACCCGACAAAGGTACTGGCCAGTCAAGGGAAAGACAATTGCTAAATCAATTGGTCAGAATTGCATTCGCTGCAACAGCTACTGACCCAGCTCATGGGAAACCTTCCTTCAGCCCGATTCCAACCCGCAAGACCGTTCATAAGATCTGGAGTAGAATTCTGTGGTCCAATTTGAACACATTTTAAGTTAAGGGTGTACTGTACGCCACTGCACGCTTAACGAAGAATAATATACATCCAAATTAAGGTACATCCATGTAATAGAAACGCGTACGGTTAGATACACGTCATATTAACACATACAGACGCCATTATTGGCATTCTCCGTTCGTCAAGAAAATTTGTCAGAGCACAGTAAAGTTAGTCGGCAAGAAGACTTATAACAGGAGAGTAGAATAAGTACTGTTATCCGTGTACAGAATTAGATAGTAAAGTTTTAAAATAGAAAATATAGAGTCAATTTTTATTTGGATGGGTGTTTTTATTATTCGCAACCTAAAGTTCCAACAAATTTGGTGACCCCGAGAACACAAGCGTTCTAGCGTTCAGAATCCAGATCCACAGCACGTGCAAGCATAACCTAATTAGATCCAATAAGGATTGGATTTCTAATTAGAAGAGCATATAATTAAATTTCTATCAGACATCTGCTGCAAAAAGCGCTATCGCATTCGCCGAAATAGAGTGGTTGTCGTGACATGTCAGCAGGCAGATGAAACATCCGATTCTAGACAGTATCTACTCTGCACGCTTAGAAATTCATTTTGACATCGCAACGCATCGATTCAGTGACGTGGTTTTATGAATTCCAACACATATAATCCAGATAGAAAAAATCGCCTTGCAAAGCTTTCAAAACAAACTAGTATCGGCAAGCCGTCAAAGTGTCAACAGACGAGAAAAAGAGGAACTTCAAGCACAACAGATAAATATCGTTCCATTTACTGAAAGTCGCAACATAATTTCAATTAGTTTCATTTTAGAATCAGTAAATCAATACATTCGTATCAATTAATAGACACAGGCCGGAGAACATAATCCGACGCATCAAGGAGGTGAAGTTAAAGCGATCCTCAATCGCCAGCACAGAAGGTTAAAATAATCAAGCAGACATTCGTAGCCGATATCAGCCGTCACGAAGAACTGCAGCGTCACAACAGCCAATATGTATATTTATTATTAGTGAGGTTAGATATTTTATTTTTATTTTTTTTTCTTCTCAAATTACCAACAAAATTGGTTTTGAACATTGAAGTTTTCAATTTAAGTAGCAGTGAACACAAAAAAAAAAAAATTTGAAATTATTTAATTTAAAATATAATTTACGTGCCTTGGCATAAAAATCCTTTTGAAGTTTTAGGGAATTAAATCGTAAACATAATTTGGCACTGAAAATATTAGAATTAATCACTGAGCATTTTAATTCTGAGATATTCTTTTAAGCAATTGCTAAATTTCATTAGCGATTTGGATTTGTTATAATAATTGATATATAATTGAAATTGACAAGTGAAATCAAAATATTAGTTACAAATTTATTCATTCAATCGATGGATTGAGTCGTACAAATAGGTTAGGTTGAAATATTACATACGAAACTTCTTTTTGTAAACGAACGACGACGAGTGGTGTCTTTATTATAGTTATTTTTTTACTTTCGGTTTTCTCGAAACCGGTTAAATATTTAAAACAATGAGCTCCGATCAAGAAGGTAACAAGAAAAAAGGTACATGTTGATTCAGGCGGTGGTAATATAGCCGCTGTTAAATTACCAACATTTTGGGAGAAAGCTCCTGCCGCGTGGTTTCTAGAAGTCGCGGCGCAATTTACGGTCAATAAAGTTGTAGTATAAGTACATACCACTACATGAAACGTATTAGAATTCAGCACGAAATAACTAACATCATGTGTGTACTTGTAATTACCTCATTGGAGAAGCCAGAGATTAGTTAAGTTAGATTTAAGTCCAGTTGTTGTCCAGCTGCCACGCAGAATAAATGTTTAGTGAAATTGAAAGCACCCAGAGTTTATATTAGAATATACAACAAAAGTAACGAAAGATGAGAGTAGGTTCGCACATCTAATCGCTGCTCTCCCAGTCGAAGCGATAAACAATATTATTGATATACTAAAAAATCTACCCAAGAAGGATAAATACAAACTTATAAAGGTAACACTGATAGAGCAACATTCATTGTCGGAACAACGTCGATTGGAGCAATTATTGTCCTCCGAAAGCCTCGGCGATCGTAAGCCTTCCGATTTATATAGACAAATGACAACGTTATCGGGTTCAATGTCAGTAGTAAACGAAAGCTTGGTCCAGTCATTATGGGAACGAAAGTTACCAGCCGCTATCACGATACCATTGGCAGTAGCCACGGATCAAGATTTCAATAAAAGGTTAGAGCTGGCCGATAAGATATGGGAGGTTACACAAACATCAAGTATTTGTTCCTTTCAACCGAGTTCGAATCCACGCGAAACTAACAATCTACAACAAGTTCAAGCCGAATTAAGAAAGACTAGATCAGAACTAAATGAATTGAGGAAATCTTTTAACAAACTATCTTTTCGAGGGAGGAGGAAATCTCCTCACTCACGTAATAGGCCGGTACAACGTTCTTCTTGTCATACACGTACGACACGTAGTCAACAAACTACACCAGCTCCTTTAAACTGCATCTCACGCTTACTGAGGCGGCTAGTAAGTGCTGTTCATCCATTGTCCTGTTAACAAATTTGATTTCCTTATCGAGACAGGGGCGGATATCTCTGTCGTTCCCGCTAAACATTTTCCCCATCAATGTATAAAAAATTCAGATTTCAACCTCAGTGCGGCAAACAGCACACTAATAAGCACATACGGTACTAAGATTTTGAAAATTGATTTGGGTTTTAGACGTGCTTTCATTTACCCTTTTGTTCTGGCATCGGTTAATAAGCCAATTATAGGTGCAGATTTTCTTGACAAGTTTGGGTTATTGGTCGATTTAAAAAGGCGAAAACTAATAGACCCTTTAACGAACTTCAATATTCAAAGAAGCATAATAAATTCAAGGACACCTACGCCTCTCGTCGCAGTATTGAACAATGAATACGGTATGTTAATCAAAAAATACCCAACATTAACCAGCGCGCCCAATTATTCGTTACCAGTCGGACACTCTGTTGTTCACCACATCGTTACCATGGGCCCACTGCCTTTTTCTCGATGCTACGAAACATAAGACGGCTTTATTAGAGTTTGAACATATGCAGCAGTTAGGCATTTGCCGACCATCTGCTTCGCCTGCGTGTTCTCCATTGCATATGGTCCCTAAAAAGGACCCAAATGATTGGCATCCTTGTGGCGACTACCGGAGATTGAACGCCGTAACTATGCCAGACCACGTTGAAGAAGTACTAAAACGTTTGGTTGAGTTCGGATTGAAAATAAATTTAAATAAATGTATATTCGGCGTCGAGCAACTAAGTTTCCTTGAACAAACAATTAATAAGGATGGAATATTATCGGCACAGGATAGAATAAAAATTATACGCGAGTTTCCACCACCATCTTCAATCAAACAGATTAAAAAATTTGTGGGAATGGTAAATTACTACCATAGGTTTATTCCTAAAATGGCAGATATGCTCATACCATTGCATGCTCATTTGAAAACCCTGACCAACAAACCTAAGATCAATAGTTTCAACTGGCCGGAAGACTGTAAGCAAGCCTTCATTAATATTAAGGAAGCTTTTTCTTCAGCGATTCTTCTGGTGCATCCATCTAATAATTTAGATATTCGCCTTACGGTAGACGCCTCTAACTTAGCAGTTGGTGGAGTTTTAGAGCAACGAAGTGACAGTGACGTATGGTAACCCTTAGTATTTCTCTCCAAAAAATTATTTCCCGCGGAAAGTAAATACTCAGCTTTCGACAGAGAATTGCTTGCGATATATTTAGCTATCAAGCAGTTCAGGCATTTTCTAGAGGGACGGTCTTTTGTCGTATATACGGAACATAAACCGCTTACAAAAGCCCTAACTTCGAGCACAGTTCGAAGCCCTAGCCAAACAAGACACTTGGATTTTATATCCCAATTCACCAGCGATATATGTCACATTAAAGGACGTGATAATGCCGTGGCCGATTATCTGTCACGCATATACATCGCTGACAGTTGCGAGTGCAACACCCCTAAACTAGATGTATCATTTCTCATAGCTAAGCAACAGGATGACTCCGAACTTCAATCACTAATTTCTGAAAGCCAGTCAAGCCAGTCACGTTTCAAATTGGAACAAAAACTCATTCCCGGATATCAGGAACCGTTATGGTGTGAAGTCAGCACCCAACAGATCCGTCCGTTTGTTCCAAAGCTGCTATGGCGAACAGTTTTCAACGCACTACATTCTCTGGTGCACCCGGGAATCCGCGGATCACGTAAGCTGGTCACAACTCGATACTTCTGGCCGAAGATGAACGGAGATATTAAACAATGGGTTGAATCCTGCATTCCATGTCAGCGATCCAAAAGTCAAAGACACACCAAAAGCCCGCATTTAGATTCTTCCATGCCAAATAATCGCTTTGAGTATATACATATGGATCTCGGAGGTCCACTAGAACAATCGGGAGGATATACATATATCCTAACAATAATATATCGCTTTACTCGTTGGCCGGAAGCATACCCAATAAAGGACATAACAGCTTCGTCGGTCGCGGAGACTTTCGTCAGAGAATATGTTAGCAGATTCGGCATCCCGGCGCAAATAACAACAGATCAAGGATCGCAGTTTGAGTCAAAACTATTCCATATTTTGACCAAATTCTTAGGTTCACATAGAATTCGAACAACTGCTTACCACCCACAAGCTAATGGGATGGTAGAACGCTTTCATAGGCAATTAAAAGCTGCCTTGAAGTGTCGAGAAAGAGCACCTGTTGGAGCAAAGACCTGACACTCGTTTTACTTGGCATACGGGCTTTCCAAAAGAACGATCTCAATTGCTCGCCAGCGGAGTTGGTCTTTGGCCAACCCCTAAAATTACCCGGCGAATACTTTGTATCAGAAAATGCTGACAGTGCATGACCCTTCAATATTCGTGGAGAAGTTAAGAGAAAGAATACGTGACTTAAGACCGACCGAAACAAGGAAAACTAACACAGCAGTTTATATGCCTAAAGACCTCACTACTTGCGATCATGTTTTCGTAAGATCAGATCACGGTACGGGAAGTTTGAGGCAACCGTACGAAGGACCTTATTCCGTAGTGCGCAGATGTCGCAAGTTCTTCGTCATATGCAGGAGAGGTAAAAATGTAACGAATCGATCGGCCGGTTGAAACCCGCGTTCATCTCTGAATCTATCGAATCTAGAAACTCAAAAAGATTAGTGCATTTTGCAATCAACGAAACATCCACGAAGTAACGACCTAAATTAACACTAATCTAATATGTAATCGTCTTCGACTGGGAAGGGGGTGATGTAGTGTACGCCACTGCACGCTTAACGAAGAATAATATACGAAGCTTCTCACATATGTAAACAGAAACATCCAATCTACAGCAAGGGGACGAATATCACAAGTAGGTAGGCTATGAGAGTTCTGCGGCAAAATCCCATGTTATTTCTTATGGAGGTCCAAAATTACAAAAATGGTCCCAAAAGCTCTTCGCAGACGAGGAGAGCATAGTTATGGATGATGACGTCAAGGAAGCTCTATGGTTGGGTTGCATGGTTACTAGGTTAGCGCCCCGGCCCCCTCAGCCGTTTCCCCTGGGCTTTGTTTACGGCTCGTCTTAAACAGGCGCACATAACACTGCACAATATGCAAAGCTATCAAAACAAACGTTATTCACGCTCACTACTTCAGTAAGCAGCTGTTATTAAACCTGATTTAGAGCAAAACAAGTACAGTACGTCTCACCTTTATATTCAATTTTGCATTCACCTATTATGTGCTCCTGTTACTTCGCTGCTCCCGCAGTTTTTATATGAATTTCTAGATATTTGCATAATATCACTGATCTTGTCCAAATCACATTATCCTATTTTTGTTGAATCTACCGATGATCGTGGATTAATCAAACATGCGGGCGCTATCAAACCAAGAAAGAATTTAGACAAACAACAATATTGTGCGTTTGATAACTTTTATTAGTTGCAATTTGTAAATGTAAGAACACGGCATTTTACAACAATGGAGGATATTCAACGTTTAAACTGCACTAGAATTCCTCTACCGGCATCAATTTAAATTTTTGTTTCAACGATGAGCCAGATGTCATTGCAATAAAATTTTCGTATTATTTTGCTGACAATGGTGTCAAGGTCGTGCATTGACTATAAATGGGTTTTTAATCCATAATTCATTTTGATATATAACCTGCTGTCCATTTGGAAAATACTGATTAAATGGTCCACCCAAACCTTGAATGATTTCTGCGATAATTGTCTCTCGTATTTCAATCCTTTAATCTTCTGAAAAGCCTTTCACTGTTGCAATAAAGCTCGTTGGATCGCACACAAATTGTTCAAAGTTCTATATTTAAATTAAGGTCATTGATCTTTTAAAGTATCCTCGGCCACAAAAATCTGTGAGAAAATTCATATGAAAAATTTTCGAGTACATTAATTAATAGAAAAAAAACCGGTTCGTCACTTCAACTAGGCACCGGCAGCATAGTGAAACAAAGCTGCGCATGGCTGCTGGCGTCGGCGTGTGTACAGATACAGCTGTGGGGTGGCGGAGAACAGAGAGAACAGAAATATTCTCCCAGTCTCAAATCTTTGCTTCTTCCCGTCTATTACCTCCCGACCGCATCAACAAATAACCATACAACTTGTGCATTTTTAGAGGCCAGATGAAGCGTCTTGTTAAGTTAAGGTGAAAGCCCAACGAACGCGGCAGGCGTCGCGTCGCTTTGACAGTTCTCCGCGGCAGACACGTGTAGGATTTGAGCAAGGCCCAATGGACGCGTCGCGTTGGTACTCTTAAGATTTATTTATAAAAAGAAAAACTGATAGAAAAGCTTGAGTTATTATTTAAAAGTGAAATAGTGGATATATCAGAGTTATTAGATGTGGCAGTTCTTGAATTTGCAGCTTATTAAGCATATAAACAGTTTAAAATCAATCAAAAAAACTGTCAAAGCGGCTGCCGCGCGTTAAAAGTAGAACATTGCTCTACTTTCGCGTCGAATCCGGCAAGCGCGGCAGCCATTTGGCCAGCACGAACTTAAACACGTATGTATATTCTATTGAACTGTCAAAGCGACGCGACGCCTGCCGCGTTCATTGGGTTTTCGCCTTTATATGTTCTTTGCTTTCAGACAAGCTTGACTAATCCAATGCTACTGCTAGAGTATCAGCTAATGGTTCGCCCAATGTATTTAACATCTATGCATTCATCCATCGCGTTTAAATGGGTTTTCATATTTCCTCCTTCAGGTAATATCATTCGACATAAACGTGTTAAAAGTCGAACTTTGTTAGATAAAGCTGATTTTTGATGATATTGCTTCAGCGATTCCCACATTGCTTTGCTGTAACTTTATTTTTAACATGGATAATTTGGTTGTCATCAATTAACAAACCAATATGTGCCCGTGCTTTACCATCCTTTTATTTCATATGGCTAGTTGCGTTGTATCTACAAGTGCTACTTCATCGATAGTTGACCATAAATCTTCTTTTATTAATAAAAGTTCAATTTTATATTTCCATACCTTATATTTAGCAATTTGTACCTTAGAAATTTCCTGCATTTTTCATTGTGGTGTTCCAGGTCAAAATAAAAGTTATTTATTTTACGAAAATAATCCGAATATCGTATTATTTATACGTTTAATATAAATATCTTCTTTATTTTTCTGGATGTGATAACTAATCTGGACCCATAACCTGTTGAATCTACCGATGATCGTGGATTAATCAATCATGCGTTCGCTACCAAACCAAGAAAGAATTTAGACAAACAACAATGTTGTGCGTTTGATAACTTTTATTAGACTGACAACTGACGGAGTATGAGCAAAGAAAAATATACATTATAATGACATCCGAATATCGGTGCGTTCAGAAAGACTATTATATAACTAAGCTGTAGTTACACGGTTGACAATTAAAGTTACGTTAACACAGGTAATCATTAGTAAATTATTTAAAGTGAAATTAATTTAATTTAACTAAATGTAAAAAAAAAACTAACAATTTTCTTAAAAAATGACATCAATTTACGAAGTAGGAAGGTAGCGTAAACAAAAGGCGTGCGTTAATTGAGTTGATTGCGAATATGTAAACGATGCTGACCTTGAGTAGGTACTGTTAAACGGGCCGACATATCGGAAAGGAGGAAATAAACAAAGAAAACTGGTAGTAATTGATTTATTGTGAGCTTGCGTCATGTACTGGTAGTGAATGAAAACATGTGCCGGCAGATTGTAAATAAGTCGAAAACCAGTTAAATTGCATTGATAACGAACTTTAGTGTGATATTATGCGTAAACGTAAACAGCAATTGATTAATGCAGATAAACTATGGTGTGCCTAAGCGAAATATGTAATTATATTATATATATTTGAATAAAAATCGTTTTCTTCTTCTTGAAAATAAGGAAATGTAAAAGAAAGAAATGTTATGCTAGGTAAAAGTGTTATTTTATTGATTATACATATTATTCACTATGTCCATCAAAATCTACATCAACTATATCCACATTTTGTATAACATCATTTTGACTAAATTTTAATTCTCCTTCGTTGGAGAAAAAAAAATTTTCTTTATAGACATGGTTGTCAAAGTTTCCTCTAAAATTTCATTGTAGTGTGATGGAAAAAACAGCACGTACTTCTCCAGTTTCAACATTACCCTCTGTCCAAAACGTGTGCTTTTTCTCTTAGCGTTCAATATCTTTTATTTTTTCTTTTGCTCCATATTCGTCATGGATAAAATCGGCTTTAAGTTTCCTTTAATGTTGTTTAGTCTATGTAAAAGATCGCTGTCTTAGAGCCTTTAGATTTTTTTAAAGATCTCACTTTACACTTATTCACTTCCATTGTAAAATTGTAGAAAATAATATTTTAAACAGAGTTTTCTCAAAGAAGGCGTTCGATTTTATGCAGAACCGTGCACCTTTTTTATACCCTAGATGAAATCTATAGGGTATACTAAGTTTGTCATTCCGTTTGTAACGCACAGAAATAATGATAGTAGAGCAAAATGTATTGGACACCCCCGCATAAAATTAAAAGTTATTTTGATTTCTGCATGTCTGTCCGTCCGTCCGTCCGTGCGCACGATAACTCGTGAACGCGTTCACCTAAAAGGCTGAAATTCTGTACACGGACATTAAAAAAAAAGTAAAATTAAGTTCGAAAATGAGACAAATCGGGCAACTCCTTCGTGGAGTTGCCATACAAAACTTTCGTTTTCCACTATATATTTGGACACTACCTGAGAACACGTCGACGTAGAAAGCTGAAATTTGGTACATTGTGTTTTCATAGTAAGAGCAAAGAAATTTTTAAAAATGGACTAAATCGGGCAACTCCTTCTTGGTGTTGCCATATAATTTTTTTTTATTTTTTACATATACTTTGAAAACGATCAGTCCTAGACATTTTTATTGTACTAAAAACTTCTTCAAAATAACAAATCCTATAAAATTGGTTGTAATCATTTTTTCTGTCCGACGAGCCGTTCTAGAAATATATGCGAGAAACCAATGCAAACAATCTCAAAGGGGTGACCACACGAAATTTCATACGGGCATTCATCTAGGGCATCATAAGAATTGGTCTTAGAACAATTCTAGCTTTTTCTCTTGTTTTATTTCAGAAAGTTGTATAACAATATCTCTTCGATTGTGTGATAATTCGTCTATTAATTATACAAATGTCTGCGTAGCAAAAGTATATAAAGAATTTAGTTTTTAAGGTTTTATTTAATTGTGGTTTTAGATATTCAGTTTGTTTTCCACATACAAACTGAATATCTAAGGACATTATTTTGCAAAAGAACTAGCATTTTATCCCATGGTGCAATTATGGTGTACTATTTGGCAGCCCGCACGCACGCCAGGAGCTTTCTGCAAGTGCTCAGCGGCAAAACCGGTACGACGTAGGCAACGTAAATGTACTAGACTGGGAGGATGGAGACGTTAATTACAATAACCTGGTGGATATATTTGAAACATTTAGCAATTCTACTATATGCTTGAAAGGAGAATTTAAGGCCAGCTTTGTGCACAAAAACTTACCAGAAGCGGAAATAATACAGCTTCATATGCCAAGGTTGAGTGATATAACTAACTTTTCTATTTTTTGTCAAATTCACAGGAATAAACCTGTTATTCATTGTACTGTTCAAAATTATGTAAATATATATTTATACATGTTAATAAATGGGATTATAGAATAAAAACTAGTCTTATATTTTAATCATAATTTTATTTATCAAAAGAAAGTCCGGGGTTGTCAGAATCAAGATACCCAAATCTTACTGAATCCGAAACTCAAAGGATTTCACCAGCGGAAGGCATGATGTCACAACAACTTCCGCGTTGCCACTTAATTGACTCAAATATCAACAGGAGCTAAACTCACACAATTTCTAGAGATTTGATTCAAAAAGAAAATCTAAGAAATCCAACGAGCTAAACTCAAAATTTTCAATTGTCAAGAAAAAGAATCCGTGAAACTATCCCGAGCTAAACTCAAGGTAACGCAATAGCAAATATCAAAAATTTAAAAATAAAAGGATATCTCTCCCTTCCAAGAGCTTACTCCTCAAGACAAAAATCTCCCAAGTCCACTCTCCAAAGTTTCCAGATCAAACCAAAGTGATGTGAATGTGTGTATGAAAAATTGTTTGCATTCTCAATGAAGTCTCTGATAAGTCGGGTTGGATATGTCAAAGACTTAAAATGTTGGTAGAGATTCTTCAGCCAGGCAGTTAGCAGTATTCCAGCTTCTGATTACTGAAGGTCTCCAGCATCACTTCCATCCTCCTACCAATCCTTCCTTTGTCAACGTTCGATCGCACTATTCAACCAGTTTTCCAGCTGGGCAAAACCTTGAATTTGGTCAACTAGTTAGCTCAAGCGAAAAAGTCATCTCACAGATTCATGTCTCTGTCCAGTCGGATGACCAAAGAGACATGCCTCCGTGAGAACAAAAATAAAAAGACCACCTAACATTTCCATAGCAGAAGGCCAGCGGAAAAGATCTAAAAAAAATTAAAAAAAAAAAATTCAAAAACATTCCAAAAACAACGTCAAAAACTTTACTTTACTCAGAACAAATTTTCAAAATCTTTAAACTTGCAAAAACATTACTTTACTTTATTTGAAAACTTTACTTGAAACTTCCAAAACATTACTCAAATCAGTCAGACCCAGGTTCGCATGTAACTTCCACTGGATATGAGACTTGAGTTCAATCAATTAGCAAAATGCCAAATGATCGTCCCACTACAAGCCCCAGTCTCCAGAAAATTTCACAATTAGACCACCGAAGTCTGCTGAGGTGGCCCCATGTTGGGCTCTATTTTTGTTATGCAACTATAACACTATGCAAGCGCACAACGTGTCAAAACCTCAAACTTTACTCTACAAAAAATTGCTTTAGATAACAACAACAGTTAGATTCAGGTCGGCCTGTAACTTCTACTAGATATGAGACTACCGAGTCAGACAATTAGCTAACAGCCAAATCTCCATATAACCAAGCAATCTGAGTCCCCAGCATCAGTCACATTTAGACACCGAAGTCCAACTGAAGTGGCCCCATGTGGGGCGCCATTTTTGTTATGCAACTATGTTGAGCGAATGAACTTGGACTGCCAGCATAAGCTGACAGATCACTCCGTGATGGGCGATAGCACAGGGGGCACGCTAGCACCTCGACTAGTGCGGGAGAGTTATAGGGGGGGGGGGGTCAAACCAAAGCCTGCCGTCGGTTACGATTCATAAGCAAAAAAATCATCGTGACTATCAAACATAATCGACACCACATCCAGCCCTGAAGGGGCCCTTACATCACTTACCACTTTGCTTTATGAAGGCGCAGATGTTGAACCTTCCTCCCAATTGACACTGAGGGCAGAGTATATTCCAGTGTCCCTATTGACCTGAAATTCAAGAAGTAGTGGAGGAGCGGAACAATGAACCTTACATGACCCCTACAGTGAGAGGGCTCCAGGAGAGTGAGGGAAGAGAAACCAAAAGAATTATTGCATCGTTACGTTACAATCATATTTATTAAATCTGCACCCCATCACGTACATAAGTGAAAAGCCAAAGCTTAGCTCTAAGAAAATAATCGACTGAATTTAAGTCTGCGGGTACAGTCCATTGTAATTAGTATTGCTAACTGAATACCTTGCAAAATCGGAAACTAATTATATGCCTTAGAGGTAAGGCTATAACTAAATATTATTTAGATCCACTCCTCGTTGCAGTCAGGAGGGCTGAATGACTTTACTATGTGGAACTTAGGAGCTTAAGAAGCTGTGTGTATATTTATGATGAAACGAATCTTTTTACCTAACAAATAGAGATAAGACACACCCGAGTATATTTACAGAAACATGTATGCTATCAACCTAATTAAATCTAAGCTAAAACAAAAATGTGGTGTATGAAGATGAATGCGCGTATTTCGCAGAATAAAATATTCATTAACTCTAAGCATATGTACCTGTACCTAGCTCAATATCTCTGGTCACGATTAATGAAAACCCAGACGTATGTCACTTCAAACAAAATTCTCTCAACAAGTAGGTATGTACCTTAGTAATTTAATTAACTTAGCTCTAAAGTTATTTAATTTTTCCTCACAGGCTGTAACATGTTTATGCATGAGACAAGTGTATACGCAAATAAAGTCTAATCAAATTATTGAATATTCAAGTTATTTCCCGAAAATAATTGTACTATCCGTACACAGAACGATTCATTATGGGTGGGCCAAAAGTCACGCCTGCGTGTAAAAATTGAATAACTTTTTTGTTTATTATTTTTTATTTTTATTTATTTTAAAATATAATATGAACCTTGCATGATTTTAAATTTTAATTATGAAAAATAATATCAGATAGATGACCACCATTTTCGTCAATGTACAATTGAAGTCTTAGACGGGCGTTTTGCATAACAGCACGCAAAGTATCAGGCTCTATTGCTCTGATCTCAGCTTCAATGTTGTGCTTTAGCTGCTATATAATGTGAGGCTTGTTCACATACACTTGTGATGGCCCAATATACGGAAGATTCTTCCAACAGCCAAAGGCATTACAGCGATATAATCAGCAATTGCTAAACAATAACCTCGCATGGTACTGTTGTGACTCAGGTACCAATGCCCTAAATCACAACAATAAGGTTAATACATCAATATATTGTCCTATACAATATATTGATGTACCTCATAAATGACCCTGAAAATGAAAAATTATTTCATTTTAAAATTTCAATCAAAATTTAAAATGCATTTAGAAATGCATTCCCACAGTATAACAAAATGCAATTTAGCATAAATTGCATTTTGTTATCAGGCACACATTTCACTCACACGATATGCACACTTACCTACATACAGAGTCTTCTTACTTTTTTTCCGTATGTACATACGTACATTACCTACTTAATCCAATCTAAGTGTATGTACATACATACATACAAATATCAAAATTATTCGCGCCCTCTTAAAATTAATATTTCAAGACGGGCGCACAAGTGCATATCGGATTACAGTTTTGCATTGATGCATATAGCTCGCATCAAAGAACTTTTGCATTTTCTCACGTACGTTTTTTCAACGTCGCGTCGTGAGAAAACAATAAAAAGAAAAAAGAGCTTTTGAAGCGATCGTGGGTACCTGGGTGCAATTTGCCCAAACCTCGGGGAGTTGGTTTTTGAAATCCGCGGTGTATAGAACCCGAAAAAAATAGTGAAAGTATTCGGTAGAGATAAAGCGATTTTTTTTGAAAAGTGAATGAAGCAATATAATAAAATTATTGTAAAAATTAAAGGAAGAAAAACTAAAAGGCAGTTATAAGAAACAAATTGTTAAAAGATAAGAATACATCAAATAAAATTTTCATTAAAAGAAGTGTGTGAAAAATTAAAGTATAAAAACAAATATAAGGCTTTTGTTTTCTAAAATATAAAAACAAAAACCATAACTTTTATTGGTATTGAAATTAAGGTGAACCTAATTTCCTTCGGCGGCCGCATCTCTATTAAGATACCGAAGAGCACGAGCGGCTTGAACCTCAACAACTGGTGGCAGCGTTGACTGAATCCGGAAATAAAATCAGTGCTAAACATTTTTTCTATAATAATTTCAATTAACCAAAACAAATTAATAATAACTGACACGCATACTAACTGATGGCAGTGTTACTCTCCAAGTTTGCCCAGTGAATAAATAAAATTGCAAATCAGTTTAATAAAAAAAAAAAAAAGAAAAAAATAATTAGAAAAAATAGCCCGGGTCTTAGTACTTAGAGGAAAATAAAAAAAAAAAAAGTTTAGGCGCCATAGCGCCCACCGTGGGAACTAAGGAGGCTTCATCCCTGCCTCACCAAGACGATTGGAAAGAAGGAGGACACCCAGAAAACGTCTCCCAGGAAGCGCGATGTATCATCACCAACGCTATCACCGTCATCATCCTTCAGCACTAGCAACATCCAACAACCAGACGTCAGACGCAGGATATATACGTATACCACAATATACAACAAATAACCACAGCACCATCATCATCATCCCGCAGTAATATATTGGATAAAAGCAAAGGTAGCGTGAAAATCTGTTCTCTTTTATATATATATGCATGTTTTCATTGTATATATACCCCATAAGATTCATTTAAGTGAAAAAAAAAATATACAAGTGAATTAAATTTTTTTTTTTAAAAGAAACTTACGTTTTTTTTTGTATAATTTTTCATTGTTTTATTCTTAGCTTATACTCAGAATTCTTCCTTTTCTTCCATCCATCCCAATTCCAATTTCCACGATACATGCTGATAAATATATATATATATTTTTTGTTTTGCGTAACTTCTGGATATTTTTATATTTTCTGGTGATCGACATATTTATTCGCTATAGATGAATATATGTATATACGAATAAGTATATGTATAGAAAAAGAGGAACAATTTTTTCCATCTCCTTCGATCTTCGTTTAATTTAATAAAAACTTTACATATTAAAATTGAAATACGCTCCTCCTACCTCTGCGGTAAGACTTCGTGAGCTTGCTGGCCAGAGGACTTCGAACAAAATCAATAACCGATACTCTGCAATAGAGTTTTATAAGCCTATTGTTGTTGGTTGGAAGTAGCGATTCTTGCTGCAATTCTTTTACTTTTTGTTTTAAAGTGAATATTGCATTAACATTTAAAGTTTAACAAACCCCACAAACAGCTCCGTTTCATATTGCTACATTTTCCTATTTCACTCTCCTTATATTTAATCCCAAATTTTATTTCAACGAAAGTATTTACATACAAACAACTCATTTCAATAACCTTTCGCTGCTCTGCTTGGTAACCACAGTATAAAATATAGGTTTCATAACTTATCAATTTAGTCATAATACTTAGCAAAGGTTGGCGTGAATTTTTTTTAAGATTATATCACATTTGTATTCGTTGTTAAGAGTCATTAAAAGATTTGTATCTTCATCTTCAATTATTGATTTGGTTTGATTTGGTTTCTTGATTGTGACAAGACATATAGATATACATTTTGAAACAAAGCTCACCCTATATGCGACTTTGAATTTTTTTTTCTCTCCTCGATCAGCTGTTTAGCGTTGCAATATATACAGTCATATGTCTTTATCTTTATTTAGCGAATATTCTCAAGTTTTAACTGCGAAGGTTTTTGCATCTTCTTCCCAATTTATACATCCTATATAACTGACAGACATGACTAAAGAAAACATATCTTTTGACGAGCTTTGCTTGTCACAAATACAAAAAAACAAAGAAATCAGAAAAATATTAAAGGAATACCACAGTACTAATAAAAAATACAGAACTCCAGAATTAGTTTCCGAAAAGATCAAAAAATTAGAAGAGTACTGGACAGACTTTGAAGAAACAGAATCCATTATCCAAAGACATAAAGATTTCGACGAAACTCATGAATATTTTAAACAATCATGCTCTGATAAGACAGAGGATTGGTACAACCTAATCAAAGCAACACTGTCTGATAGATTGAAATCAATTTCAACTCATGAGGATAACACAAACAACCCATTTTACATCGCACCTCCCAAAAATTCACAAAAAGCAGCATCGATAGATAATCAGGACAACGCAGACCAAGACCAAGAAAATATAATACGATTTCGGCTACAGGAGGATAGACAAAAAACAATATCACATATTATCCAGTCTATCAATCTTAATTCGCTACCAACTGCAAGCCAGGCATATTTAACTCAAAAACTACATTCGCTGCATGGGTATTGGAATGATTTCAAAACAACTCATACTGAAATAATTTCAAATGCTGGCCCTAAGGACAAAGGCAGCGATTACTTCACGAAAGATGTCTATATAAATATGGAAACATCATATTCAGATACTATAATCGCACTTCAGGAACAGCTAGATTCGCGATTTCAAGGGTTATCAAATACTACAAATGATTTAACAAATCATCACCATAATGTCTCTTTTAGAGACCAGTCGCATTTCTCCTTATCAGACGCAAAGTCATTAATCCCAAATTTTAGTGGAAATTCTAAAGATTTCCACAAATTTATTTCAAGTTGCGATGACATGTACGCAACAGCATCGACGGTGAGCGAAAAACACTCCCTCCTTAGCTTAATAAGGAGTAAATTATCTGCAGAGGCGTATGATGTATATAAGTACAATCAAATATCAGATTGGTCTGAATTAAAATCTCTGTTAACTCAATCCTTCGAAATCAAAACCTCTAGATCCACCCTACAGTCTCAATTAAATAATTCAAGACAAGGTAGAGAGGAAAGTGTAAAAGACTTTTTGCAGAGATTAAATTCAACACTGTCCAAGCTAAATGAGGCAACGCATTCCTATACAACAGACAAGGTGCTCCTACGGTCTTTGGTAAAAGATAATGAGTGTCAGGCTGTGAGAGCAATTGAAGATGGGTTATCCAATACACAATTATAGACCTTAGCGAAAGTGCATCCCGATAAATCCTTTTCTGCACTAAAATCACATATTCTAGATCACTCATTACATACGGAGCAGAAGCAACCCAACTTTCAAACATATAACAAGGTAAATCAAAATTCCTTTCAAAGTATAAATAACAACCTACGTTGCTTCAAATGTAATAGACTAGGGCATGCTGCTTCAAAGTGGCCAGTCATACAATGATCTATGGAAAATTTTAACACCATCCAAAAGACACATTCACAATTACAACGTCCTCCAGATTTTAAGAATGCTACATCTCCGTCACAGGTCCCTAGTTGTCGATATTGCCATCGGATGGGCCATTCTATCGAAGAATGCAGGACAAGAGCTGCAAATAATTCCCGATTTAACGACAATCAAAGAAATGGAAATAATTTTCAAAAAGTAAACACAGCTCCGCAAACAAGCACGGCTGATAGAAAGCCACAAAATAGGAACTGGCAGCAGCCAGTATTCCAAGAGAATCGAAATACACCGAGATATAAAAATGCAAATATCTCAGCTAGATCACCGTCTCCAAATAGGAAGGACAGCAAAAGTCCATCGGCATCCAGGCAGGGAAACTGGATGCAGCGGGGGGTCTCATTCGGCAACCCCTCGCACATACAGACTACAGCACACGTCCACAGGAATCCCGAGACAATATCGACGGAAAAGTAGGCAGCAAGAAATTAATCCGTATCCCCGTCCAAATTAATAAAAATTCACTAACGCTTTCCTTGCCTGTCGACATCTGCTCTGCTCCAAAACTTACATTTTTAATTGATACTGGAGCAGAATCAGCTTAATTAAACTCCATCCTTTGAAGCCAGATAGCATCTGCTACAGAGATGCTGTCTGCAATATATACACATTATTTACTGAGTCCACTTCTACAGAAGGGATCATTTTTGCTAAGTTAAACTTAAATTCTGAACATAATAACTCCATCCTAGAACACCCATTTCAAATAGTGGGAAATAACTCCATCCTCTCACACGATGGCCTGCTTGGTCATGACTTTTTATCTCGATACAATGCTAGTATCAATTACAAAAATAAATATGTTTCTTTAGAAATAAACGACTCAAATGAATCTTATCCTTACGAGGAATATTACACAAATTATCCATATGTTTATTTGAAAAGCGAAGACCCAGAAAAGAGGTCTCAAACAAAAAGCCTATTATATACGGAGATAACATTCTCCGATATTAATACTAATAAAAATCTATCTCCATCTATAGCCACACAAGAGGCTGAATTAAATAAAATTCTATCTCCATCCAAAGCTTCACAAGATATGAAGCAAGAACGTAAAAGTATATCTCCATCTACAGCCGCACAAAAGGCTGCATTTAGTAAAATTCTATGTCCTTCATCAATAGATTCACAAAAAGTGAATTCCAAGATAAAATCAAAGAAGTCAAAGAATTTCAATAAAGTTTTATCTCCTTCAAATTCTATCGAGTCAGAATCATCGTATAACTCCTTCCAAATTCCACAAAAGTTGGAATCTTATCTCCTTCCTTTTAGAAATCCGAAAGAATCGGATAAATTAAATAAAATTAAAATTCCGGCTCGATCAGAATTCATCATTGAAATTCCAACTCCTTCTATTCAAAATCAATCGGTCTGTTTCAAGAAGGAAATAAGGCCAGGGTTGTTTCTTGGAAATTCGATAGTCGAACCAGTCAACGGTATGGCAAAAGTCCTAATCCTCAACACAAATGAGGAGGACGCCGATCTGGCACCTTACGAGGTGAACCCAGTTTACCAAGACTTGGACGACTTTGTGGTCATCTCCACAGACTCTGACAGAGATCCAATTAAGGGCAGAATAAATAAACTGCAAAACCTTATCAAATTGGATCACTGTAATTCAGAGGAATTTGAGAGTGTTCGCAATATCTGTAGGGAATTCAACGATCTCTTCTTCATAGAAGGTGCGATTACTCACAAAATCGAGACACTCCAAGACAAACCGCCCATCTATACCAAGCCTTATAGACTTCTTGAAGCAAGCCGAACTGAGATAAATAGGCTAATACAAGAAATGCTTGAGTCAGACATCATCAAACCTTCATATAGTCCCTGGAATTCTCCACTTCTCCTGGTTCCCAAAAGACCAGATGAGAATGGAAACAAAAAGTGGCGAGTAGTGGTAGACTTTCGTCGTATTAACGACATTACTATTGGCGATGCGTACCCACTGCCTAATATCACTGATATATTAGACCAGTTGGGGAAGTCGAAATATTTTACCACACTCGACTTAGCCAGTGGATTCCAACAGATAAAAATGGACTCAAAGGACAGGGAGAAAACTGCCTTTAGCACACCCTATGGCCACTACGAATACAATCGTATGCCATTTGGTTTAAAAGGAGTCCCTGCTACTTTTCAACGAGCCATGGATAATGCCTTATCTGGCCTTCAAGGCATCTATTGCTTCGTATACATGGACGATATTGTAGTCCATGGATACAATCTCTAAGACCCAAGAAGGAAAAAGATATCAAAGCCTTCCTTGGTTTCGTCGGCTACTATCGCCGCTTCATCCCAAATTTTTCGAAGATAGCCAAACCACTCACAAATCTTTTGAAAAAAGATACGCCTTTCAAGTTCGACGCAATCTGCGACGAGGCATTCACGCAATAAACTTATTTCATATCCCGATTTTGATAAAGAATTTTTTGTCACCTCCGATGCCAGTGATTACGCTATCGGAGCAGTTCTGTCTCAAGTTGATCAAGGAGATCACCCAATCGCCTATGTGAGTCGAGTTCTCAATGGTGCAGAGACTCGTTACTCAACAATAGAAAAGGAGCTCTTAGCTATCGTTTCGCAGTTGTGCAATTCAGACCATACGTTTATGGCTGATAGTTTACAATTATAACTGTCCATAAACCATTAGTATGGCTCATGAATCTGAAAGATCACTCCTCAAGACTGATGAGATGGAGAATACGTCTTGAGGAATATGACTACAAAGTAGTCCATAAAGCAGGCAAGTTCAACACAAATGCAGACGCTCTCAGTAGAGCTATCCCAGAATATTCCAAACATTTTGCAGAACCTTCAACCTGCGTAAATGTTGTAACTAGGAATCAAGCCAGAGCTCAGGTCAATTCGGATACTCCCAATGCAAGCATTACTCCAAACAAAACTCCATCGTCATCAAACAATTCCTCAGTCATAATAACTGAGGCTAATTTTCCTCTTTTACTGACTAAAAATGCGAATCCTAAATTCTTCATCTTGCCAATGCAAGATACAGAGCTCGAAAGAGTGTTGGATTCTAAACTAAAGCTTTCAGATAAATCTCCACTTCTAGCAAATGAACTGAACTTCTTCACAAAAAAGGACTCCAAAATAATCATATCAAAAATTAATTTACCTTGTCGATCCCAAAAAGATAGATCAGACCTCGAAAAGATTTTAACTGAGATCTGCTCATATACAGAAGCAAATCAGTTAAATCAATTAAATATCTCCTTCCCTATATTAGATCCACAGAATCTAATGATTATTAAAAATGCTTTTATCCAGATCTTCGCTACTAAACAAATAAACATAAAGCTCCATCAAGATTCTATTAAATATTTATCCGACATTAAGGACATCGAACAAGTTTTGAAGGATTTTCATTCATTACTGACTACAATTAAAAGAATTAAAAAGCAATTTTACTGGCCTGGCATGTCAGACGATATTATCAAATACGTAAGGAAATGTAAACTTTGTCAGGTGAACAAAGTATCCAGAAACCCTAAAATTCCAATGAAAATCTCCAGCATTAGCTCCAAACGTACCTAGATGTAGTAGGACCTCTCCCAATTTCTCATTCTGGAAACAAATACATCCTTACATTTCAAGACGACCTTTCAAAATTTTCTGAGGCTATTCCCATAGTCGACACCGAGTGTAAGACATTAGCGGAAGCCTTCACGACAACAATAGTGTGTCGACATGGTATTCCAGAAAGTATCCTCACAGATCAGGATTCTAACCTCATAAGTGGCATGTTCGCCGAGGTATCTAAATTGTTGAGAATAAAACGACTTAAAACTACTCCATATCACCCTCAAACGAATGGTGCATTAGAAAGAAGTCACAGAACCCTAGCAGAATATCTCCGATCTTATGTAGCAAAAGATCCACAAGACTGGGATACATGGATTCCTTATGCCATGTTTGTATATAATAAACCCCTCATTCGAGTACTAATTATACTCCTCGTGAACTCCTATACGGATTCCCAGCCGAAATCCCAAATAATTTAAAATCATCTCCAACCGTTTGCTTAATTACGACAATTATGCAAACGAGTTAAAAGCGCGTCTACAGCATAGCTTCAAAATAGCTATAGACATAGCCATAGCCAATAAAGAAAAATCCAAACTACAATATTACAAAAGCTCCATCCAAAAATCTTTTACGGTAGGCGATAAAGTCCTACTTAAGAGCAGAGTTCGAGAGAACAAATTCTCACCACTATGGTCAGGTCCGTATGAGATAATGGAGATTAATTCCCCCGAAAATTCTACTATTAAAATCAATAATAAAAACAAAAGAGTCCATAACAATGACCTAAAACTCAGAGTAAAAACTTCAATATCTTCAAATATCATTCAGAGATATTAACATATTGTCATCTTCCAGGCTTCCAAAATGGTGCATATAGCATTCATTTTAATTTTGCATTTCTTTCGCTTACGGCTCAGGAATAGAGGTAAACCAACTAAATGCCAGTGCAGGTATTTATTTCGAGGAAATTGGCAGAGCCAATTTCTACACCAACAAGTGGAAATTAGTGACATTCTACGACCTGGAAAATTTTAAAACAGAATTCAACAACATCCAGTTCATAGCCCAACAAATTACAGCGACCTGCCGGAAACTGGACAAACATTCAGCCTTGAGCCACACTTGTAACGGTACGTTGTTACAAATAAATCTTATATTAGCAAACATAGAATATAAGAATATGTTACTTGTGACCCAAAATAGAAAACAAACAGCACTTTTCAATGCTATAGGCTCAATCTCCAAAGCACTTTTCGGCACATTAGACGAAGATGATGCCAAGATTTATGACGAGCAAATCCGTAACCTCACCCTTAACCAAAACTCCGTCCTATCACTTATGAAAAGCCAAACTGCGATAGTCGTAGCAACCGCAAATGTTTTCAATAAAACTAAAGCCGCAATTGAAAAGGAATTCATGGTCATGCATAAAAGACTAATATCAGTGCAGATAGCCACATCATTGATGGAAAATAGGTCACTTGATAACAAAA
Source organism: Dioctria linearis (assembly GCA_963930735.1). Classification (NCBI taxonomy): domain Eukaryota; kingdom Metazoa; phylum Arthropoda; class Insecta; order Diptera; family Asilidae; genus Dioctria; species Dioctria linearis. The sequence goes on along the minus strand of OZ005742.1, from coordinate 123,678,766 downwards.
TATCAATTGAACTGGAATCACTCATTTCACTAGTCTCACTAATGGCATTCAGATACCAAAATACCCAGGCAGAATTAATAGATCTTCTTACGGATTCAAGGCATGGAAAATTTCATCCTACACTAATAACTCCTAGAAAAATAGAAGAATTGTTATCAAATATCAGGCAAGAAATACCAAATACAATGATGCTTTCCATAAATCCCAGAGGAAATACATTATCACAAATTTATAAATTAAGTACAATCTCTGCGAATATTTTCAACAACAAAATAATTATAGAACTCAGAATCCCCATTCCTTTCAAGGAACCATATCAAATCTTTAAAACAATACCATTGCCTACTATCCTTAAAAAATCGCTCGTATAAATTGAACCATCGAAGGAATACATATTAATAGATTACAATCGCGAACATTTTGTTGAATTAACGCTTCAGGATATTCATAATTGCGCAACGTTGGACCATATGCATTTCTACTGCAAAATTTCATTTCCCATCCTAAACACAAATACAAGAACAAACCAATGTGAAGTGAATCTACTAAAGAAGGAACCTATTACACAAAAGTGTAAAATTCTGATCTTGCGACAGGATTACTATTGGACGCAGTTATCACAGCAGAACGCCTGGCTTTTCTCCCTGAAAGTATCCCTCCACATAGATATTATTTGTGAAGATTCCATTAGTTCACAAACCCTGTATGGAATAGGAACAATGCACATCAATCCCGGTTGTTATGTTCGCAGCAAGGAATTCATCCTGCACGGACATAACGTAAAAATGTCCAAATTCAATTCCCATTTTATCCCAACGATAAGCATTTCCAATATAATACGGAATATGACGTCTTCTCCCATGGAAACGTTTATAGAAACAAATCCCTTAAATATTACAACAAACACGGATCTAGAGAAACTTCTCGAATCCATTCGTTTCCAAAAATATCAAGATGAAATTCCTCTTAATCCCATAAATAACCACCATATCCACCATTACGCACTGTCATATTTAACAGTAGCTTCTATCATCTTTATAGTCTGTGCTTATCTGTATATTAAATACAAACCGAAAGTACGCGAATCGAAAGAAATACTTCCTGAACATAAACAGGAGAATGTGCCTACTCCGGCACCGAGAGAATCAAAATTCAAAATAACTCCTGCTCCACAAAGAAAAACCACAGAAAACGTTTAACTTACACACAATGACAAAAGGAAACGGTAACCCCTCGCTTCCCAATTTTTATCCTCCTTTATCCATCTCCATCCAAACAAAACACTACTAAAGAATTGAGGAGGAAAATAATATCTCACGTTTTTTTTTATAAATATATACAAATGTAGTTTTTTTTTATATAAAGAAAAATAAATAACTATTAATGAAAAAAAAATAAAAAGATCCCTAAGTGTAAATAAAATAAATAAATAAATAGGGCAAATGTGAGTAGCTATAGGACTACCGAACATATAGGTATAATTCAATCTAAACATTATTCACTTTCTTTTATATTATCTTAGAAGCTTTAAATAGAACAAACAAAAAGTATTGTAAGAAGGCAAAGAAAAGCAAAAAATAAAATAAAAGTAAAACAAATGATGCCAGGAAACAAATTACCTTTTAAAATGAGTAGTAATTTCAATAGAAATAAATAAAAAAAAAAGGGGAAGAAAATTAATCATAATGTATATAAAATTAAATGTAATACTTAATACAATAACGTTTTTTTTTTCTCTCTAGTTTTACACTAATTATCAAATATGTATATATCAATATGTAGATATATTCAATCATTCATTGCGAAATGATAGTACTAATCAACAATAATAAATAATTCACAAGAAATAAAAAATTGTAACAAAATAATTTAGTAACAACGTATAATTAATAAAGTAAAGCTTCTCTATTAGAAATTAAAATATATATATGTATTAGTTTTTACTGTATTTTATAATTTTGTAGTTATTTACAGTTGACTAGTTATATACCAGTTCCTTTATATATGCAAATATATGTACGCATTCTAGTTTACTACATATGGAAGAAAGTTTTCTTCACAGGAGGAATAAAACTTTCTTTTCCCCCGGGGGGGGGGGATGTTGTGACTCAGGTACCAATGCCCTAAATCACAACCATAAGGTCAATACATCAATATATTGTCCTATACAATATATTGATGTACCTCATAAATGACCCTGAAAATGAAAAATTATTTCATTTTAAAATTTCAATCAAAATTTAAAATGCATTTAGAAATGCATTCCCACAGTATAACAAAATGCAATTTAGCATAAATTGCATTTTGTTATCAGGCACACATTTCACTCACACGATATGCACACTTCCTTACATACAGTGTCTTCTTACTTTTTTTCCGTATGTACTATGTACATACGTACATTACCTACTTAATCCAATCTAATTGTATGTACATACATACATATAATTATCAAAATTATTCGCGCCCTCTTAAAATTAATATTTCAAGACGGGCGCACAAGTGCATATCGGATTACAGTTTTGCATTGATGCATATAGCTCGCATCAAAAAACTTTTACATTTTCTCACGTACGTTTTTTCAACGTCGCGTCGTGAGAAAACAATAAAAAGAAAAAAGAGCTTTTGAAGCGATCTTGGGTACCTGGGTGCAATTTGCCCAAACCTCGGGGAGTTGGTTTTTGAAATCCGCGGTGTATAGAACCCGAAAAAAATAGTGAAAGTATTCGGTAGAGATAAAGCGATTTTTTTTTGAAAAGCGAAAGAAGCAATATAATAAAATTATTGTAAAAATTAAAGGAAGAAAAACTAAAGGGAGTTATAAGAAACAAATTGTTAAAAGATAAGAATACATCAAATAAAATTTTCATTAAAAGAAGTGTGTGAAAAATTAAAGAATAAAAACAAATATAAGGCTTTTGTTTTCTAAAATATAAAAACAAAAATCATAACTTTTATTGGTATTGAAATTAAGGTGAACATAATTTCCTTCGGCGGCCGCTTCTCTAATAAGATACCGAAGAGCACGAGCGGCTTGAACCTCAACAGTACTGTTCTGCAACTGTCGGTTGTTGTGGTGATTAGCCCAACAGCGTTGAGCGCTTAATGGAGCAATCGACGATTACGGTAATAATTTACCTCGCATGGTAATTTATATGTAAGGCGATTGTTTACAACTAAGCAACTCAGGTGCTGCAACCGGTAGAACAAACGACAAGGTTGTTGTCGTTTGTTTACATCCGCGTTGCGAGTACAAGTTTATTTTCGAATATTGGGGCATAAAAGACAAATGATTGGTCTGGCGTTAAGTGATCAGTCGCGGGTTAGTTTCAGGTATAGTGGTGTCAAATGTCCGGTCGGTTCGGAATACTAAAAACGTGTTAAGATAGGTCAGGGAAAGTAATAAACTGTAAAGAGTTTTAAATTGTGTCGAGCGTTTTTATTTATTCGCAAGTCTTAATCGTTTTTCAGCTAATTAACTGAGAGTTTGAATGATACGATTGCATTGGGACACGACAATTGGCGTATGTAAGAAATTTGAGAGTTTCTTGCTGTTGTGTTGTTTTTTTTTCATGGTTAATTTTCTTTTTTAAATTCTTTTAAGATTGTTGAAACTTTTTTTGATAATTTTATTTTTCAGAGATTATAATAAATTAATTCTTTTCCTTTTCAGGCTTAATTTAAGAAGTGCTAGATTAAGTGTTGAGTGTGATTTTAATTTTATGATAATACTGAGCTGAGTGTGAGTTTTTATATGAAGGGTTGATCATTATGGGCGTTTGAAAATTTTCAGTGTGTTCTAAGTGCAAAAAGTAAGGTATAAGTAGTTGATTAATCGGGGGCTTTCAGAATTTTGTTGGGTTTTATTGTTTTTATGTGATCAATTTTGAATTTTTTTTCAGATGAGCTGTAGGTACATTATTTTTACTTGGCGATGTGAATTAAGGAAAATTATCGAAATTTCAATAGAGTATAATTAAGTTTTCAACGTCTTGTTTTCGTGGAGGTGTTAATCGTAACCGCGGGTATACCGGGTAAGGTCGTAATTCAGTCATACCAACACACACACAAGGATCAAAGCTATTGTTGGCGGCTCAGAATTATTTTTTTCTTTGGGGAACTAGGCACTGAAACTAAAACTCGACTTCTTATCGCAATCAAGGTTTAATGAGGACATACAACAAATGTAGCGTGCCCTGGCATATCATCGAGTAAGGTGCTCATAGAGAGTACTTGTTACCCAGTAAAGTTCCAAAAATTCAAATGATTTGTGGTTCGGGTGTAAAGTGACAGTATATTAGGAAATCTTGTGATTCATTTTTTGATGTCAGTAGGGAGAAGCAACGTCCTGACGAGAGAGGAACTTTTGCGATTTCGAGAACAGGAGGAAAAATTGGAAAATAAATCACAAGAGTTGAAAGAGTGCCAAGATAAATTAAAATGGTATGAACAAGACTGGCAATATATCGGAGAACGCGTAACAACTGAACTTAAGAAGCGATTGCCAAGTGAGGAATTAGAAGCTGTAATTGAAGAACTCAATACTTGCACCCGGACAAGTACTAAGGGGGAGACACTTGATTTATTAGTTACAGCTGCTTTCGACGTTATCCACAAAGGAAAGTATTCGTTGGAACAAGCAGTAGAAGAAGGCCAAAAGGAAAATCAGGCTCTAATAAAGAAAGTAAAAGTTCTGAAACAGTAGTTGCTAGAAGCAGAGAACTTAACCGAAGAATTAGAGAAGAAAGTAGAACTTGGTCCAAATACACAGGAAAAGGAAAAAGGCGCAGAGTCACAGAAAAGTTGTGGGCGAAGAAAGCTGTTATTCTGGGAGGCAAAACAAAGTGGAAGTGTTAAAACAGCTAAAAGCCAGTGTTCAATGTCTAAGTCAGTTGCAGATCAAAGTCCGTATAAGAACATAGAGAGTCGTACGGAAAAATCAACATCACACGAACAACAAGACAACATGGTTGATGTACATGACAAAATCATGGATATGGTATCCAAATATGTCCCAATGTTTGCGGGGGAAAGGTCGCCAAAGCTAGCAAAGGAAGTGCACCGCTTCCTAAACTGCTGCAAAGATCTTTACGATCGTCTTAAGATCGAAGAACAAGATACCTTCATGAAATGTGTAAGATATCGGTTGATGGACGATGCATACTATCTGGTTAGTTCAGAGGAGCCAAAAGATTTTGCGGCATTGCAGCAGACCATTAAAACTGCTTATATGCCTAAAAAGTCCTACAGCGAATTGAGAACGGAAATGATAGCGTGCAGACAAAGACCCGGAGACGACATTAGGGAATATGCGGAAAGGATTGAAGGATTTGTTGAATCAAATTAAAACGGCAGTTTCAGCTAAGTATCCAGGTAAGGACGGGGGTTTGATTTCAGAGTTGGAGGCTGATGCAGTAGCCACATTCAAAGCAGGCGTGATGAACCGGATTACGCAAGTATACCTAACAGGCCGAAAATTCCAATCTTTGGACGAAGCACGGGAGGAGGTAGATTACTTCGAGAGAGACGCCAGACGACTACAGGTAAGAGAACCAAAAATACCTGGGAAAGCATATCAACATAGACCCAAACATTGCTTCAAGTGCGGTCAGCCTGGACGCTTTGTGAGAGAGTGCCAACAATTACCTTTCTGTGCGGGATGTGAGGAATATGGCCACGAGGTATCCAATTGCCGAATTCATCACGTCAGAGTGACAAACTGTGCAGTTGGCTTACAAGATGAATTCCATTCAGAAAGGGAGGGACTTCATTGCCAATTCTACCAAACACGAGATCATTATACGGATATCTGCGTAAAGAAGTGTTTAGCAGAGAAAGAAAGGGACAAGTTAGAAACTCAGAGTAAATTTATCATCACAGTTCTATCGGATATATGTAACTTTAGAAGGTAAATTAAGGCTTTTAGTAGATACTGGGTCCTCATGTAATATAATTAAGGTGAATAGAATAAAAAGAAATATGCCAATACAGACGCATGAGAAAATAAGAATAGGAGGACTGTTTTGGTTCGCTAGGAGGTCCATAGGTACATGTCAGGCGAACTTGCAGATAGATAACATTCGGCAGACTTGTCAATTTAATGCCATTGGTGATACTGATTCAATTCCAGCTGACAGTATACTTGGTATGGATTTCCTGAGGGACAGAGCTGTTATCGATTTGCGTAAATAGGAAACTGTGGTTACAAAACGCCGGTGAAGAAAAGAAAGAAAAGGTCGTTTTTGAGAATGTTGCAGTTAGTGAACAAGTTGTGCCAAATACTCTGCATTTGTCCAGTCAAAGAAACCCTTTACATGCCAGAATAGAGGAGGTTGAAATGAACATGGCAAAAAACATCGGGCAAGGTGTTAATAACAAAAACGACGAATGGAAATCTAGCACGGGCAGGGTAGAGACAGCTCACGACAGTGCGAGACTTCACGAGGTAAGAGTCGAAGAACTTCGGGAGGAGAGGAGGAGGCGAGATGAATATTATGGCCACAGCGGAAATGATCTGGAGGTTGGATGTGCATTTGTAAGAGTTGCTAATGCAAGAGCCTATCCTGTAAAACCCGTGAACTCTTCGTATGAACAACTCGGTCCTCGAAAGTATTCTGAACGAGCTGCATGGCGCTATAAGCGTACTAACAATTTCTATCCTCAGCTACGGAAATCCCAGGGGAGTCTGCAAGATGATAAGTCTAAATTTCAGCGACATAATAGTATGCCGGATAGGATAGAAGTACATCAAGGCAGAAGAAAAGTTGGGGAACGGAACTTCATTCATGTTGATAATGCGACTTCTACTGCAAGTTCAATAACCCCTTACAAGGTAAGTAACGGTTATGACCCGGGAATGGGGAACGTAACCAAAGAGATGTCCAACAAATTCCCTCTAATTTCAGAAGAAATTCGGTGAGCGGAGTTTGGTAGTCTATGGACGGAGAAAGATATGGAAAGTAGGTATAATGGTAACTCAGTGGATCCAATGTAAGGTAAATTTATAGATTAAAAGGTAAGAAAATCTTATTAGAAGAATATTTTGAGATTTAAAAAAAAAAAATATTTGAACAGATAAAAAAAAATTTCTAAAAGAAAACAATTTTTAATGTGTATTATTAGAAAAGTCTATTATGAAATCATTGGCAAAATTATAAGCGCGATTAAGTCATGTAATAAATGTGTAAAGTTAAAATTATATAATAATGGGAATAAAGAGAGATTTAAAAGAAAAAAGAGAAAAATAAATAAGGAAAAATTGAGTTCTTTTTGTTTACCTAAATAATGAAAATTAAACAAAAGAAACACAAAGAAATAACAGATTTAAAAGAAAGACAAGTTAAAAAATGAGAAATATAAATACAAAAGAGTAATGGAAATAAATATGAGAAAAATATAATATTAAAATTTGGAATTTATAGACATACAGTTACTTTAGTACTAAATTATAGAGGTTAAGAGGTTAATTAGAAAAGTAGTGCGTGTAAAAGCTCAACGATGGAGATAAATAGGGTACTGATACGGCACACCAGCGCAAGTAACACTTACAACTATGCAGCGGAAAAGGGAAATGAGATAAACAATATGGATATGCGGAGGTCTGGACTATTTATTTAACTTGCGTACATATGAACACAAATTTGGAAGTTAGCCCAGTTAAAGGCAGCTTCATTAATAAAAAATATAATTGGAAAGCTTGAAAAAAAAATAACTTTCGAAATTTCTAGTTGGACATTTAATGTTGATGATAAACAATATTCTTTCGGTACGGATGGACTCTCGATATAATTGAGAGAACTCCATCGTACCCATAAAAGAAGATAAGTAATATTTTTACAAATATTATCATCCATTGTTCCAATCACCGACACTCAGAGAAACGATTTTCTTTGAAATGTTTATTGAAATGAAATTAAAGAACCGCCTGTAAAGATAAAGGTTTCAAGAAATGTACTGCACATGAAAAGTATATATCGAAATAATTAATGGAATAAATTAGCGTTCAATTTCATATAAATTTCAAAGACGATAAAATGACAGCAGTATCGATAATTCCTATTGATGATAAATGGAAAAAGATCTTGAACGTTTAGAATTCAATAATAATCGATCACTACAAGACGTAAATGTTGTGAAGGAAATACTACAGCAAAGGAAACAATAGCTGAATGTTGAATAAGAGCAGTACAAAATTGCTTGATGTAAAGATTCTTAAAGTGTTGGAGCAGACTAGATGTTCTTCCCAATATTGGGTGACATTCAAATTAGTAATGCAGAATAGCAACAAGTTGAAACGTCGAGCTGAACATGATATAATTTCACGCTTGCAGCCTATCAAGACCATACTTTTCCAACCGCATCAACCGGTAATTGGAGTAACTACCGTAAAATTAAGATTATTAATTGTGTTAAAAAACAGTAAAGTATAATTACATTGATAAGTAGTAAATTTGAAAGTAAGGTAAAGAGGAGAAGATAAATAATAGCTGCTCTATTGAACGAATAAAAATTATGGTACCTAGTTAAGATATATCAAGGATATACATAGATTATTGTAACAGAAAGAAATGTAGAATAGATAAGAATGTGTAGTAGAAATAATTTTTGCGTGATGTTTGAAGGAGATATAGTGTAAAAAGAAAAAAAAAGAGCAAATTTTAAAATAAGAGAAACATGAAAAAAACCAAGAAAATACATGTAAGAAAAGCAATAAAGGAATAAATGTTAATAAAAATAAATGTGAGAAGCCATAAGAAAGAAAGTAAATTCGGAAAAAAAAATAGGACACAGAATCAAGAAAAACTATGTAATAAGGAAATATGACAAGAAACTAACAGAAATTTAATGTGCGTAAAAAAAAGAAAAGAGAAATTAAATGTAAAATGAATAGCAAGTATAAGATATGTAATATACATATATAGAAAAAAGTTTTTTTTTTATGACAATGGTAAAAGGCAAAGAGTATGTTAAAAGAAATGAGATGAAGATTTGAAATGTTAGAAAGCAAAGAAGAAAATGTAGTAGAGACAAGAAAATAACAATATTAAATTAGAAAGTGATGAAAATGTATTAACGGAGAGTATAATGAAAGGATGTAAGGAAAACAAAATAATAAGATGTAGATAGCCAATAAGAATATGTAAAAGAAAAGCGTAATCTGAACCGAATGAAGATTAAAAAATGTGTTTAATTAAGACTGTTGCACTCTCCAGATCTAGTTCCCTGCGGAAACTAGTTTTTCAAAGGTGGGAGGGATGTGATGGCCCAATATAACAATAACCTCGCATGGTATTGTTCTGCATCTGTCGGTTGTTTTGCTGATTAGCCCAACAGCTGGCTGCGATGAGCGCTTAGTGGAGCAATCGACGATTACGATAATAATTTACCTCGCATGGTAATTATTATGTAAGGCGATTGTTTACAACTAAGCAACTCAGGTGCTGCAACCGGTAGAACAAACGACTAGGTTCTTGTCGTTTGCTTACATCCGCGTTGCGAGTACAAGTTTACTTCCGAATATTGGGGCATAAAAGACCCATGACTGGTCTGGCGAGTGCCGTTAAGGGATCAGTCGCGGGTTAGTTTCAGGTACAGTGGTGTGAAATGTCCAGAATGATACGATTGCATTGGTACACGACACACTCGTTCTTTGAGACAACCTATCAGGCGCACTTAAATCTGTTGAACGTGTTGGCCAATTGAAACCTGAATTTCTTGACATAATTCGGTAATCAAAAATTTCACTTAGGAGAGTAATTGTGTCACGGGCCGTGTGTGCTGTGGCTCCATACTACTGGAATCAATTGATTGCTGCCACAGGGGTTACAAAATTATTAATCATAGTACGATACTTGCTTCCATTCACCGTCACTGCATTACCAACTTCATTCTCAAAGAAGTACGGCGCTATAATCCCTTGCGATGTCACTCGAAATCATACTGTACACTTGAGCGAGCGCAATTGGCGCTGGTGAACAACTCTAGGGTTTACAGTACCCCACAATCGCATATTTTGCTTATTAACATATCCCTTAAGATGGAAATCTGCATCATCATTCATAACTAAATTGTTAAGAAACTCGTTATTTTTTACGCACAACTCCAGGAAGCGTGTTGCCCAAATTAATCGTTGCTGGTAATCAACTGGTAAAAGTTGTTGGGCTAATGGACTTTGACCTTGTATGGATACATGTGTAAATGCCGAGATAAAATCCGCCGAAGTGATGTTCTAGACATGCCAATTGTCCAGAACGTCTTCGCGTTGATTTTTCTGGATATTCTTCAACACTGTCCCGTACACGATCAATGTTCACCTGGTTCTGCACTATTCTCGTGTTTGTGGCAAGTCTGACACTGAACCTTGTTGTCAGAGCCGTGCTGCAATTAAACGATTAATTGCGAAAGTAAAATTAATTGGAAAAGTAAAATTCTACCACTTGGATCCGTGGCTCGTTCGTGCAATTTGGCATGTTAGTGTAACACGTACGATGAATAAAATCTGAAAATAAAAATAAAAAATAATAATCAACAAAAAAGTTATTAAATTTTTTTACGCAGGCGTGACTTTTGGCCCACCCAGTATATGAAAATTTCGTAAAAATTATAAAAAAAAACGACTTACATATTTTGTGGTGCTGAGGAATCCATTGCCGAGTCGCCTCCGTGATGTTCCACTACTACTGTCAAATTAGTTTTAAAGGAAATTACTTCTTATCTCTAGTATACTTCGGAAATCTGATTTTAATTGTCAAGTTTGACTGACGTATACTCCTAAATGTAGTTCTTGGGCTACAATATTGTACAAAGATATGACTTATACTCTAATTTGTGGGCCTCTTATCTCTCGTATGGGCACGGCTACAGGCTGAAGCTCCTTATGCGACAGTGTCGAGTATGTTCAACAAAAGTTTATATATATGACAATAAAGTGGATGTAGCGTAAATGATCCGATGATTCACACACTGCACTTCACCCTTCAGCGCAAATCGCATCTGTTTCTGCTTTTCTTCTCTGCTTTCAGCTGGTGAAAGTGCTCACGTGGCTTGTTAGACCAGAGTAGCGTTCTAGTATAATTTTCGCCCTGAGTTTTGTGTAATTACTAGGAGCTCAGTCGAGTTTAGCAGCACAACGGAAGGTATCAGTTGTTTCCACCTGGGGTGACAATAAGTCCCAAGACACGTATTTTCTCTGTCCCAATAGTACTGCAATTATTTACTTCCAGCGAAATTCGCTGCATCAGTCCTGTTGTGGTTTGCGTGTCGTGCTCAGGTGGAGAACCTCAAACTTTGAACTTTTATCGATTAGGGATTTTAATCAAGGAGAAAAAATCTCTTCGTCTTAAACTGTAAGTTATTAATTTTTTTTATTCCTCTTTTTTTCACAACTGGCTGTCACAATACTTATAGTACACAGTCTTAGATATCGTAAGAATGTTATTTTTTCTTTTTAATTAGGAATTTGGCTCACTACTGTTGGCGCCTGAAACGAAAAAAGAATAAAATATTAATTTTAGTTTAATTTTCTAATGCTTTTCGATATTTACAGTATTTATCTGAAATTTCGATCTTCGAAAAGGTTAGTCTACTCTGAAACGATCAACTTTATCATCATCTGCAGAGAGATCAATTGCCTGAACTTACTCAGCAGTATATTTTCCGTTGCCTGTTATCAGCAAATCCTTCGATATCTACTGATGCCATCGGTTCTGCAGGCATTGTCTCTCAGCTCGTTGAAGTAGTCATCACGCCACACCACAGAATAACCTCAGTCATTATTTAGTGTAATTCTTTATTATAAGAACAAAAGTATATCATGATATAGTACATAAATATTATAACGTGTGCAAGCATAAAGTGTTTTTTTATTCTACATAATCGAGAAAGTTAATCTCATCCAGCACACCATCATCCATCACATCACATTCAGGTGCATCAGCACCTACAGACACCTATGTTCACAAACATTATGGTCCTTCGCATCCGGATCTCAGCCAAAATAGAGATCATACAGTCAACATAATCATCAGCATAAATTGGATAACATGGTAAAAATTGTATCACACGAGTATCAAATACATGCGGAGCTGAAGTTACGGTACCGGTATTAACGGAAAATAAAAACATTGAAAAGACTTGGTAACAGGTTTGTCGTAATCATGAAATTTCTTTGAAGAATTAAGTGCATAAAACCTATATAACTTATTTTATAATTGAATTTTATGAGTTCTACTGATTAGAAGTAAACTAATTGAAACAGTGAATTTTTCTACAAACTTCTAACTAAATAGTGATTACAAAGAACTTAAGATTTATATATAGAAACGAACAGAAATACACATACATATATTAAAATATTAAAAATTATAAAATATTACAAAATGGGTCCTAAAACTGATAAAAATAAAATCGAAAGCATTAACGACAATGAAGACAAAAATGAATCTACTGAGTCTAAGCAAACTAAAGCGGAAGAAATTTCTATTATTTGTTCTAATTATAAAGATGCTTCTGCAAAACAGCGCACTATATATAAAGACTCGTATCTCAGCTATTCAAAAATGTTGGGAAACATTTTGATCTAATCATCATTACCTAAATTTTCAAGCTAAGCTCGGCGATAAAAGATCAGATTATTTTACAAATAAAAAGTTTAATGAAGCGGAAATTCTCTATTCGAAATTCTTATGAGAACTACACGATGATTAAGATACTCAGGAATCGTGTGAACATTCCACGGATACTTCAACTTTAGATATTGCTTTTATATCGACTTCAAATATTAAATTACCACGTATAGATATCCCGAAATTTTCCGGTTTCCAGTTCTTTTTACGATTTGCTTTCTACACTCATTCATGACAATAATCATGTTCCAATGGTGCAAAAACTTTATTTTTTAAAGACAAGCTTAGAAGGAGAAGCAGAATGATTAATTCGACATTTAGATATTGTTGAAAAGAACTACGATGCAGCGTGGGATTTATTAGTTCAAAGACACGATAATAAGAAGGTCATTGTCAATGCTCAATTCAAGATTCTTACTTCACAAAATGTAATAAAATTTGAATCCCCACAAGCTATTAAGCAGTTGTTGGATACTACGAATGAGTGCTTACATTCTTTACGTAGCTTAGATGTTCAAGTTGATACTTGGGATGAACTTTTAATTTTTCCATTAATACGAAGACTTCCTCAAGACTCAAGACTCGCGAATTATGGGAGCGATCTCTAGAGAATAGTAAAGACTTACAAAGGCTAGACACTCTTACAGACTTTCTCGAATCGCGTTTCCGTACCTTGGAAATGGTTAAGGGTCACGGAAATAATGGACCTGCTTCAGAAACCTATCACAAATTTAAAAAGGAAACACGATCGTTTTACGTAAGAAATGCCTCATCGTGTTCTCTGTGCAATAAAGCTCATAGTCTTCGACAATGCTCGCAATGCAATTTCTCAAAATGAGCCCTTCTGCCAGGAATGAACTTGCCTCAAAAGCGGCATTATGTCTAAATTTCTTAGCGAAAAGTCATCCCACCCAAGGCTGCAGCAGCCCGAAACGATGCTACTATTGCAACTATCGTCACCACACACTTTTGCATCAGAACCACCAATTATCTGATATGAAAGGAAATCAATTAAGTCACTCCATCCCAAGCACATCTAAAGGCGTTAATGATATAGAGAAAAGAATTACATCACTTTATGTTGACCAAGTTTCATCAAGTTTCCTACTAGATACAGCTCTAATTAAAGTCGTAACTTCATACGGGACCCATATATTGAGAGCTCTCATTGATCCTGGTTCCCAGGGTACGTTCATCACAGTTGCGTCTTAAAAGGCATCATAGCGTTGCACGAATTACTGGAATAAGTACACAATCTGCTGGAATATCTACCATCGAGGTATAACTTACATTGCAATCAGTTCACGACGACTTCTTTGCGTGTTAAAATCATTGACTGGTATCCTGCCATCACAGCCTATTCAAGTTAACAAGGAATGGCACCACATTGAAGGTCTGGTCCTAGCTGATCCTACTTATAACCGACACATCGATATGCTACTAGGCGTAGATGTATATTCAAGTCTCATTCTCCCAGGTCTAAGAAAAGGAGACATCCATTCTGCAGTTGCCCAGAATACCTATTTCGGATGGGTTCTGTTCGGCAAAATTGTGAACAGCAATCAATCATCTTCACTGTATAAGTCAGATTGAATTACTCTACATAGCTGTGTTGAAGTAGATACATTATTAAAACGCTTTTGGGATCTAGAGGAGTTACCTCAGGAGAAGATAATCAATAAGGAAGATAACGAGTGTGAGGAGTTTTACATGTGTTAAGTATGAATCTATCCTACTTAAACTTGTTGTGGTTTCTTTGCGAAGAAACCGTTTTGACTTAATTTGTTGATTTTATTTTTGCCCTTCCCGGCAGCGACTGTCGATGCGTGGAGTAGCTTGTTAAAGCACAACTCCTGATATTATTGTGGAGTAGCTTGTTTAAAGCACAACTCCTGATATTATTTTAGAGTAGCTTGTTTTAAGCACAACTCCTGATATTATTTTGGAGTAGCTTGTTTTAAGCACAACTCCTGATATTATTTTGGAGTAGCTTGTTTTAAGCACAACTCCTAAGTGAAACGAACCGTTTACTGTATTCTAACTCGACTCAAATCGACTGACATTTATTCTTCAAATTCTTTGCTTATTTATACACAAGAATCTTATTAATACGGAAATAAATGAAATACTTCCGACCCAACACTTTGTATATAACAGTACAAAGTGTTAGGTCATTTGCACTTCATTTATTTCTGTTTACAAATAAATTGCGGCACTCGTCGCTTCCGTACATACATATAGATATTTTTCTGACTATAATCGTACTGAGCGTTTCGTCAGTACATTTTCGCATTTGTTGTTACATACGTACATACATAAATCTTGATAAACGCTAACCGCTTGTTGCTTGTTCATCGTGATATTCATGATTTACATACATACTTACATACATATTACTTTCTTCATATGCAACTCGTGAACCATCATTTGGTCACCTGGGTTCTACCGCTGGCGCAAGGTTATCGTATTACAACGTGCGAATTCTTGCGCGCAGGGTATTGCGTCACTCAATTCTACCTTAGTTATTTCCTCTACTTGTTAAGTAATTGAGGAAGGTCAGTAACGAGTGGAATTATAATTTAATGGAAATGATGTAGGCATGTATGTTCATTGAAAAATGATGAAAATATGTAGGCTTGCGGTTGCTAGCATTTCTTTGATAATTGTTATAGGTATGTACATATGTTACAATGCTTTCTCAAAATTGTGGGTGGAGGTATGTATGTAACACATGCGTACTCATCAAAGGCTTAAAGATGGAAGATATGAGGTGCATTTACCTTTTATCAATCTGCAGCCTTCTTTATTAGGACGTTCAAGAGAGCAGTGAACAGGCTCCTTCAGCTAGAGAGAAGACTAGGACGAAACCGTAAATTACGTAAACTTTATCACGAATGCTTACAAGAATATCTCAGTTTGGATCATATGAAGATCACGGCTACTGCAGAAGAAGAACATCATCACAGCAGGCTCTGAATCTACTTATACGGTGAACTATTTGCCACACCACACTGTTTTAAAGGGCAGCTCTACAACACGTCTGCGAGTTGTATTTGATGCGTTCCAATGGAGTGTCGTTAAATCACACATTAATGGCCGGACCTAAGCTTCAAGAAGACTTGATTACAATCATCATGCGCTGGCGAAAACATAGGATTGCCTTTACTGTTGACATTACAAAAATGTATCGCCAAATATGTGTTATAGAAGATCATGTGCCTTATCAACGAACTCTGTGGAGAAGTTCCCCCAATCAAAATATCGGGAAATACGAGTTAAATACCGTGACCTTCGCAGCTTCATGTGCACCATATCTCGCTATAAGGACTCTGGCTATAGACGAAAAGAATAAGTATCCATTAGCTTATTCAGTTGTAATAAACGATTTTTATGTAGATGATGTTATGTCTGGTAGTGACGACATCCCAAGTGCATTGGGAATTCAACAGCAATTAATTAGTATGTTGAATTCAGGTGGCTTTGAACTTCACAAGTGGGTGAGCAAATGCCGTTCTTTATTGGAAGCTGTAGAAGAAGACAAAAGAGAATTCAAGACCCACTTCGACATGAATGAAAACGATATGATAAAAACGCTTGGTTTATATTGAAATCCTGTTCGTGACTTTTTCGGTTTTAAAGTTACTTTAGAATAAATATCGTCTGTGTTAACTAAACGCTCATTGCTGTCGGAAATATCACGACTATTCGATCCAATCGGGTGGCTTACCCCTAGTATTATTTTAGCTAAAATATTAATGCAGCAATTGTGGGCAGCTGGGGTTGCATGCGATGAAGAAGTACCAGAAAATATTAAGAGTAGGTGGCATGAGTTGAGAAGTGAACTTTGTTTATTAGAAAACATTCAAACACCAAGGTGGTTAGCAATCTCCTCAACAGACAAATCGATAAAACTACATGGTTTTTGTGATTCATCTACTGTTGCATACTGCGCCGTAATTTATATTCGATGTGTGGACAAAGATGGAAACGTACACGTGAATGTAATAGCTGCCAAGTCGAACGTAGCTCCTGTTAAACCCATCACTTTACCACGTCTTGAGCTTTGCGCAGCGGTTTTACTAGCTAAATTACTTCACCATGTAAAAATCTCTATGAACCTGGATGATGCTGGCATTTATGCTTATACTGATTCAGAAATTACCCTCTCTTGGATTCATTGAAGGCCAACTATGTGGAAAACGTTTGTAATGAATATAGCAGCTGCAATACAAGCCCGTTTAGATTGCCATTGTTGGCGGTATGTTGTTTCCCTTGACAATCCAGCAGATTGTGGGTCACGTGGTATTCTTCCTTCTTCACTGCGCAAATATAATCTGTGGTGGAAGGGCCCGAGTTGGTTGTTAGCTCATGAAGATACATGGAATAGTACAAAGGTTCTTCGAAATTCGACATAATTATTGACCTCAAAACAATGACAACATATCACACTGAAATGTCGCAGCCGTTAGAAATTCTGTACAAATGTTCATCACTTCTAAAATTACTCAGAATAACAGCCTTCTGTTTTCGTTTTATACAAAATTGTAAAAATATTGATAGAAAAGGAAGGATTTTAACATATTGTTACGAGCGTGGCCTTAGTTGGTTATTTAAAACACAATATTTCAGATATCATTAACAAGTTCTTTCTTTTATTTAACTTAACTTTTTACTTTTATAACATTTACAAAAAATTATCAAATCAACTCTTTATAGTTATCGCTAGTACTGTACTTCTAATTATCGCAATAGTTTACTTCGTTCATTTCACTGTCTGAAATAAGACTGCCTCCTGAATGTGACAAGCGCCGTATTTATACTCAACGAATTATCCTAGAACCTTCCTGAATATTCCGTTCTCCAAACCCAATGTCACTAACCTAAAGTTGTTTCTATTTCCAACAGATGTCGCTTGTGTCACTTTGTAGCGCGTAACACTGCTCCCTTCTTAAAATTGTTCATCTCAAACATCAGGTCGTCCACGGTCTTGATGCTCGTAGTATTTACACAAACGATCCAGGTGAACGATTTTACCTATTGTACCACGCTGAATCCGGTATACTACGTCATTAATTCTAGTTACCACTGAATACGGTCCTTCCCACTGTTGCAGTAATTTAGGAGAACATCGCTTACGTCGTTCCGGGTTGTACAGCCAAACAAGGTCACCTTCATTAAATCGTGCTGAATTAGCACGTACGTCACAGCGGCTTTTCATCCGATCGGTATTTATTGCTAATTTTGCTCTCGTTTCCTCGTGCACATCAGCTAATCGTTGTGTAAGTTCCGATACATAGTCGTCTGGTAACTTTTGTTCACCTCTGGCTGTACCAAACTTGAGGTCGCTTGGTAAACGCATCTCCCTTCCGAATACGACCTTAGCTGGAGTTTGTCCTGTCGTGTTGTGAACAGCTGATCGATAAGCCATTAGGAACACGGGAATATGTCCATCCCAATCGCGTTGATGACAGTCGACTACTTTCTTTAGATGCTCGACCAATGTTCTGTTGAAGCGCTCTACCATGCCATCAGATTGTGGATGCAGAGGAGTTGTTCTGGTTTTTCTTATTTCCAGCATTTTACACATCTCCTGGAAAGTCCGTGATTCGAAGTTCCGTCCTTGGTCCGAATGAAGTTCCTGAGGTACACCAAATCTACTGACCCAATTTATTAGTACTTGTTCCGCAACTGTGTTTGTCTCTTGATTAGGGATTGCATAAGCTTCAGGCCATTTACTGAAATAATCAATAGCAACTAATATGTAACGGTTACAGTTATCTGTTTCTGGAAAAGGTCCACCGATGTCTATGGCTATCCTTTCAAATGGGGCTCCTACATTATACCTATGCATTTCTCCTCTGCTTCTGTGTGGCGGTCCTTTGCAAGAAGCACAGATAGTGCATCTGCGGCACCACTCCTCCACATCCTCTCGCATATGTAACCAATAAAACAGTTCTCGTATTTTGGAAATTGTTTTATTCACCCCCAAATGTCCTCCAGATGATCACTGTGCATTTCTTTTAGAACATCTTTGACCTTGGATGCTGGCACGACTGTCTGCATTCGGAATGACTCGCCGTTAGTTGCTTCCCACTTGCGTTTTAATATACCACACTCAACGTGAAGCGAATTCCATTGAACCCAGTTTCTTACTCTTCTCCGAGATATCTCTCCATTGTGGTCTTTCCACGTCTTCTTTCCAAGCAAGAATGGGTGATCTGTTTGGGTCTTCCCGTTGTGCTGTTCGCAAGCTCTCGCTGTCGCAAACCGTCAATGATTCCACCGTTATCAGCTGTATAGTTGCCTTTGGTTCTTTTTCTTCCACCCGATCGCAATGTTTGCATTCAACTTTGCATGGACGTCGTGAAAGGGCGTCTGCATTTCCATTGATACGTCCTCTTCGGTGTTGGATTTCAAAGTCATAAGCTTGGAGTCGCTCTATCCATCTCGCCACTTGCCCTTCAGGGTTCTTAAACTGCAAAAGTCATTTAAGCGCAGCATGGACTGTGCGGAGGATAAATTTCTGCCCGTAGAGATATTTATGGAAATGTTTTGTTGAAAGGGTGTCCAATGTATCATTAATCCTTGGTAATGGGTGGCTATCCTTTCTGGTTACGTTATTAAGTTGGCGGTAGTCTACGCAGAATCGGGTGCTGCCATCCTTTTTCCTGACCAAAACAACTGGCAATGTCCAAAGGCTGTTAGATTCCTCTATGATGCCTTGTTCCTTCATGGAGTTTATCATATCTGCAACTTCTGGGTGTTTGGCTAATGGTAGTCTTCGTGGTGTCTGCCGAGTGGGCCTAGAATCTCCTGTATTGATTCGATGCTGGACAAGATTTGTTTTGCCGAAAACTTCATCATTCATTGCAAATAATTCCGAAAATTCCTCGATCACCTCTTTGGCATCGTTGTATTGCTTTTCACTTAAGGCACTAGATGAAAGTAGCTTCTGAACCTGTTAGGTAGTACCTGGTATAGGTTTTGTCTCCTTGATATTACTACCATTACCCAAATTGACGATTTGGTAAACGGGTTCACAATTTCCAATTATAGCACCTTCTTTTAGTTGTACCTCATGTTATATATTAAGGGGCGTACTTACAGCTTTCCCTCCTTTGTAATTGCTCTGTTATCCAGTTCTCCTACTTGTGTTGGCCATTTAATTTAAAACACGGAACTTAACTTTTTATTCTCTTTATTTATTTTCTTTTTTATAATCCAGGATCTGGATTCCACACCCTCTTTTTAAGCCTTTTTGTGTACTAATCAAACTTTTTATCACAACTTTTTCATTACTAATCAAACCTTACAACTTTAAATACTTTTTTACTCCCGCCGTACTTCGTTTCTATAAGACCAACCACTTTTCGTTTTACAAACTCGACCCCGAACCGCCGTTAATCCAGTTTAAAAATCAACTCTCGCGTTCTCAACCGCCGATTCAGAGATTTAAAAACCAACTCGGCTCTTGATCACTTTCGTCGCGATCAAGAGCCCTCGTTCAGGGTAGAAAATGCATTTCTACCCTGAGAAAACTTTTCATTTATTCCGGACTTGTTTAAACAAGTCCAGAATATTTTTCGTTGGACGATGGCTTGAAATTTGGTTTTTTTATAAACATCAGCCACCGTTCCGTCGATTGAAATTGCGGCGCGCGTATACATATAATGTATTTTCGCGGCGCGCATTTCTTATCGCGAAAGCTTTTTTCGCAATATGTATGTACGATGTACATACATATTGCACTTTTCGCGACAAATCTCTTGATTTATTTTTTACTTTTAATTATTTGTACTGACAAATTTTGCTGAAGGCAAAATTTGTCGTGATAATTCTTTTTATTAAAACGACTTGGTTGAAAACTGAAACTTTTGTTTTTCCCAAGTCGTTTTATGGGTATATTTTTATGAAGTGAAGAAAATTACTGATGCATTTTCTTCACCTATTTGTGTGATAAGCTAATCATGTTTTAAGCATGATTAGCTTATAGTAATATATATATTAAAATTTTTTATTTAAATACCATTTTTCAGGTATGTTTTTAGATTTTTATGTATAATTTACGTACATAACAATCCTTCCCCCTGAGAAAAAGAGAATTATTCTTTGAAGAGGAATAATTCTCAGGGGAAGTTGTTGTGGGTGCTAATTTTGGCGGCTCTGATTCCGGTCGGTTCTTGGTTTTTCTTTTCTAATAGGTTTCTTCCGGTTTTAATTCAATTGAGCTATTCGGTTCGATTTCTAATCGGGAACACGTAGATTTCTCATCCAAGATTTGGGGAAGATAATAATGGATATTCACCTTTTACCGTGTCATGTCAACCGTATTGCCCTTCATATGAATTCTAGTAACTCTGGACTTATTTTTATAAAATTCTTGGATTTTGGAGCTACTACCCTGTGCGAACGTTATGTTACCTGAATATAAACTTATTTAAACGATAATAAATCTAATTTTTTCTACCCCAGTTAATCAATTATAATTTTTTTTTTAGGCTTGGCTACGTTGGTTCGATCGGTTTGGGTTTCGGCTAGGCTCTCGGTCTTGGATTACAAATTATTTTTTTTTGTTTCTAGCCTAATTAAAAACTATTCGTCTACTTAAGACTTTTAATACTCAGTAGTCTGGTAAACTTATGTTTTTTATGTTTATTATGTACTTATTCTAAATTAAATTTTACTATTTCTATGTTTATATACTACCCCCTTTTTTTTTCTTTGTTGTATTTTATTTATATACATATGGCTTCAGATTCATTTATGTCTACTTTTAAGGTAGTTTTTCTTTAATTCATTGAACTCTTTTTATATTTATATGCTTTTGATGCATTTTAATTTTAATTTGCTATTTTATGCATTTTTCGTGTACTTGAGTTTTAATTATTTGTTTTTCTTTCTGTTACCTCTACTGTTCAAGTAGGTACTGTATGATTTTATAGTTATTTTTAATTCTAGGGCATTTTCCTTTAATTCTATATATTTCTATCGTTATTTTTATTTCTAGCTTTAGTTTATTTTTTTTATGCCTTTCTTTCTAAGTTTATTAGTTTATTTTTTTTTTTTTTTTAAACAGGTTTAATTTCTAATTGAAATTCTTTCCTCTTATTTATTCTTATGTAGCATTAGTTCTAACGCATTCTGTGTTATTCTGTGATTTTATTTACATTTTCTTTAATCCTATGTTTTCATAGATATTTTTATTTTTTCTAATGCATATACGTTTAATTATTTTGCACTATAATTAATTATACTATATATATTCATATCTTGGTGTTTTTTTTTGTGTTAGATCGTTACATATACATTGTTTTTGAATGTTTTTGAATGCTTTACCAGGACTACTATTTTGTTTGTTCAACGTTAGAACAACCTTGTTTACATTAATTTGTTGAGTGCTCCATGCTGACAGTGTCGATGTTTACACCTTTACACTATTTGAACCGATTTTGTTTTAGCTAGGCTTCTAGTTTGCCTTAAACTGGGTTGGGGAGCATGAGTTTGGTCTTCTAAAGGGATTCCCTCTGATGAAATTTCGGGGTTATCTTGTGGTTGATTTCTCTGTTGTCTCATTTTGATGACAATAGAGTTAAGATATTTTACTGCCACAACGATCATTATGGCCAGAACTAGTAGGCTCGTAAATGATAGAGAGGTTGTGGACAGAATATGGGAGTTTCTATTTGATACTTTCTCTTGGTATTTGTTGATTTTGCTTTGGATATCTTCCAGCGAATGGGTGTCAGTATAAATTGATTTATGGATATCGTCTCCCGTTAAAATCTCGATTTTCCCCAGACTGTGATTTTGAATTTCCTGTAAAATTTCAGTCAGGTTTACTTTGAATAGAGAGTGGTTGAGCTCAGGAAACTGATTCGGCTGAATAATTTTTAGTGGATATTTACTCTGACCTTCGTATTTAAGCACTTTGTCACCTTTTGACATGGTTGGGATATTTCAATTATCCCTTGTCCTTCCAGTTTCGAGATCACAAAGTGATCTGGACATGTGATGTGTAGCACCGAGGAGGTGAGAAATGAAAATAGCCACGCATTTGGCTTGTTTAATTTAATCAGCATGTCCTTTTGGGGAGCTTGTACTCTGGTCCTGCATTTGGGCACTTCATTTAAATGATTATATAATAATTTAATGGCACATTCGTTGGATGTTGTCGCTCTGATTATAGGCGTGTTCAGCCGGCCTACAGACGTGTTTTCTTCCAAATTACTTGTTATTTTCTTGAAAATTCTCATGTCCTCGCCTTTTAATAAGAGAAATTCCTGAGTTTATTCGCTATTGGCTATGTATGAATAACCAGGGTCTGGAATTAATGAATAATTTGCTGATTTGGGTACAGGATAGCATTGAATTTGTTGTAGCCTCTTTTTTGGCAGATTAAAAATTGGGAGAGTAATTCTCACCACCAATTTGTTCTGCATAAGGAGTGACTGAGCTCCTGCTGTCTGATATAGGGCAGACAGACAATTTTGGTCATTTGGGCAATCCGATGTTATGGAACTATAGTGAGTGATTGGCTTTGGACGTAAAGTCCCGACTGCCAGCATGAGCTGACAGATCACTCGACGGACAGCGTTGACTGCAGGGCGGCACGCTAGCTCGCCTAGGTTCATTGGCGGAGAGTGTGGGGAGGTTCAACGAAAACCTGCCGCTGCCGTCAGCCATAATCAAAAAAAAAATCGTCGTGCCAATCCAACAAAAGCCGGCACAGATGGTCTACCTTCCTTGCCTGCTGTTACATACAGAGCATCGATTAAACATGTATATACATACATGCATGCATCTCTGAACCGATTTCGCTTCACGCAGAATTCTAAAATTCATGCATCAATAAAGAAATGCAAACATGTAGATATGTACATACCTACAGCATTATCTTTGCATGCGGAATTACAATTCCCAGCTGCAAGTATAAACATACATATATCTACAAACATATTTACAAGTTCAGTCAAGTCACTCGCTACTGACCTACACCAATTTCTTAATCATATAAAGAAACAAGTGAAGGCAGTGACACAATCCCCTGCGCGCAAGAATTCACACGATGCAATTTGATAACCTTGCGCCAGCAGCGGTAGTACTCAGGTGAACGAAACAATGGTTCACGATGATGTCACAATAGCAGCAAAGCGGCGAACGGTCTGCGGAAGTATTTATGTATGTACATGTGAAAGCAATGAATGCCGTGATGTAATAACAACAAACCGGCAAAAGCTTTGCGGAAATTAATTTATGAATACCACAAAGAAACACTTTGCGGAAATTAATGTGTAAACGCCATAAAGAACCGCTTTACGGAAGTTAATAATTAATAATTATGTATATACGAATGCCGTGATGAAATTAAAATTACAAGTACTTATACTTAGCGTAATGTATAAGAAAAAGCAATAATATTAAGTCAAGAATTATGTATAAATAAACTGTGATTTGGAATAAAGAAGGCAGTAAGTGAGTTAGTCAGAACACGAGTTGTTTCACTTACCCAGGAGTAAAGCTAGTAAGCTGCTCCATTCATCTGTACCTAGGAGTAAAGCTAGTAAGCTGCTCCATTCATCTGTACCTAGGAGTAAAGCTAGTAAGCTGCTCCGTTCATCTGTACCTAGGAGTAAAGCTAGTAAGCTGCTCCGTTCTCATATACTAGGAGTAAAGCTAATAAGCTGCTCCATTGCACCGTACTGGGAGTAAAGCTAGTAAGCTGCTCCATACGCATCGCTGCTCAACCCATCTCGGGACAATCAAGGAAAACGCCCAATCATCTTGACGGTACGTAGTGTAATTACCGTGTCGTGTTCCAGATCAAAAGGTGCTCAGATGAGAGTACTAGAAGTACATTAATAAACTCAACAATTTTGGCGCAGCCGGTAGGATCGAGGAAGTTATATAAATTCAAACTTGAAAAACCTTAATCCTCGAATTTACAACAAACGAGTGCATAAGAGCGCATTATTTTTGAATCTGGCACACAAAACCGAGACGTTGGGCATTTCTAACAACATCCATTGACATCAGTAACAACAATAAAAGCATCATATCTGCATAGCGGAAAAAACGTTAACATCTTTTCTATTCTCTTCAACTAAAGTGAAGTAAAAGTTAAAAAAAAAAAAAAAAATTAAAAAGACGCGTCAATTTAGTAGCAAAATTACTTTAGACTAATAAAAAATTAATAAATAAATAAAGAAATAAATACAGTAGTCACAGCGATATATGTGCATGTACATAAGCGACAAAAAACAGTAGAAACATTTTAATTAATCATTCTTCGGTTATTATACGGAATTAGATAAACTACCTAATCTCTTTTTTCTTCGCTGTCAATAATTACGTAAAACTCAAAGTTTTGTCTTTCATGCCAAGACCTGATCAAAGCTCTCCTGGCTCAGATTTTGAGGCAGCAATAAACTCATTGTCTTTTGACAACACAAGTCCTCCAGACAGCCCAATAGTAGAGTGAAATTCACCCCAAAGCAGACCATCCATAAATTGGTATCGCGAGCATCGCTCAGGTAAACGCTTCAGAGGGCACAGTCTAATTAATTTCCTAGCAAGAAATTATAGTTTAGGCGCCCTAGTATCCCAGGAGGCGTTAGACACACCAACTTCGAGTATAAACACTCAAATTACTTCTAGCACAGAGCAACAAAATAAAACGGATAAAATGTCGGTAAACTATGAAAAAGTAGTAAAACTGACGGCACAAATGGTGCCTTTGTTCTCTGGGGAAATTAGCGCGCAAATTCTTACAGAATTACAGACTTTTATAGGCTGTTGTAAGCAAGTGCAACAGTGTCTAGGGGAAGAGGAAAGGAAAGCCTTCATGCAGATTTTCCCCACCAGATTGAGAGGAAACGCGTATCAATTAATAGCGTCCAGCTCTCTCACAAAATTTGAAGAAGTCGAACAACTGCTTTACCGAACGTATTTACCTCGTGAAACATACCATGAACTAATAAACAAGTTAATTACTTGCCGGCAATATCCGCCAGAATCATTTAGTTCATTTACAAATAGATTAAGAAGTCTTTTAATTCAATGCAACGAGGCAGCACAAAGTAAATACGGATCTGAAAATTTTAAAGTAGTAAAGCATCAAATAGAAGACTTTGCTATGGCTTCCATAAAGAGTGGTGCAACTAATCCCCATCTAAGCGCCTATTTACTCACATTGAATGAAAATTCTTTGGAAACACTCATTCAAAAGGCACTAGATATGGAAAGGTTGCAGCAAGGACTCTTTTTCATTCCACAACCAACAAATTTTATCCCTAACCCAACAAACTCTTTCCAAGTGGACCCTTTTCTAAGTCATAATATCCCAAATTTCTCTAATACCTATGGTTATCCCATACCTGAGAGTGTAAATTTGTCTTCCTACCCTTACACAAAGGAATTCGGAAGACATAACATAAAAATTGAAATTGGTATACCTCCAATAACGGAACAACCAAGAGAAACTTCAGTATCCTTTAGTACCGACAGAAACTCAGAAAATTATTGGCGCTCTCCTCAAACAAACATAAGAAGGAAATCGTTAGGAAGTCCACCTCCAAACAGGAAATCTTTTTACGAGCAGGCAGAAAAAAAGTACGATAAACAGAAAGTGCTGTTAAACAAGATCACCTGCAGCTACTGCAATTATAAAGGACACACGTATGACGAGTGCCTAAAGCGTAAGAATACTCCTTATTGTACTAACTGCAGAATAAAGGGCCATGATGCCCAATATTGTAAACAGAATATTAAAGCGCCACCCGAACATGTAAGCTCAAAAAACAATGCTCGGTGGGGCTCTGCAGATAGGGAACAAAGATTTAACCCCATACATAATATGTGCGATTTCTGTGGGAGAAGAAGTCATACGGTGTCCACTTGTCAGCAGAAACAACGATGGGAGGCCACACATTCGGGAAACGGCATACTGTCGACCGAAAAATCCCCGGCTCGACATTAAATAAAACTGCTCAAATTACTTCAGGGTCCTCTCAAACAAAACAACAATTAAATAGAGAAAATGTACCGGTGGTAGACTTACCACTGGACATAGGCAAAAACACAGCCGTTCGGCTGATAGTAGACACCGGAGCTGAAGTAAGCATCATAAAAAAGGAAGCACTAGATAACCCAAAACATATAGAACGAAGCCAAAAGGTGACTTTGAAAACTCCATTTGGAGAAGGAGAAACATTGGGAAACTGCCAAGGCAACTTTTTATTAAGCCGCAGTGTCCCATGCAAACTCCAGGTAGTAGAAGACATTGCCCAAATCTCCCACGATGGGCTGTTAGGCAATGACTTTCTTGCAAAAAATTGTAATATCGAAGGGCCTAATAAATTACTCCGGTTCCCTCGCACGGAAACCAACCCTATTGAATTCACAGTACCTCTCGAAACATCCCTAGACGATGGAGAGGAAATACCAAGTGATCAATTGGAGGAGCAATTTAAATCACGGGCACCAAATAACAAAAATGCTTTACCTCCAATGGAAGAAACTCTGAACATCTCAAAAGAAGATGAAAGTAGGCAATATGAAGTAGTACTTCAGCGATCCAATAGAATACTCCCTCGATCTCAAATGGTACTGAGCATACCGCTACAAATAGACCAAGAAATGATCTGCTTGTCTCAGGAGATCCAAGAAGGAGTATTTGTCGCTAATTGCCTAGTTAGTCCTCATAAAAGCTTCATACCGTTATCCGTTCTAAATGTAAACACGGAACCAGTATTCCTAAGGAACTTAACGCTTACTCTAGTTCCAAGTAATTGCTATAACATACAGTATCTCCATGTACCTTTGGACGACGTAAATACCCAAAGTACTCATAAAAAGGGTGATCCACCTTTCCTAAGTGCACAAATCAAAAGCACACACAACGTCAAAAACGACAAATTAAAATTTAATTCCAACCCACATTTCCTACGTGCACAAATCAAAAGCACACACAACGTCAAAAACAACAAATTAAAATTTAATTCCAACCCACATTTCCTACGTGCACAAAACAAAAGCACACACAATGTCAAAAAAGACAAATTAAAAATTAATTCCAACCCATATTTTCTTCGTGCACAAAACAAAAGCACACACAACGTCAAAAACGACAAATTGAAATTTAATTCCAATCCATATTCAAGAAACGTAAACCATATTAAAAGCTATAACCCAGACAGACTTGTGGCTTTACGTAAAGAATTACTGTTGGATGAAAATTTATATCGCGAAGAAGAAAAAACAATTCTTGAGTTATGCTATAAGTATAACGATCTTTTTTATTTAAAGGGAGATAAGCTCACATGCACTAATACCATAAAGCATACCATCCCCATACTACACAATCAGCCACCCATAAATCAAAAGATGTATAGACTTCCAGAAACACACCGGGCAGTCATAAATGAGCAAATTAAGGAAATGTTGGACAACGACATAATCCAATTAAGTAAAAGCCCGTGGAATTCTCCATTGCTGGTAGTCCCCAAGAAAGCTGGGCCCGACGGCAATAAACGTTGGCGAGTAGTAGTAGATTTCCGTAAAATTAACGAGAAATCTATAGGGGATGCCTTTCCATTACCCAGGATAGAGGATATACTGGATCAGCTTGGGCATTCGCGGTATTTTACTACACTTGACCTTGCAAGCGGATATCACCAAGTATTGGTAGACCCAAGGGATAGACCAAAAACTGCATTTAGTACCGCTTACGGGCATTATGAATTTAAGAGAATGCCATTTGGGTTGAAAGGCGCACCTGCGACTTTTCAACGCCTGATGAATTACATTCTAACGGGTCTCCAAGGATTAGAATGCTTTGTCTATCTCGATGATATTGTAATATATGGAAAAAATTTACAAGATCATAACGAGAAACTGGCTAAAGTATTCGACAGAATTCGTGCCCATAATCTTAAATTACAACCCGAAAAGTGTCAGTTCCTTCGCAGAGAAGTAATATACCTCGGACACAAATGCTCAAACGAAGGGGCACTTCCAGATCCCAGTAAGACAAGCTGTGTCCAAAATTTTCCTCCACCACGAACTATCAGACAAACTCAATCGTTTCTGGGATTGGCAAACTACTATCGCAAGTTCATCCCTAATTTCTCAAAGATAGTCAGGCCAATAACAAATCTATTACGGAAAGACGTCAAATTTAATTGGACGCAAAAGTGCCAAGACTCTGTCAATGAGATTAAAAATTCTCTTATAACCTCTACTCAAATATCCAGATTTTACCCAACCTTTTAATCTAACAACAGATGCTAGCAATGAGGCATTGGGAGCTGTTCTATCACAATGGGCAATAGGTAAAGACAGGCCAATAGCGTACGCAAGTAGAAGTTTGAATAAGGCGGAACAAAGATACTCCACAATAGAAAAAGAGTTGCTCGCTATTGTGTGGGCCGCCAGGAACTTCAGGTGTTATTTACAGGGCAGAACGTTCACGGTCTACACCGACCACAAGCCCCTGAAAGGAGTATTCAATGTGAAAGACCCGACATCGAGATTAGTCAGGTTTCACCATAAACTCTCAGAGTTCGACTATAAAATTGAATATAAGCCTGGAAAATATAACACTAATGCAGACGCGCTTAGTCGAATACCTGCCCAGCTAAACCAAGAAAACCCCAATTCGAGCCGATTCCGACATGGACGAAAAGGGTTCTAGTTCTCCAACACCCTCAAAGCCTAAACATAAACATTATCATGCTGTAACGAGAGTTCAAATAAGGGAGGCACAAAATAATATTGAAGAGGAAAATCAAAACACAGAAACTCCCAATAAAGTTCAAAAATATCCACGGAACCTCCAAAATGAATTAGTCGAAATTGACTCAACTGATAGCAGCAAATCCGAAAGCAGTGCATCTGAACACGGCGAATCACCCTGGAACCAAAATCTAATAAATTCCCAACATACATTACCAGAAAATATCTCAGACCCTGAGGAAATCGAAACAATTCTGAAGGACTATCATGACTCCGCATTTGGTGGTCACCAAGGAGTAATCAAAACTTATAGAAGAATAAAGAAGAAGTATAAGTGGAAAAACATGCTTAGTTCTATCAGGAAATATATTCGGAAATGCTCTAAATGCCAAAAACTTAAGGCTAGCCCGGAGTATCGTATGCCAATGGTCATAACAGATACTGCCCATATGCCCTTTGACAAAGTTTATTTAGACATAGTAGGTCCTCTTGAGGAAACGCACTCAGGAAACAAATATATTCTGACTTTCCAAGACAATCTAACGAAATTCGTAGATTGTTATGCCATACCAAACGGCGAAGCAGAAACGGTAGCAGAAATATTTTTCGATGAGATAATCACTCGTTATCGCATCCCTAAAAAGGTAGTAACTGACCAGGGCTCTAACTTCTTAAGCGATCTTTTCAAACGAGTATGTAAACTTCTGAAAATAAAAAAAATGCAGACTTCAGCTTACCATCCGCAATCCAACGGCGCACTGGAGCGAACCCACAGACCCCTAGTGGAGTATTTGAGAGCTACTGTATCTGAAAATCCAAAGGCTTGGGATCGATTCCTGAGAACCGCGGCTTTTGTATACAATAATAGTCCACATGATGGCACCAAGCTCACACCAATGGACTGTCTGTTTGGATTCACAGCGGATGTTCCCTCTAATCTGAAAAGAGAGCCGGAACCCATTTACAACCACGAAAGTTACTACCACCTTCTGAGGTACAAAATACAAAAAGCGTACGCTACCGCTCGGAAAAATTTGTTGAAAGCTAAGGAAAAGTCAAAAGTTTACTACGATAAGCGTTCACGTCCAGTAACCTTCAAAACAGGAGATAAAGTTTTACTGAAAAACCCCGCTAAAAAACACAAACTTTCCCAGATATGGCTAGGACCATATCTAGTGGTACAAGTCTTTAACACTGTTAATACTGTTATTCAAATCGGTAAACGAAGAGTAACAGTACATAACAACAGATTGAAGCCATTTCACGAATAATGACTGTCAAAAATTAAAAAAAAAATGGGGGCAGTAAAACAATGGACAAACTTAAGAAGCAGCAAAAGGCAATCCAACATACCTATTCAGTAAAAACACCCACAGTATTAACTGTCAGTAACCAAAAGGTACAGTTAGACACTGAGACATACCGTAAATTTTCTAAAGAAGCTACGGATACCTTGAACCACGAGTCCAGAATAGATACCAAGTTTCTAAATAAACCATCTCCACAACAAGAGATTTTTCCCACAAGTAAAGTCAAGCAGATCTCGCAAAATTTCCAGTCGGAGATCACTAACACAAACAAATCAAAATTTAAAACTCTAACCTCTGTAGAAGTAACGACAGCGAGAAACAAAGAACAAGCTGTCTCACTAACCCCTCATTCAGAATTAAAGGATGCCATTAAACAACGTGCCACCCATCAGCAACAAGCAGGTAATAGACAACATTTACCTATTCCTCCACCACCACCTCTTCCACAAACACTAAGCCGTGTCGAATCTGAATCAATTCCACGCACCCGCCATTTACAGGTAGTTTAATTCCATTCTGTTTAGCCAAAGATAAAACAAACATCTCAATGGTGAATTCAATTGTTACACACTTTTTACATGTACATATATCAATATAAATAGTTTATAAATGTATAAATAGGGTTAAGTTAAATTTTATAAATAGCAAAAAATATGTACCCACACATATAGTACTAATAGCAAAAAAAAAATGTATTCGCACATATAGTGCTAATAAAAATAAATATGTAATTACACATATAAAACATAAAAATAATAGCACCATAAAATATGTACCCACACATATAGTACTAACAGCAAAAATATGTATTCGCACATATAGTGCTAATAAAAATAAATATGTAATTACACATATAAAACATAACAATAATAGTACCAAAAAATATGTACCCACACATATAGTACTAATAGCAAAAAAAAAATGTATTCGCACATATAGTGCTAATAAAAATAAATATGTAATTACACATATAAAACATAACAATAATAGTACCAAAAAATATGTACCCACACATATAGTACTAATAGCAAAAAAAAAAAATGTATTCACACATATAGTGCTAATAAAAATAAATATGTAATTACACATATAGAACATAAGAGTAATAGTACCATAAAATATGTATTCACACATATAGTACGAATTTTTACTTATAATAAAAAAATATTATTGTACCAAAAATGTATATAAATTATTGTACTCATAAATAGTAGACATAAAATAGTTATAACAAAAAAAAAATATATATATATATAAATAAATAAATAAGTACAAAATACAGTTAAGCTAATACAAATTAATCCTCGCTTAGATAAGCTTGGTTCTTTTTAATACAGCTAAACACCACATGTACTCATCTCAGCATTACGTATATACATACAAAAGTTTCAAGTAAATATTTTTCTTTTTCCCAAGCTACCAAGTTAATTTTTTAATGCGTTATTCCTCTCCCAAGAATAACACATTTTTTTAAAAAGGGGGAGATTTGTTACATACAGAGCATCGATTAAACATGTATATACATACATGCATGCATCTCTGAACCGATTTCGCTTCACGCAGAATTCTAAAATTCATGCATCAATAAAGAAATGCAAACATGTAGATATGTACATACCTACAGCATTATCTTTGCATGCGGAATTACAATTCCCAGCTGCAAGTATAAACATACATATATCTACAAACATATTTACAAGTTCAGTCAAGTCACTCGCTACTGACCTACACCAATTTCTTAATCATATAAAGAAACAAGTGAAGGCAGTGACACAATCCCCTGCGCGCAAGAATTCACACGATGCAATTTGATAACCTTGCGCCAGCAGCGGTAGTACTCAGGTGAACGAAACAATGGTTCACGATGATGTCACAATAGCAGCAAAGCGGCGAACGGTCTGCGGAAGTATTTATGTATGTACATGTGAAAGCAATGAATGCCGTGATGTAATAACAACAAACCGGCAAAAGCTTTGCGGAAATTAATTTATGAATACCACAAAGAAACACTTTGCGGAAATTAATGTGTAAACGCCATAAAGAACCGCTTTACGGAAGTTAATAATTAATAATTATGTATATACGAATGCCGTGATGAAATTAAAATTACAAGTACTTATACTTAGCGTAATGTATAAGAAAAAGCAATAATATTAAGTCAAGAATTATGTATAAATAAACTGTGATTTGGAATAAAGAAGGCAGTAAGTGAGTTAGTCAGAACACGAGTTGTTTCACTTACCCAGGAGTAAAGCTAGTAAGCTGCTCCATTCATCTGTACCTAGGAGTAAAGCTAGTCAGCTGCTCCATTCATCTGTACCTAGGAGTAAAGCTAGTAAGCTGCTCCGTTCATCTGTACCTAGGAGTAAAGCTAGTAAGCTGCTCCGTTCTCATATACTAGGAGTAAAGCTAATAAGCTGCTCCATTGCACCGTACTGGGAGTAAAGCTAGTAAGCTGCTCCATACGCATCGCTGCTCAACCCATCTCGGGACAATCAAGGAAAACGCCCAATCATCTTGACGGCACGTAGTGTAATTACCGTGTCGTGTTCCAGATCAAAAGGTGCTCAGATGAGAGTACTAGAAGTACATTAATAAACTCAACACTGCCCCATCCTCCCATCAGACTCTGAGGGCAAGATTTTTCAGAGTCCCTATTTGACCTGTAAAGAGAAGACTAGCAAGCTAGACGACCTTCACGTGAGAGGGCGCTAGGATAGTAGAAGGAGAAATTAAAACTCTTAACGGTTCATGTCCACGTTATAATTACTGAATTACTGATAGGTAGTACTTCATTTACCCGCCAAAGCACATACATATATGTACAAATATATCACTAGTTCAAAGGTATATACAGGTAAGCATATGAGAAATTAGAGCTACATAAATATAAATATAGTACTAAATCACAAATATCATTATTTCAAGGTACATACATGTAAATATATCAAGAATTTGAGCCGTATATGTATATATATAGTATTAAATCATAAATATCATTATTTCAAGGTACATACATGTAAATATATCAAGAATTTGAGTCGTATATGTATATATATAGTATTAAATCAAAAGTATATAGATACATGAAAAATTTTACTAAAGCAAAAATATCTACATATGCAAGTCGCTCCAGAAGCCAAAGTGTATACGTATGTCAAAAAAAGATGTGCAATGTATATCAAGAATGCTCACGGTTAAAAATCCACGGCATGATGAAGCGCTTCAGCATCCGGCATCTAGTTAAAAGAATGAAATTAAAATTCAATGACTTCGACTTGCTGTCTCAGTATGCGCTATCATAATTTTTCTTATGAGTCAGAGTAAAACAGGCCGGCGGCACTCGTATTTACACAACACCCGTACATAACACGTGAACGCATCGCACGGAATGAACAATCACCCAGACGATGTACAATACTTCGAAAGGTGTCATAACTACTGTTCGAACCAAATTGATTCGAATATATTTTATAAATAGACATCCTCTGAAAAGAAAATATTCTGAAAACAAAACATCAAAATTTTTAGTAAAATTAAATCTAATTTGATTATTCTTAATCAAAAAACATGTACACAACCCAACAAAGCCATGTATTTGTCATCAACATAACACATTACATAAATAAAAGACATAACCATAGCATCGTCGAGCAGATCAAATTAAAATCATTAGCATATATTTGAACTGTTAAACTCATGCTAAAAAACAATTCCTGCAAATAGAAAATATTACAAAATATAACGTTAAAATAGAGATCTGCAAAGAAAATAAATTCAATCTAATTACAACTTTCTCAAAACTATCTACAACATCTAACAAAAGCATGTGTTATCATGTAGCATACATACAATGCATGGCACCAATACAATTCGATCAAGCAGATCAATTTGCAACTCTATCATCATTATAAGTATCATCGAACGGGAATTTCTTCTCTACGTGATAGACAGAATATTTTTGCAAATATAATTTAATTTAACACAGCAGCATGTGAAGCTCTAAAATTCTTGTTGCTATGCATTTTTGTTGGTTACTAGGCAAATTATCGCTAGTACCGCAAGATCGCAGCTGCACTGCCAATTCTTGTAATCATGCGCCGCTGCTACTCTATCAGTGGTGTCGTGTACAAGCAAGGGCTATATAAACGACAAGCTGACTGATCTCGTTCTCTTTTTGCACTTGGCATCGGTTGGGGTAAGTTGGCTTTTTTGTTAGGGACTAACATTCATACCGGGTATCGACTGGTATATTACTTACTAATAACACTTTATTTCTGGTCTCGACGGAAATAAAGAATCTTGCTTCGGGTCTCGACTGAAGTTAAGATATTTACTAACACTCACCTTAAGTCGGGTCTCGACTGACTTAAGGAATATTATCTCGGGTCTCGACTGAGATAATTTTTTACTAACCAAACACTTTATTTCTGGTCTCGACGGAAATAAAGAATCTTGCTTCGGGTCTCGACTGAAGTTAAGATATTTACTAACATTCACTTTAAGTCGGGTCTCGACTGACTTAAGGAATATTATCTCGGGTCTCGACTGAGATAATCTTTTACTAACCAAACACTTTATTTCTGGTCTCGACGGAAATAAAGAATCTTGCTTCGGGTCTCGACTGAAGTTAAGATATTTACTAACACTCACTTTAAGTCGGGTCTCGACTGACTTAAAGAATATTATCTCGGGTCTCGACTGAGATAATCTTTTACTAACAAAACACTTTATTTCTGGTCTCGACGGAAATAAGGAATCTTGCTTCGGGTCTCGACTGAAGTTAAGATAATCTTACTAACATTAACACTTCATTTCTGGTTTCGACGGGAATAAAGAATTGTTCTAAATATTAGAACAAAGGGTCTTAACATTAGCTTAAAGCCAATTCCTCAAGTGCCAAGGTGGAGATCGGTGAGTACCAGTCACTTGTAACATTTTAATTCTTATTCATATATCTATTTGACTATAATTTGACTTATATACACATATATCTATTATACATTTCATGTGCATATCTATTTTATACATATATTTTTATTACATTTTATGACGATCTTATATTATAACTTGGTGCTAATAAGTGTTAGTGTAATACAAAAATCTCAGACCCAAACTGATATACAGAGTTTTGTCTCGACATATCTATTTCTGAAAGTCCTACATTATAAATCGGTGTCAATAAGTGTGTTTTCTAGTGTATGTTGATCTCTGACCCAACAATTTATATAATTCTGTCTTAATACAATTACTCGAGATATTTAAGTTAAGCACGTGTGCCATTGTTTTGAAGTTAAATTATTCTAACTTTTGTTCTATATTAATTATATATATTGAATATCTATTTATATATCTATTATTAACAATCCTGTGAGTGTGTTTTTCCCATACTTTTGAATCGTTGACCTGAAACCTTTTTATACATAATCTGATCTAAATAGTGGGAGATTCTAAAAACTAAGTGCAGCAGTTTTTTGCGAGTCAAAGAAAGTGAACAGTGTTGATTTGTTGTTGGGAAATAGACCACTGATCTTGATCCAAATTTACCAGTGCATTCATTTCAGTCACTTAATCAAATTTGCGTGTACGTTCTATTAACAGACAGTACATTTTATGGTCCTTCGAGCCGGATCTAAGGTCTAGTGTTTTATCTTGTCAATCTTTTAAACATGTCTGCACTTCAAAAACTTTTGGGCAACCAAGCCACCTCTGCAACAATCTTCGAAAAATCGTTCAATAACTACACCAAGACTGATGTAGAAAAACGAACGAAAGGTTTTATTTCTGAGCGATTAACCGCTCTAAATGAAATTTGGTCAGATTATAAGAAAGATCACTATACAATTATCCAAGCCACGCAAGCCTTGGAAGATAGTGAACTTCAAAAGTACGATTATTTCGCAAACGATCAATTTTCAAATGTGGAAAACAAATACTTCATGTTTCGAGGTATTCTTAGGGATGCATTAGATGCATTCGAAACAAAGGTTGAATCAAGTCCAAAATCAGAACATGAAACTTCATCATCTCTGAGATTACCTAGCATCACAATCCCAAAATTCTCAGGTTCTTACGATTCATGGAGGCCTTTTCACGATTTATTCAATTCCCTGGTGCATTCAAATTCTGTGTTATCTCCGGTGCAGAAATTGCATTATTTGAAGTCAAGTGTATCTGGAGAAGCAGAGCACTTATTGCGTCAATTTCCTATGACCAACTCGAGTTATGACAGCGCATGGAAGATATTGCTTGAAAGGTATGATAATAAACGAGTCTTGGTAAATGCCCAATTGAAAGCACTCTTTAATCTACCTAAAGCAGCCCACGAATCAGCCAAGGCTATCAAAACCTTGCTAGATAAGTCTTCCGAATGTATCTTCGAACTCGAGGCATTGCAAGTTTCCACTAAGCAATGGGATGCAATTCTCATCTATATGGTGGTACAATGTTTACCAGCAGAAACGCACCGTGCATGGGAACAAGAGGTCAATACTGCAGAAGGACTTCCCACTTTCGAGTCCTTAAAATTATTTTTACAATCTAGATTTAGAATTTTAGAAGCCATAGTCGATACCAAACCGTCCCCAGCCAACAAGAATGCTCAAGTCCCGAGAGCATCTACCCATTTTACGTCATATACCCAAGCATGTACCTTGTGCAAAGAGCAGCACCGTCTATTTAAATGTCCGAAGTTCATAAAACTTGATGTAGACAATAAATTCAAAA
Source organism: Dioctria linearis (assembly GCA_963930735.1). Classification (NCBI taxonomy): domain Eukaryota; kingdom Metazoa; phylum Arthropoda; class Insecta; order Diptera; family Asilidae; genus Dioctria; species Dioctria linearis. Next base: position 123,641,376 of record OZ005742.1, on the reverse strand, counting down.
TTGTCACATCAAATCAATTGTGTAATAATTGCTTATCAAAGGGCCACAACACGAAAACTTGTACAAGTAAGTTTTCATGTCAGCGATGTGGAAGGAGGCATCATTCTCTACTTCATAGGAATAATGTCACTCCAAGGGCCGCAACCCAATTCAAGCCAAGGGAGCAGCAATCAGCAGCTCAACCTTGCAATTCACCTTCCACATCCAACAACTCTCTTCATACGCTTTACGCAAAAAATCAACGTACCAAACAAGCACTGCTTGCAACAGCACTGTTAAACGTTCCTACAAAAAAGGGAAACATGTTGGTATTAAGAGCACTGATAGATTCAGGCTCTCAAGTTTCATTTATAACCCAAGCCGCTGCACGTAAGCTGCAATCCTCCACTACAAACGTGGAAATTCAAATCACGGGCCTGGGAAAAACTGAAACTACAAATGTTCAAAAACAAACTACTTTGAACATTTATCCTTATTCAACCACAACTAAGGCAACCACAGTTACAGCCCTTATAGTGGACACAATTACGGACATTTTACCTCCTTCAACCATTCCAAACAAAGAGTGGAGTCATATACATGAGCTACCACTTGCCGATCCGTTTTTCTTTAAACCAGGAAAAATTGACCTGCTTTTAGGAGCAGATGTGTACAGTGAAATTCTTTTGGAAGGTTTACGGAAAGGTCCTCCAGGAACACCAACTGCCCAAGACAGTACCCTCGGATGGATACTTTTCGGAAAGTTAAAAAATACATCCACATTCTTAACAGCATCTGCGTTAACAGCAAAGGCTCATTACGACGACGACACTTCACTGGATAAACTTTTACGTCAGTTCTGGGAAACTGAAGAAGTTAGTCCAGGAAGAAAGCTGTCTAAAGCAGATCAAGAATGTGAAGAGTTTTACCAAAAAACTCATTTTCGTAACGCACACGGCCGTTACGAAGTTCGTTTGCCTTTCACTACAGAAAGCCCTAGCCTTGGCGACTCTCGAGGTATGGCATTACGTAGGTTCTACAGCCTAGAACGGCAATTAGAACGAAATCCTGAACTCTATCAGGAATACAAAACTTGTATTAATGAATACAAGACATTAGGTCACATGACAGTGGCTAACAAGATGGTAAGCAACGAACAAAGTTACTATCTTCCTCATCATGCTGTCATCAAAGATAGCACCACCACAAAGGTTCGCGTCGTCTTTGATGCTTCAGCAAAAACGACTAATGGAAAAAGTCTAAACGAACAGCTGCATACGGGTCCAGTACTGCAGTCTGAACTCTTCTCAATCATCCTCAGATGGCGAAAATACAAATTCGCTATGTCTGCTGACATAGAGAAAATGTACAGGATGATAAAGGTACAACCTCCAGATCAAACCTACCAAAGAATACTTTGGAGGAATAATCAAAATGAACCAATTAAGGATTACAAATTAACCACTGTAACCTTTGGCACCACGCCAGCTCCCTATCTCGCAATAAAAACGCTCAATCAACTAGCCATTGATGAAGCTGACAAATTCCCCGAAGCTACGAAGATAGTGTCTCGTGACTTCTATGTTGATGACCTTCTTACAGGTTCAGATACAAAGGAGGAAGCCTACCAAATACAAGATCAACTTATCAATCTGTTATCTTCCGGCGGATTTAATTTGAGGAAATGGGTGAGCAATTCTTCAGATTTACTATCTAGGATTCCCGAACCATACAGAGAAGTTGAACTTCCTTTGCGATTCGCAAGCGATGAGTCCGTAAAAACTTTAGGCATTCATTGGTTTCCAGGATCTGATTGTTTCACGCTACAATACAAAAGGAAATCAGATTGCCTCTCTACAAAGCGTTCTATTCTTTCAGAAATTGCAACGCTTTTCGATCCACTTGGCTGGATATCACCAATTATAATCATTGCCAAAATATTGATGCAAGCTTTATGGCTTGCAGGATGTTCATGGGATGAACCCATACCGGCACCCATTGATAAACAGTGGCGCGAATTTAAAGCAGATTTACATCACATTAGTAGCATCAACATACCGCGTTGGTTACATACTACAAGTAACTTATCCACCTGCCAAATACACGGATTCTCAGATGCTTCTAATCAAGCGTATTCTGCTGCCGTTTACATTAGAGTTGTTGATGACGAAGGAGTTGTTCATGTTAATTTACTTATGGCAAAGTCAAAGGTAGCGCCGGTTAAATCTGTATCTCTCCCACGTCTTGAATTGTGCGGTGCGGTACTCTTGGCACGAACCATCAATCGGGTTAAAACAGATCTACAATTCGATCTAGTTCCCACGTTCGCGTGGACAGATTCTTCTATTGTGTTAGCCTGGATTCGTAGTCACCCTAATAAGTATAAGACATATGTCGCTAATAGGGTGTCGGAAATTCAGGGTTTGATCGACATCAAAGCATGGCATCATGTAAAATCTGCTGACAATCCAGCCGACTGCAATTCCAGAGGAATTAAGTCTTCATTATTGATTGATCATGAGTTATGGTGGCATGGACCTCATTGGCTGCAGGACAGTGAAAATGATTGGCCGAAAACTAAAACAATTCCAGCTAATGAACCTGAAACGGAACAAAGACGCGTAACTCATTTCACAATAGCTCATTCAAACATCGATGATTTGTTTGGAAAATTCTCCAGCTTTGCCAAATTGCAACGAATCGTCGCATATTGCATTAAGTTCATCAATAAATGCAAAATGGTGTCGGCGAAATCCACAGAAGAACAACCCATGGATCCAAAGATACTTCATCCAACAGAAATCGCTCAAGCAAAAATTCGGCTAATTAAAGCAGCACAAAATGCCGCTTTTGGTACTGAAATTAAATATTTACAAGAACAAAATCCGCTTCCAGTTAGAAGCAAGATTTTATCACTCAACCCCTTCTTAGATAACAATGGATTAATTCGGGTAGGTGGTCGATTGAGAAATGCTAACATTTCTTATAATCAAAAACACCCAACACTCCTTCCAAAGGACAGCAAACTAACCATTTTAATTATTGAACACTTTCATACAAAAACGCTGCATGGAGGCCCGCAACTGGTATTATCCATCATTCGAAACGAATTTTGGATTCCACAAGGACGTAAAACCATAAAACAAGTGTTACATAAATGTATAACTTGCTTTAAGCAATCCGCAACTATTAAAAATCAAATTATGGGAAATCTACCTTCACCACGGGTCAATATGACTAGACCGTTTCAACAAACTGACCTAGACTATGCTGGTCCTTTCAATTTAAAGGTTTCTAAATTTCGAAATAATAGGGTATATAAAGGGTATATATGCATCTTCATTTGCATGGCAACCAAAGCCATTCATATAGAAGCTGTGTCAGATTTGTCCACAGCAGCCTTTATAGGAGCTTTTCGCCGTTTCTCCAGCCGAAGGGGGCTCTGCACAGATATCTTTTCAGACTGTGGCTCTAATTTCGTTGGAGCTGACAAAGTCCTACAAAAAGAATTCAAAACAGCCATATTGCAAGCTAACAAGCAGATGGCAGAAACATTAGCCCAAGAAGGGATATGTTGGCACTTTAACCCGCCTGCCGCACCTCATTTTGGAGGATTGTGGGAAGCCGGAGTTAAATCCATAAAATTCCATTTAAAGCGAATTTTAGGGAACTCTTCATTGACATTTGAAGAATTCGCAACTGTTTTGACACAAATTGAAGCCTGTCTGAATTCCAGGCCTCTATGTCCTATCACAGAAGATCCAGACGATCTCAATGTTCTAACTCCGGGACATTTTTTAATTGGCACTTCCCTATTACTTCCACCAGAACCTGTGTTGGAAAATAAGGTTTCATCATTCACCAGATGGAAACATCTCCAACTGTTGCAACAACAGTTCTGGCATAAATGGTCTCACGATTATCTAAATTCCCTGCAAAATAGACCTAAATGGCAGACTCCAATATCAAATCCTAAAATAGGAGATTTAGTTATTATCAAAGAACCGAATCTGGTAGCGAGCCGTTGGTTATTAGGACGAATAATTGAAGTCCATCCAGGTGCTGACAACTACATTCGTGTAGTCAGCATAAAAACGAAAAATGGTCTTGTAAAACGGCCAATATCCAAAATATGTATCTTGCCGATACATGACAATTAAATGCAATATAAAAAAAAAAATGTATATCTATACACACAATAAAATGCATCACAAATTAAATTTTCCAGCAGAAAATTTCACGCAATAGTCGTTCATATTTTAAAAGGGCATACACTCATAAATGCGCTCATATTCCCCAACATACCAATCAAAAGATTATTGCGAGGCAACAATTGTCGAATCGAACGGCTACACCTAAATACACACTCTTGTCTCTATAAAAAAGTTCTTAATAGTAAAATAACAATGCAATTTTAACCAAATGCAATCATACACCGTTATGTATCAAACACAAAATTCATTTTGGAGCGAGAAATTTTCTCAAGTTTGCATTGCAGGCACTCAAGCAGGCAAGACTAAAGCAAAAAATATCCGTTATGTTACTATAAATACGATTACGAATTCAATGCAATTACCAGTTGACAAATTGAATTCAAAATGGATACACCAAACCACCAAATTAATTATGAAAACGAGTTGCCTATCACCCCGGGACGGGATATTGAAAAGGAATTGGAGGAAGCTTGGAGATTGGAGAGAGAATTGGCAGAGTGGCCCCCTTCACCTAATTAAGATAACGCTGAATCCAATGAAGAAGACTGGGATCTAGACGAGGAGATCATGCAAGTGCCACTATCTCCGGTGCGAAGTCTGGACAAGGAGCAGCAGGAACTTCAGGAATTGACCGCAGAACTCGACGAATTAAAACAACGTTCAAAAATCCTGAAGATCAGTCAACGCCTCAATAAAATGAAGCTAAACCGCCAACCAATCCCGACAATTGTTATTGAGGACTCGCCGCCCACCTCCCCGAATTCTGAAGGGCAAGATCCAGAACCAGATGTCATACAAGAGCGGTCACCCATCAGTCAACAGAACATTTGTGTGAACGCTCAACCAGCAACAAAAAGAATAAATATTTTGAGTGATCACAGTATTGTGTCGACCACCTGTCCAGATGACAACATCATCATGACCATCGTTGACAACCAAACAGGATCAACGAAGAACATTACCGTGTCTTGGGATGCCTTAAAACGTTCAAAAAAAAGGAACCAGAGATTCACCACAAAAGACGGCACTCGAATTAAAATCCAATTATTAGCTAATGGAAACATTAAAATTATAAAATAATAATTTCGTTTTTTCTTTATTTTCTTTTACAAATTTGGCTTGTGTTTGATTCCTTCCCCTTGAGATTGTCGTTTTGAGTTTCTCCTTCTTAATAAGTGGGTTTTTAAAGGTTGTCTTATTCGCAAATCATAAGATTAAAATATTTACTTGAAAGACATTTCTAGCCTTTCAACGGGGGGCAGTATGTTCGAACCAAATTGATTCGAATATATTTTATAAATAGACAACCTCTGAAAAGAAAATATTCTGAAAACAAAACATCAAAATTTTTAGTAAAATTAAATCTAATTTGATTATTCTTAATCAAAAAACATGTACACAACCCAACAAAGCCATGTATTTGTCATCAACATAACACATTACATAAATAAAAGACATAACCATAGCATCGTCGAGCAGATCAAATTAAAATCATTAGCATATATTTGAACTGTTAAACTCATGCTAAAAAACAATTCCTGCAAATAGAAAATATTGCAAAATATAACGTTAAAATAGAGATCTGCAAAGAAAATAAATTCAATCTAATTACAACTTTCTCAAAACTATCTACAACATCTAACAAAAGCATGTGTTATCATGTAGCATACATACAATGCATGGCACCAATACAATCCGATCAAGCAGATCAATTTGCAACTCTATCATCATTATAAGTATCATCGAACGGGAATTTCTTCTCTACGTGATAGACAGAATATTTTTGCAAATATAATTTAATTTAACACAGCAGCATGTGAAGCTCTAAAATTCTTGTTGCTATGCATTTTTGTTGGTTACTAGGCAAATTATCGCTAGTACCGCAAGATCGCAGCTGCACTGCCAATTCTTGTAATCATGCGCCGCTGCTACTCTATCAGTGGTGTCGTGTACAAGCAAGGGCTATATAAACGACAAGCTGACTGATCTCGTTCTCTTTTTGCACTTGGCATCGGTTGGGGTAAGTTGGCTTTTTTGTTAGGGACTAACATTCATACCGGGTATCGACTGGTATATTACTTACTAATAACACTTTATTTCTGGTCTCGACGGAAATAAAGAATCTTGCTTCGGGTCTCGACTGAAGTTAAGATATTTACTAACACTCACCTTAAGTCGGGTCTCGACTGACTTAAGGAATATTATCTCGGGTCTCGACTGAGATAATTTTTTACTAACCAAACACTTTATTTCTGGTCTCGACGGAAATAAAGAATCTTGCTTCGGGTCTCGACTGAAGTTAAGATATTTACTAACATTCACTTTAAGTCGGGTCTCGACTGACTTAAGGAATATTATCTCGGGTCTCGACTGAGATAATCTTTTACTAACCAAACACTTTATTTCTGGTCTCGACGGAAATAAAGAATCTTGCTTCGGGTCTCGACTGAAGTTAAGATATTTACTAACACTCACTTTAAGTCGGGTCTCGACTGACTTAAAGAATATTATCTCGGGTCTCGACTGAGATAATCTTTTACTAACAAAACACTTTATTTCTGGTCTCGACGGAAATAAGGAATCTTGCTTCGGGTCTCGACTGAAGTTAAGATAATCTTACTAACATTAACACTTCATTTCTGGTTTCGACGGGAATAAAGAATTGTTCTAAATATTAGAACAAAGGGTCTTAACATTAGCTTAAAGCCAATTCCTCAAGTGCCAAGGTGGAGATCGGTGAGTACCAGTCACTTGTAACATTTTAATTCTTATTCATATATCTATTTGACTATAATTTGACTTATATACACATATATCTATTATACATTTCATGTGCATATCTATTTTATACATATATTTTTATTACATTTTATGACGATCTTATATTATAACTTGGTGCTAATAAGTGTTAGTGTAATACAAAAATCTCAGACCCAAACTGATATACAGAGTTTTGTCTCGACATATCTATTTCTGAAAGTCCTACATTATAAATCGGTGTCAATAAGTGTGTTTTCTAGTGTATGTTGATCTCTGACCCAACAATTTATATAATTCTGTCTTAATACAATTACTCGAGATATTTAAGTTAAGCACGTGTGCCAGTGTTTTGAAGTTAAATTATTCTAACTTTTGTTCTATATTAATTATATATATTGAATATCTATTTATATATCTATTATTAACAATCCTGTGAGTGTGTTTTTCCCATACTTTTGAATCGTTGACCTGAAACCTTTTTATACATAATCTGATCTAAATAGTGGGAGATTCTAAAAACTAAGTGCAGCAGTTTTTTGCGAGTCAAAGAAAGTGAACAGTGTTGATTTGTTGTTGGGAAATAGACCACTGATCTTGATCCAAATTTACCAGTGCATTCATTTCATCAGTCACTTAATCAAATTTGCGTGTACGTTCTATTAACAGACAGTACAGTACAGTACAGACAGTACTACTAAACTGCTATTGTTTGTTATTTATTGTTAGCGAGAATATGTTGCGCGACCGTCCTTGTCTTCTTAACACGCTTATTATATATATTTAATTATAACACTAAGGCTACCACTACCAAAAAAATATACAGGTAAGTATAAACGCATGTATGTTTGGAAAAAAAATGCTTGTTAGCCTGCAGTGAAAACGATTTTACCCTTTCCGTGTTTTTGTCGAATATATTCGACATTATTGAATGTGTGTATTCAGAGCTAAAAATTAACGGTAGTTTTGAATTTTTTTTTATGCCTTTCGCCTACTTTGATTAGACTGAATGATACAGATTTCAGAATTACTATTGCAATCAGTCGATTAACAATTTTAATCAGTTTTTTTCGAGTTTGAGTGAGGTGACTATCACGTCGGTAAAAAATGCAAGTTTTAAAAGCACCAATAATTTATTTACAGTGTTCATACCAATTCAGAAAAATTAAGGTAGGTAATACATCTCTAAGTAAACCTTTTTAGGAAAAAAAAATTAATAAAAATATTGTGTGGTTACTTGTGGGGACTTATTTATGAATGTCGATTATATTTGACATTGACACAAACAGTATTGCTTTGTTGAGATTTTTTGGTATTTTTGTGGGAAACAAAATGACTGTGTTTTAACTTGAATAATAGCTTGTTATAATTAATTTTCGCAGAAAATGTCAATGTTGATTGATGATCATATTCTGGCGATGCTCGAGGCTAATTGCGATGTTGATGAGGAAATAGTAGATGAAGGGGAAATCGTATTTGAAGTGCCACAAGTGCAATCAAAAGATGTTGAACCGATGAAATACGATGCTACATCAGCAGAAAATGTTGGTGAAATTGAATACCCGTAATTTGAATTGCCGGGCAATACCACCGATGAACTCGAAGATGTGAGACCTTCAGTTTTGGACACGAACATCGAGTACAATCCGGACACAATTGATGCACACAATTCTTGGAATAGTATAGAACAACAATCTTATCCAAACGGAGATAGAGCACCAGAGCCCAATAAGCCATTGATATGCACATCAAAGAAAGATATCCGCTGGCGAAGAGTCAGATTGGAACAAATTCCAGTAGGCCCTACCTTGAGCAAGCTCAGACAGCTGAAGCATTCGAAGTTGGTACTCCGTATTCATATTTTTGCAAATATATATCTAGTGATTTCTTTTCGAAAACGACACACTTTACTAATCTTTATGCGCAGACCAAAGGCTTCTTGTCATTTAAAGCATGTACTGTGGACGAAGTACGTGTAATTTTTGTCCACCACATTATGATGGGCGTCCTGAAATTTCCCTGAGTTGAGATGTTTTACGACCCAGCCATAGGGTTAACATTTTTCACCGAGAATATGACTCGCAAGCGATTCTTTACATCGACGAGCAAATCATCCCATATAAAGGAAAATTCATTGCAAAGAAATACATAAAGGGGAAACCGTGTCCATAGGCGATAAAAGTTTTCTTCTTTTGCGGTAAAAGCGGAATGCCGTACGATTTTATTGTCTACCAAGGGTCGACAACACCTATTCAGGAAAGATGGGTCAAAACTGTAGGCTTCGGTTCGAATGTCGTATTTCATCTAATGTAACGTATTCCTCGCAATAAAATTGGCCACAAATTATTTTTCGATAACTACTTTCCGTCATATCAACTATTCGAAATACTAAAACAAAAGAAAATGGATGCTGCTGGAACAATACGCACAAACAGATTCGCCAATCCTAGGTTACCAAACGAAAAAGACATGAAGGCAAGAGGACGAGGAGCATCAGCCGAATGTATCAGCCCCGATGAAATTGTAATTGTTACTCGCTGGTATGACAATAAAGTAGTCAATCTTGGTTCAAATTTTATTGGAATCGGTGAACAGGATAAGGCTAAACGTTGGGACAAGGAAACAAAAAAATATATATTCTCATAGATAGGCCTCAAGTAGTGCGAATGTACAACGAAAGCATGGGCGGTGTCGATTTACTGGATCAAATGATGCAATATTACAGAATCAATATTCGCACCGTCAAATGGACACTGCGTGTCATAATGCATTTCGTTGATTTGGCTCTAACTGCGGCATGGATGGAATACCGCCGAGATTGTAATTCCAAAGGAATTTCGAAAAAGAAAATATCAGATTTGATGAATTTTCGAATTCAAGTTGCGCGAACATTGCTCGCTGTCCAACAAGACGAAGTGGCACAGCGTGAAACGCCACGCCAACGAGGTAGACCGTCTAAAGCAACAGCTAAAGGTCTCAGGAATATCAGTGACAACGACTCAGACAGCGCCGACTCAATGCCTCCGCCACCACCACAACCAGCAGCAAAAAGGAAAAGAATATTTCAAATTGTACCACCAGCAGAGGTTCGCCACGACCAAAAAATGCACCTCCCAAGCTTCTTGGAAATCAAGAGCCCCGGTCGATGCAAGGCACAGGGTTGTGATAAAAGCACCTTCATAATATGTAAGAAATGCAATTTATACCTTTTTGTAAAACGAGGATATAATTGCTTTGAAAACTTTCACAAGCAAGATAAAAAATAATGAAAAAAATTGTAAATAATAAATCAAAAATTTCCGATAAAAAGAGCTTTTACTTTCGTCATTCCATTTCAAGAGTGGATAAATTGTTGGTTCCTTTGAGTGGCAATATCGAATATATTCGACACCGTCTACCGGACAGGTAAGAAATCTCAGCTGAGAAATATTATTTTTCCAGGCTTCAGCGCAATAATATTGGCCTATATACAAGTTTTCAGATTTTTAGCTCGACCTAAATTATTTTTGACACGGAGAGGGTTAAGTAAAAATTATAGAAACATTTTGACATAGTTAGGAAAAAAATACAAAAAGAAGAAAGAACTCGTTTTATCTTGAATACTGGGACTGCACCGAAATCAAGTTTCATCGAAAACACACTACTTAAATCCTAGCACTTCTCTGATTAAGGTCTTTCATTTAGAACCAAGAATTCTTTGAATATTAGTGTACAGCATGGCCTGATTCTGAGCAAGAATCTTCCCATTTTGTATGCTTCTTTGGAACCAATTATTTGTACATGAATGGCCTGCTGTTTTCCCTATTTCGGGGGTATTGAGCACAGACGATATTTCACCTCATCTCCAGGTATTGGCACGTATTCTCCTTCGATATCGGAAATGTGTACAAACGTATCTTCACTGCCTGAATGAAGAGCAATAAAGCCGTGTCCTTTCGAACGGCTAAATGACTTTATAATTCCGGTTTCTATTGGATTCTCTAAGGAACTTGCTGACCTTTGTATGTGAATAAACTTCCGAAGGAAAACCAGGCGCAGCATCACTTGGATAGCGCACTCGCCTGATCTGAATCACTTCAAATCTCCAAATTTTCATTCACTGCGTAGAAGCGGCGACTTTGCTGCTGCTGGAATTTCGCCGGATTTTTTTCGAATTTTCCTCCTGGTGCGGGGTTTAATTTCTAAAGTGTATTATTAATATATTTCGACACTAAAGAGATTCATGCGAAAATATTACCTCTCGAGCACGATGTCGGTGAGAATTCTTGATCAATTTCTTTTGGAACTACTTTCGATGCGCGTTACTTTACTCAAGAAGTAAGACAGATCGGTTGTCTTCTTCTTCTTTGTCACCACCGTCAGAATGTCACTCCGAGCTCGAGGAAACGCACTTCTCTCGGTCGGGGTGTGTTTTAATTTTCTGCTCGTCGCGGCCGGCTTATACGCTTGCTTCAGTACTTTGTGTAGCATATTGCTATATGCAATATGCTACGACCATAACACCGAGGTCGTCTTGTGGTATATCTCCAGCAGATTTTTGGGAGACATTAGGAGTGGATGAATATGATTGGTTCTACTAGCCATTATTATATCCAGAACGGCCTGTTGTCGATATTCGACTTCGATGATTTGGAGTAATAAGCTCGATATAATCTCTTGTCTTAGTTGTCTCCTAGTTAAATCATCGGCCACATGGTGGAGATCGTTTATCTGGTGGGCTATTTTTTGTTGTCTGTCTATTAACATCGCCAGCGGTTTTTGAATCTTTTCCAAGGTAGTTTTTACAACACTGATTTGTTGTTTCTCTAGCTCGGCTAGGGCTTGTGTATTTGATTCAAGTTCTTCTAACCTGCTGTAAATTTCTTTCTCGATATTGCTGTCCATAGTGCTAAATAAATAGTGCATGGCACTGCCTATTCCGTCAAATAGCGATCTGGCCTTGCGTTTTGCTGGTACTAGTTCCTTTCTGGCATATGATTTTTGGAGCTTATACTTCAATATGTAATAGTAGCTCTCAAGATTGTAAACGGGTTCGGGATCCCGTTTTAAATTTGATTGGACATCCGCTGTGAAGCCGTATAGGCAGTCCATTGGGGTAAGTTTAGTACCCTCGTGTACACTGTTATTGTACACGAATGCAGCGGTTCGTAGGTATTGGTCCCATGTTTTGGGATTTTCATCTGCGATTGTTCGCAGGTATTCTATTAGGGAGCTATGTGCACGCTCTAGTGCTCCATTAGACTGTGGGTGGTATGCTGAAGTCTGTAACTTCTTTACCTTTAGAAGATTACATATCCTTTTGAATAGCTCACTCAGAAAATTTGTTCCCTGATCGGTGAGTATTCTTTTGGGTATGCGATAGCGCGTAACGATTTCATCAAAGAAAATCTGCGCTACTGTGACTGCTTCTCCATTAGGTATTGCATACCAGTCGACAAATTTTGTTAAATTATCTTGGAAGGTCAAGATATATTTGTTACCTGATGTGGTCTCTTCTAATGGACCTACAATACCGAGGTAAACTTTGTCGAACGGTTGTTCTGCGATGTCCGTGATAACCATTGGCATTTTATATTGTGGAGATGCTTTCATCGTGTGGCACTTTGGGCATTTTTATACCCCAGATGAAATCTATAGGGGTATACTAAGTTTGTCATTCCGTTTGTAACACCTCGAAATAATGATGGTAGACCAAAATGAATTGGACACCCACACATAATATTAAAAGTTATTTTGATTTTTGCATGTCCGTGAGTCCGTCCGTCCGTGCGCACGATAACTCGAGAACGCGTCTACTTAGAGAGCTGAAATTTTGTACACGGACTTTAAAAAAAAAGTAAAATTAAGTTCGAAAATGAGACAAATCGGGCAACTCGTTCGTGGGATTGCCATACAAAATTTTCATTTTTCACTATATATTTGGACACTGCCTGAGAACACATCAATATAGAGAGCTGAAATTTGGTACGTGGTGTTGTCATTGTACTAGCAAATAAAATTTCAAAAATGGACTAAATGGGGAACCTCCTTCTTGGTGTTGCCATATAAAAATTGAGGTTTTTTACGTATACTGTGAAAACGATCAGTCGTAGACATTTTTATTGTACTAAAAACTTCTTCAGAATAAGAAATCCCATAAAATGGGTTATAATCATTTTTTCTGTTCGACGGGCCGTTCTAGAAATATATGCGAGAAACCAATGCAAAAAAATCAAAATTGCTCAAATGGGTGACCATACGAAATATTATACGGGCATTCATCTAGGGTATCATAAGAATTGGTCTAAGACCAATTCTAGGTTTTTCACTTGTTTAATGTATTTCTTGATGTCGCTAAGCTTGTGTCTCCACCAATACTTGCATCTTATGTGTTTGTACGTTTTTATGACACCTTGATGGCCACCAAATGGAGAATCGTGATAATCTTTCAAGATTGTTTGGATCTCCGTGGGGCTCTTAATAACTTCGGGTGTCTTACCAGTACTTACTTTTTGATCAAGCGATGCTGGGTTTAGTGTTTCCGCCTCCGTGAGTTGAATTTCGTGTTGGTCCGCTTTCGTGTGCTCTTCTGTCTCCAAACTGGAACTATTTATTGTCTCTTGAGCCTTTTGCTTCTGGGCTCGAGTCACGACGAAACAATGAGCGGAATTCTTCTTTTTCTTATTATTTGTGGAATTGTCTTCCTCCACATCTCAGTCCATCGTGTGGTGGACTAGGGCTTTTACCGTTAAGGTATTACCTAAACTGTCTTCTTTTAATGCTTGAGTGATGCGACTTAGTGCATCGGCATTAGTGTTGTACTTCTCAGGTTTGTATTCGATGTTGTATTCGAATTGAGATAATTTGTGGTGAAATCTCACCAAACGGGAAGTAGGCTCTTTCACATTGAAGACACCTTTGAGAGGTTTATGGTCAGTATAGACCGTGAATTTCCGGCCTTGAAGATAGCACCTGAAATTCTTGGTAGCCCAGACAATAGCCAATAACTCTTTCTCTATAGTAGAGTAATTTTTTTCGGCTTTGTTTAAGGTACGGCATGCGTAGGCAATGGGCTGGTCCTTTCCGACTTCTCCTTGAGAAAGAACAGCTCCTAGAGCCTCGTTACTTGCGTCCGTAGTAAGATTAAAAGATTTTGAAAAATCGGGGTATATCAAAAGTGGTGGGGAAATTAAAGCATTTTTTATGCTCTGAAATGCTTCCTGGCATTTCTCTATTCAAGTGAATTTTACATCTTTTCGGAGTAAATTCGTGATTCGACGTACAATTTTGGAGAAGTCTGGAATGAATTTCCTGTAGTAATTGGCAAGTCCTAAAACTGGCTGAACTTGCCTTACTGTTCTTGGAACAGGAAATGTTTGGACGCAGGCCGTCTTACTTGGGTCTGGTAGGGCTCCTTCGCTAGAACATTTATGTCCTAGGTAAACAACTGCTCTTCGTAGAAACTGGCACTTCTCTGGCTGCAGTTTCAAGTTGTTCTTTCTCAACTTGTCGAAGACTTTTCTCAACTTTTCGTTGTGGTCGTTTAGATTTTTACCATAGATGTCATCTAGGTAGACAAAACATTCGAGGCCTTGTAGGCCTGTCAAGACGAAAATCATTAAACGTTGAAATGTGGCGGGGGTTCCTTTGAGCCCGAATGGCATACGCTTGAACTCGTAGTGCCCATAGCTTGTGCTGAAAGCAGTTTTGTGTCGATCTTTTTTGTCGAGAAGAACTTGGTGATAGCCGTTGGACAAATCGAGTGTGGTGAAATACCTTGCATGACCTAGTTGGTCAAGAATATCCTCGATTCGGGGTAGCGGGAATGCGTCTCCAATTGTCTTTTCGTTTAATTTACGAAAGTCGACAACGACGCGCCACCTTTTTTCACCGTCCGGTCCCGCTTTCTTGGGGACAACTAGTAGAGGTGAATTCCAAGGGCTTTTACTAGACTGGACTATCCCGCTGTCTAGCATTTCTTTTAGCTGCTCGTTAATGACTTTCCGCTGTGTTTCAGGTAAGCGGTACATTTTTTGATTAAGTGGTGCTTGATCTTGCACCAATGGAATATTATGCGTTATCGCATTTGTATAGGTGAGTTTGTCACCTTTGAGGAAGAAGATATCGTTATGCTCTTCGCAGAGTTCTCATATCGAAAGTTTTTCTTCCCTGGTCAAATTATGGTCTAGGCTGAGTTCTTGCTCTAGCCTAGATATGCGCGGGCATTGCTTTGGGTCGTCTGGAATCTCATATTCCGGGTATAGATATCGTACATGTTGTAAAATTGCTGACTTTTCAACTGAACCTTGGGTCGACTTTTTCTTCCTGTTTAACTTGTTACCTGTAAGTAGATGAGGCTTATTTGATTCCTTTTGAGGCTTTATTTCGTTGTTTTTAGCATGTTGCAGGGTAATTGCTTCCTGCTTTGTTGACGGCTGAGTTTGGTACACCTGTGTGGTCGTTGTTATAGGTTGTGTGATATACTCATGCGCGTCGATGCTATTGATTTTTGGGCTGTGTGACGGTGGAGTAATATGCATCTTTAGTATAGGCTTTAGAGACTCGCTACCGTTCTTATATGGCCGTTGTTTGTTTAGTAATGATTTATGCCTCAGTATTTTGGACGGAAGAGCTATATGCACTGCACCTTTTTGGCAGACTTTAGACACTCAGTTCCGTCTCTTGTGGTGTTTGATATTGCCTCTATATTTGGTATGGGAATGTGCGTATGGTTGTGGTCTTTTGTGTGTGTTAATGGGACTATTGTGTAGTCGTTTATTGGAGATAGCTGTAACTTTAAGCTATGTATGACTACTTGATGACTGTTAGCGTTGAGAATACTGACCAGCACTAATTCTTCTCCAGATGACAGTAAACTGTTTGCCAAGAAGACTCTATCGCTTATCTCTTGTGATAAACAGAGCATTTCTTCTTGCGTTTGGAACGGGACTGAGGCAACAATTTGAGAGCGCGCGATTGGTTCCTTGAAGGTAACCAATTGCTGCCTGATTTCATCGGTCTCTTGTTCGCCCAGATAGCTTTTTTTCATATTCCTTGGGCTCTTTTGAAGCTTGGCAGCCAGCTTTTCTCGTTTGAGAAGCCAGCCTTGAAGACACTGCAGGTGGATAGTTCAGCCTGTTTAGACTCTACGTCTTCTGCAAGTGTTCTTACTTCGACTGCTTTTTCAGAATGTAGCTTGTCCGTTTCAAACATCAATGGCAAAGCAAATTCATCGGGATTAGTCTCCGTGCGAGGAAACCTTAGTGCTATTAGGCCCCTCAACGTTATAGTTTTTTGCTTGTAAATCATTTCCTAGAAGTCCATCATCGGAAAAGCCAGGCAAGTTCTTTACAACTTGAAACTTGCAGGGAATTTTTTTTTTGAAAACGAAGTTTCCCTGGCAATTTTCCAGCGTCTTTCGGGTACCAAATGGGGTCTGAAGTGTGCATGCCTTATTGTGGTTAATTGTTTTGAGATCTGTTAATGACCTTTTCTTGATTATACTAACCTCAGCGCCTTTGCCTACTACTAGTTTAGTTTGGCCGTTCAGGCCTATGTTTAAAGGAAGTTTTACTGTAGCGACACTGGAATCGGGCTGCTGAGGAGACCCTATTTTATTAGATGGGAGATTTAAAGTCGAGCCGGGGAGTTTTGGCTCGACTGTTCGTCGTTTCCCTGACTCCGGGCTTCCCATTTACGTTTTTGTTGACATGCGCTTAATATATGTCCAAAACGGCCACAGAACTCACACTTTTTACGCACATTATAGACTCTGGAGTTGTTATTGGGGTTTTGCGTCTCTCTAGGACGTTGGTTTGGAGCTTCTCTGTTTTGGGGCCTTTGAAAACTATTGTTGTTTCTTCTGCACTCACGCACGTCATGATTATACATTTTGCAGTTCACACAGTACGGCGTATTTTTTCATTTCAGACAATCGGCGTATGTATGGCCTCTTAAATTACAAAAACTACAACTGATTTTATTTAAATAAGTATTTTTATTGTTTACATTATAAGTTTTATTAGGAGATCTTGGCTCCTGTTTGATATTCGGCGTTGGGTTTGTCTGTGAGAACTGTGCTGGCTGTATGTGGCTGTTTGTATTTTCATGCGCGTTATTTTGCCAGGATCCCTGTGTAAGGGATATAAAGCCTGGGTTCTATCCATTATGACTTGCAGATGCATTAGGTTGTGTATTTTGTGCGTAATGTGGTATGGCTGTACTAGCAGGATTTTGCATTGTATTCTGCATTGCACATGATTGAAACTGCCCTGGAGGTTGCAGGAATAGAGCACTTTGCTGGAGACGTTCCATGTCAAGTGCTCTTTGTACGAGGTCATGGTTAGAAGGTATTAGCACATATATGGGTTATTTACGCCAGTCTTTAATGCATTCTTTGCGAAATCTTCCAGCTGCGTTTTAACAGCTGGTGCTGCTGTGGATCCGTACTTGGATTCTGCTGCTTCATTACAGAGTGCCAGCATTTGTTTTACTCGTGCCGTGAATGCTGTGAGGTTTATCAGTTCCTGGTAAGTTTCTCTAGCCAGGTACGTGTGATTTAGCCGTTCTTCTACTTCTTTGAAAGTAATGGGCATATTTGAGGTAAAAAGCTGGTAAGCTCCACCTCGAAGTCTGGTGGGGAAGATTTGTAAAAATGCTGAT
Organism: Dioctria linearis; assembly: GCA_963930735.1. Taxonomy (NCBI): domain Eukaryota; kingdom Metazoa; phylum Arthropoda; class Insecta; order Diptera; family Asilidae; genus Dioctria; species Dioctria linearis. The sequence goes on along the minus strand of OZ005742.1, from coordinate 123,623,785 downwards.
AGTTCCTCCACCGAAATGCACTGAATTACCTGCCTGCAGCATCCTAGGAATGTTTGGAGCTCAAGGCTCAATTTTGGGTGCTGGCTTGGCGATTTTCGCGTAATCTGCCATGTTTAAATTGGGGATTTTGAAACTAGAGTTTGACACTTTTGGGGAGCTAGTTTCTTCTATGCTGGTTTCCAGATGGGAGTCACCCAGCTAGTTCAAAAGGATTTCACACCACTTTTTAAGCCTTTTTGTGTACTAACCAAACTTTTTATCACAACTTTTTCGTTACTAATCAAACCTTCTTTTTACAAATTTTTTCTTTCTTATAAACTTTTTATTGTATACTTTCCTCCGACCGAGGCCGAGACCGAATTCCCGAAAGATCTACTTGTTGGTCCAAAAAACAATTTATATCTCTTTTTTTTTTTACCTTCACCCTGTTTTCGATCACAACTTTAAATACTTTTTTACTCCCGTCGTACTTCGTTTCTATAAGACCAACCACTTTTCGTTTTACAAACTCGACCCCGAACCGCCGTTAATCCAGTTTAAAAATCAACTCTCGCGTTCTCAACGGCCGATTCAGAGATTTAAAAACCAAGTCGGCTCTTGATCACTTTCGTCGCAATCAAGAGCCCTCGTTCAGGGTAGAAAATGCATTTCTACCCTGAGAAAAATTTTCATTTATTCTGGACTTGTTTAAACAAGTCCAGAATATTTTTCGTTGGACGATGGCTTGAAATTTGATGTTTTTATAAACATCAGCCACCATCCCGTCGATTGAAATTGCGGCGCGCGTATACATATAATGTATTTTCGCGGCGCGCATTTCTTATCGCGAAAGCTTTTTTCGCAATATGTATGTACGATGTACATACATATTGCACTTTTCGCGACAAATCTCTTGATTTATTCTTTACTTTTAATTATTTGTACTGACAAATTTTGCTAAAGGCAAAATTTGTCGTGATAATTCTTTTTATTAAAACGACTTGGTTGAAAACTGAAACTTTTGTTTTTCCCAAGTCGTTTTATGGGTATATTTTTATTAAATGTGTGGAATGTGAAGAAAATTGCTGATGCAATTTTCTTCACCTATTTGTGTGATAAGCTAATCATGTTTTAAGCATGATTAGCTTATAGGAATATATTTATTAAAATTTTTTATTTAAATACAATTGATAATTCTTTTTATTAAAACGACTTGGTTGAAAACTGAAACTTTTGTTTTTCCCAAGTCATTTTATGGGTATATTTTTATTAAATGTGTGGAATGTGAAGAAAATTGCTGATGCAATTTTCTTCACCTATTTGTGTGATAAGCTAATCATGTTTTAAGCATGATTAGCTTATAGGAATATATTTATTAAAATTTTTTATTTAAATACAATTTTTCATGTATGTTTTTAGATTTTTATGTATAATTTACGTTCTCCGACATCTAGATTTATTTTATATGTGGTCATAAGGTCTACTCCAAGAATGCATTCATCTATTATGTCTGAAACCAGGAAAGTGTGAGGAAATAGTAGTTCACCTAGTTGAACATCCAAAGTAATAATCTCCAAAAACTTGTGCTGCTGCTCCAGTTGCTGTTCTTAGTAAATATTTGGTAGTGTTGTGAAGTCACTTGTTTTTGACGAGATCTGCTCTAATAATTGATCTCGAAGCCCCAGTGTCGATAGTGATTGCGCAGCCATTTTTCCCTACACTTCCATATATAACGAAACTGCAATTCTTTCTCTGCAACTGGGCTACCTGAATGATGACTTCGGGGCTGCCGACTCTACCAACCAACTTCTGCCCCCAAAGTTGGTTTTTACATGTTTTCCGACTGCTCAACAGGATAGCTGATGCGAGTAGTCGCTGTTTGAATTCTCGTCTCTGTACGAATAGCTTGCTCCCTAGCTCCACATCTTTGGCATACTTTTCTGTCCTCCTCTTCTTGTGATTCCATTCGTCGACGTTTTCTGCAATCTCTTTGGAGGGGTCCGGGTCTATTACAATTCCAGCATCGAAGAATACCATGCGACCGAGTGCTCTCTGATGACTGCAATCTGTTGCAAGTACATTCCTCCACCGAAATTTCTCTCGCTCGTACTGCACTCCGAGAAGCTTGTCTAGCAGATTCATATGCTAATGCATAGGCTAGCGCTTCTGCTGTTGACTTCTTTCCTACTAGTCTTAGTGCTTGTTGTAAATTTTGATCTGCGATAGCGTGCACAAATGCTTCTGTTGCCACTTCATTAAGGAATTCTGCATTTACGCCAGAGTATGCAAGATAAGCTAATCTTTCCACATCAGCCTGCAGTTGTTGTAGTGACTCGCCATGCTTTTGAATCCTGTTGCGTATTTGCAGGCGATATACTTGCTGCATGTGCTCATCTCCATAACGTAATTCTATCGCCTGTACTAATGAAGTGTAATCACGTTGCCTTTCAATCGATATAGTTTGTAATAGCTCTGACGAAGGACCTCGAAGTGCTAAAACCAGAGCTGTAGCTTTGTCTTCGTCATTCCATCCATTTACTTCGGAGGCTGCCTCAAACTGTCTCTTGAAAATATGCCACGAATTGTGTCCATCAAATATTGGAGGTTTCATTCTGCCTGCACCGGATATTTCAGTTCCTTCGTGCCGAGGGTGTCGATGCTTCATTCTCTCCAATTCTGCTTTAAAGTTGTCAAATTTCTCCGTAACATTTTGTTGCACTTCCGACACTTGTTGTTGCACTTCCAACACTTTTTTTGTTCATCCCAAAGGGCTTCCAGAGAATTCTTTTGTTCGCCCAAACGCGCTTCTAGAGAATGCTTTTGTTCCTTAAAAGCATTCTTTTGTTCCTCAAGGGCAAGGGTAGGCATTAAGTCGAACGCGATCGATCGGTGGATCGCCAAGACATTTTTGGGTGACCGTCTTTACTAAGGCCTAAGACGCGCATCTTAAAACAAACGGCCAAGTGCGAGTGTCAGATTCGCACACGAAGGGTTCCGTACCTGTACAAAATTAACACTATGTAGGTACTTTTTATTTAAATACTTTCAAAAAAAATTGTATTGCTCCAATATGAAACCAAGGATGCCTGGATCTGATGTAGAGAAGCCGTCAATTTTTTCTTAGAAATTTGCTGGAATTTTTTCTTTAGAATTTGTATGCATTATTGGAGGCCAATATATGAGCAAAGAGTATATGATTCTCCTTAGAAAAATTATTTGATGAATGTGTAGACGACACATGTACCTTCAATGGAAGCACACGATGACGCTTAAGTACATACGTCGGTGACACATTCATCGATTCACGTATGTTCGCTGCTCACTATATTGTATACGTCCATCAGTCGCTCATAGTTGTTCAAACATTCAACTTGACAATTTTGTGTTACTTCTTTGTGTAGTAAAAATAATAAGCTGTCATATTTTAAAAGAGGGGTACAATGTCGAAAACAAATGTTAAGAAAAGTAAAACATACAATTTTAATACATAATGGGAAGAACAGTTTTTCTTTACAATAATAGTGAATGCAAAATGTGTGTGCTATAAATGTCATGCAAGTGTGGCACTTCCAAAAAAAGAAAACGTTGGAAGACATTTCAAAAGCATTCATGGAAGTTTTGAGATAGATTTTCCGTTAAAAAGCGAATTGCGTAACCAAAAATTAAAAGAATTTAAATCGCAATTACTCGGACAACAATCAAATTTTATTAAACCCAGTACTATATCTAAAGCTGCAACAGTTGCATCTTTTCGTGTGAATCATGTGTTAGCAAAACACAAGAAACCTTTCGCAGATGAAAAAATGATAAAAAAGGCGTTTCATTATTTGATTCATTCAAGAACAAAAATGAAATTATTTCCGCAATTAAAGACGTACAACTTTCGCGTAGAACTATGACGCGCCGTGTAGCAATTACGAATTCGGGTCTGACTGAACAGCTGATAGAAGATATGAATAACTGCATTTGCTTTTCTCTACAGTTTGACGAATCTACGGACGTGATTGATATTTCTCAACTTTGCATTTTTATAAGAATGGTTTTCAAGGATATGAGTGTAAAAGAAGAATTATTCATAATATTACTTCTAAAAAAGAAAACAAGAGGTGAAGATATTTAGTGCGCCTTCAAAAAATAAATAGAGGAGAAAAAAATTCCCCAATCAATGACCGGCATATTCGAGGAATTTTTGGCTATGTGTATCAGAGACGATGGCTTACCGCATTTTCTTTCTTATCATTGCATTATTCACCAACAGGCCGTCTGTTGTAAAATTCTAAATATGCGTCATGTTATTGGAATCTGCATGAAAATTGTGTACTCAATTCGAGGAAGAAGTCTTCAGAGAAGAATGTTTGGGGTCAATCGCGAAGAAAACGAATCTGATGACGGGGAATTGTTATGTCATGCAGATGTTCGTTGCATAAGTCAGAATATATTTTTAGAAAGATTCAGGGACCTAATACAAGAGGTAAAAGATATTTTGGATTCAAAAGATGAAGCGTACGTTGAACTTAATGATGAGGTTTGGTTGATGGATTTAGCTTTTATTGTTGATATAACAGGCTATATTAATGAATTGAACTAACAATTGCAAGGGGTCAAACAATAGTAGAATTGATTGGATTTGTTACTACTTTCAAAAACAAGTTAAAGCTTATATCTTCCCAGTTGATGAAGAATGAACTAAAAAATTTCAAAAATATTTCTGACCAGTTGCTTAAAATCGAAGGTACATTAAACAAAGAAAAATATTATGATGAAATAATAAAACTTCACACCGAATTTGAGAAACGTTTTCAAGAATTTACTAGACTTGAACCAATTGTTACATTCATGTGGCAATGTTGATGTGGAAGAAATAACTGAAAATATAAATTATATATTCTCTTTATCTCTTGAGGAAAGCGATGTTTTTCTTCTTCAAAATTACATAATTTTAAAAGCACGTAGTTCGGAACCTAAGAATAACTTTTGGAATCTAATGTACGAAGTAAAGTATCCTAATTAAAAAAAAAAGTTGCATTTCACTTAACATCGTTCTTTGGCTCTACCTACCTGTGTGAATCTGCATTTTCAACGATGAATAGAATTAAGACAACATATCGTTCCCGACTTACAGACGACCACTTAGAATCCAGTGCAAGATTAGCAGTTAGTAATTATATACCGAGATATTCAAAATTAGCGGACAATATGCAGAATAAGTCTTCTACTAACTACAACTACGAAAACTAATTTTAGATGAAAATCATTTATTTTTATGTGTTTTGGTTTTGATAATAATTTATAATAATAATTTGCCTTCAGCAAAATTTGCCAGTAGAAATATTTACTTTAAAAAAATAAAGCAAAAGACAAATCGTACCTTCAGTACGATTTGTCGTGAAAATTGCAATATGTATGTACGAACGTACATACATATCACAAAAGAGCTTTCGCGATAAGAAGAGCGCGACGCGAAAATACATTGTATGTATACGCGTGCGGCAATTCTAATCATCGTGACGGTGGCTGATGTTTATCAAAGCATCAAATTTCAAGCCTCCGTCCAACGAAAAAATATTCTGGACTTGTTTAATCAAGTCCAGAATAAATGAAAATTTTCTCAGGGTAAAAATGCAACTATGTATTTTCTACCCTGAACGAGGGCTCTTGATCGCGACGAAAGTGATCAAGAGCCGAGTTGGTTTTAAAATCTCTTGGCGGTAGGATTATATAGAAAAAGAGTTGCTTTCCACGCGGCGGTTAAGCAGAAAAACTTGTGATTAGAAAAAGAGTCGGATTTTAGACTAAAAAACGGCGGTTCGTGAAAAAAAAGATCGGAGTTGAATTTTTTCAAAATCTTCTACGACCGGGGTGGTTAAGAAAAAACGGTGGTTTGCGGTCGAGTGTAAAAAAGTAACGAAATATAAATCAATTGTTGTAACGAAAAATAAATCAATTGTTGTAACGAAAAATAAATCAATTGTTGTAACGAAAAATAAATCCATTGTTGTAACGAAAAATAAATCAATTGTTGTAACGAAAAATAAATCAATTGTTGTAACGAAAAATAAATCCATTGTTGTAACGAAAAATAAATCAATTGTTGTAAAAAGTAAAATAAATCAATTGTTGTAAAAAGAAAACTGAATCAAGTTTGTAAGGAAAGATACATCGAGTTTGTTAAAAAAAAAAGAATTAAAATAAAATAAAACAAAATTTATTAAAAGAAAAGTGTTTTGGATAAAGCCACAGCCAGAGTCACACGAAGGTACGTAACAAAATTGGCGCAGCCGGTAGGATAGAGGAAGCCTACTTTAAACAAACAAAAGTATAAGCGCTCGAAAACCCTCTATCCTACGAATCAAAAGGAGTTGAGGACGAAATCGAATACTGGGCAAGACACCCTACCCTTCGCCTGAAGTTGAGTCTGGCTTCAGGAGTATTTCGATCTAGTCGGCTCCCAACGCTCGGGGTCGGACAGCTTTAACTGCCTCTGTTTGAAAAACATGCAGGCAACCCCGTCATCAAAGCACAAAGACGTCCATAGCCGAAAATCTCAAAGCGAAACTTGAAGGAAGAATCCTCAACCGACAATCTGCGATCCGGAGCTGAAAGGGACTTCGAAGTAGGCAACGCGCCCCCCTTTCAGCTTTTATCCAGGGGAATTTAAGAAGCCCACGGGCCCCCCCGGCAGCAGAAGAACTTCAATCACAAAAACCAGCGATCCTGAATTGAGAGGGACCTCGAAGAAGGCAATAAGCCCCCCTCTCAATTTGAACCAAGGGAACTAAGACGGCAGAAGCCCCCCTAGCTGCAAATTCTACATACGGTGGTCCATAAGCGAGGAAAGCTCCCACCAGGAGACGCCGCCGGAAATCTCATCAAGGCCACCAACTCCACAACAATCTTCCTCACCGGGCGACGCATAGGAAGATCCGTCCCGGTACGAAGGAGGCAACGAGGGAGCAACATCTGCAACAGAGGGTGCTAATCAAACACCCCCAACAAATTCAACAGCACCAGGAGTAACATTAAGGAGTGGGACAATCCTTACAGGTCCCCCACAAGTAAGACCTTCTAGTTTAAATTTAGAAAATTATTTAAAATATCTAGAGGGGAAAGTGCGAGACTCCTCCGAACTTTCTGTTCTACAGTGCGATTCTATCGATAAACAGCTCAAAAAGTCCCGTGAACGGCGGCTTGAGCAAATCGCGCAATTCAAAGAAAGTACGGAAAAATTTAAAGAAAGCTTAAAGCAGTTTGGGGAACTCTCGCTCTCTCTCGAAACAGAAATTACAAATAATAGTGTAGAATTAAGAGAAGTTGCCATTGAAGACAGTGTCAGTGATTCCACCGTGAGTGAAATCCTATTGAATTGGCTGGGCGACTCCCTTTTGGAAACCAGCATAGAAGAAACTAGCTCCCCAAAAGTATCAAACTTTAGCTTCAGAATCCCCAATATAAACATGGCAGATTAAGCGAAACCAGGAACTGGTAAATAAATTAATTACTACAAGGCAGTATCCTTTGGAAAACCTCACAGCCTTCACGGCACGAGTGAAACAAATGCTGGCACTCTGCAATGAAGCCGCAGAATCCAAATATGGCGCTACAGCAGCCCCCGCTGTGAAAACACAGCTAGAAGACTTCGCTAAAAACGCACTAAAAACAGGAGTCAATAACCCGTATATGTGCCAATACCTTGTGACCCTGACAGACGGCACGGTGGATGACCTCGTACAAAGAGCGCTTGACATGGAGCGTCTCCAGCAAAGTGCTCTATTTCTGCAACCTCCAGGGCACTTTCAATTCAGTACAGTGCAGAACACAATACCACAGTCAATAAATGCACCTGTGATAAGTAATCCGCAAGGAATTCCAAATAATTCGCCTGCAAATCACAATATATATAATCCTGGCATCATATCCTACTCACAGGATACCTGGTAAAACAGTGTGCCCACAAATGCAAGCACCAGCACATTTCCATCACAGTTCACACAGGCAAATATAAAACAGGAGCCAAAATCACCAAATAGAAATTTTAATGTAAACAATAAAAATAATTATTTAAATAAAATCAGTTGTAGTTTTTGTAATTTAAGAGGCCATACATACGCAGATTGCCTCAAACGTAAAAATACTCCGTACTGTGTGAACTGCAAAATATACAACCACGATATACGTGACTGCAGGAGGAACAACAACAATATTCAAAGATCAAGCAACAATGGTGGACCATCGAATCAACGCCCTAGAGAGCCGCAGAATCAAAATAACAATTCCAGAGTCTATAACGTGCGTAAAAGGTGCGAATTTTGTGGTCGTTCTGGACATGCAGTAAATAACTGTCAACAAAAACGTAAATGCGAAGCCCGGAGTCAGGGAAACGACGTACAGTCGACCCAAAACCCCCCGGCTCAACTATAAAACTCCCGTCTAATAAAATAGGGTCTCCTCAGCAGCCCGATTCCAGTGTCGCTACCGTAAAACTTCCTTTAGACATAGGCCTGAACGGCCAAGCTAAACTAGTAGTAGACACAGGCGCTGAGGTTAGTATAATAAAGAAAAGGTCATTAAAAGATCACAAAGAAATTAACCACAATGAGGCATGTACACTTCAGACCCCATTTGGTACCGGAAAGACGCTGGGAAATTGCCAGGGAAACTTCGTTTTCAAAAACAAAATTCCCTGCAAGTTTCAAGTCGTAAAGAACTTGCCTGGTCTTTCTGATGATGGACTTCTAGGAAATGATTTCCTAGCAAAAAACTGTAACGTTGAGGGTCCTAATAAGGCACTAAGGTTTCCTCGCACGGAAACTAATCCAGACGAATTTGCTTTGCCATTAGAGTTTGAAACGGACAAGCTACATTCTGAAAAAGCAGTCGAAGTAAGAATACTTGCAGAAGAGGTAGAGTCTAACCAGGCTGAACTATCCACCTGCAGTGTCTTCAAGGCTTCTCAAACGAGAAGAGCTGGCTGCCAAGCTCTAAAAGAGCCCAAGGAATGTGAAAAAGGCTGTCTGGGCGAACAAGAGACCGATGAAATCAGGCAGCAATTGGTTACCTTTAAGGAACCAATCTGCATACCTGCCCGCTCTCAAATTGTTGCCCCAGTCCCGTTACAAACTCAAGAAGAAATGCTCTGTTTATCACAAGAGATAAGCGATGGAGTCTTCTTGGCAAACAGTTTACTGTCATCTGGAGAAGAATTAGTGCTGGTCAGTATTCTCAACGCTAACAGTCATCAAGTAGTCATACATAGCTTAAAGTTACAGCTATTCCCCATAAACGACTACACAATAGTCCCATTAACGCCCACAAAAGACCACAAAAGAACTCACATTCCACTACAAAATTTAGAGGCAATATCAAACACTACAAGAGACGGAACTGAGTGTCTAAAGCCTGCCAAAAAGGTGCATATAACTCTTCCGTCCAAAATCCCGAGGCATAAACCCCTCTTAAACAAACAACGGCCATATAAAAACGGTAGCGATTCGCTAAAGCCTATATTAAAGGTGCATATTACTCCACCGTCACAAAACACAAAACATTCTACATGGTCAAAAAGCAGTAGCATTGACGCGCATGAGTATCCCACACAACCTAAGGCAAAGACCACACAGGTGTACCAAACTCAGCCGTCAACAAAGCAGGAAGCAAATACCCTGCCAATTACTAAGAACAACGAAATAAAGCCTCGAAAGGAATCACAGAAGCCTCATCTATTTACAGGTCAAAAACCTAAAAGGAAGAAGTCAAACCAAGGTTCAGCCGACAAAACGGCAATTTTACAACATGTACGATATCTATACCCGGATAATGAGACTCCGGACGACCCAAAACAATACCCGCGTATTTCTAGGCTAGAGCAAGAACTCAGCCTAGACCCTAATTTAACCGCGGAAGAAAAAATTTCGATATCAGAACTCTGCGAAGAGTATAACGATATCTTCTTCCTCAAAGGTGACAAACTCACCTATACAAATGCGATAACGCATAATATTCCATTGGTGCAAGATCAAGCACCAGTCAATCAAAAAATGTACCGCTTACCTGAAACACAGCGGAAAGTCATTAACGAGCAGCTAAAAGAAATGCTAGACAGCGGGATAGTCCAGTCTAGTAAAAGCCCTTGGAGTTCACCTCTACTAGTTGTCCCCAAGAAAGCGGGACCTGACGGTGAAAAAAGGTGGCGCGTCGTTGTCGATTTTTGTAAATTAAACGAAAAGACAATTGGAGACGCACTCCCGCTACCCCGAATCGAGGATATTCTTGACCAACTAGGTCACGCAAGGTATTTCACCACACTCGATTTGGCCAACGGCTATCACCAAGTCCTTGTCGACAAAAAAGATCGACATAAAACTGCTTTCAGCACAAGCTGTGGGCACTACGAGTTCAAGCGTATGCCATTCGGGCTCAAAGGAGCCCCCGCCACATTTCAACGCCTAATGAATTTCGTCCTGACAGGCCTACAAGGCCTCGAATGTTTTGTCTACCTAGATGACATTGTCATCTATGGTAAAAATTTAAATGACCACAACGAAAAGTTGAGGAAAGTCTTCAATAAGTTGAGAGAAAACAACTTAAAACTGCAGCCAGAAAAGTGCCAGTTTCTAAGAAGAGAAGTTGTTTACCTAGGACATAAATGTTCTAGCGAAGGAGCCCTACCAGACCCAAGTAAGACGGCCTGCGTCGAAACATTTCCTGTTCCAAGAACAGTAAGGCAAGTTCAGTCATTTTTAGGACTTGCCAATTACTACAGGAAATTCATTCCAGACTTCTCCAAAATTGTACGTCCCATCACAAATTTACTCCGAAAGGATGTAAAATTCACTTGGACAGAGAAATGCCAAGAAGCATTTCAAAGCATAAAAAACGCTTTAATTTCTCCACCACTTTTAATTTACCCCGATTTTTCGAAATCTTTTAATCTCACTACAGACGCAAGTAACGAGGCTCTAGGACCTGTTCTTTCTCAAGGAGAAGTCGGAAAGGACCAGCCCATTGCCTATGCAAGCCGCACATTAAACAAAGCTGAAAGAAATTACTCTACTATAGAGAAAGAGTTATTGGCTATTGTCTGGGCTACCAAGAATTTCAGGTGCTATCTTCAAGGCCGGAAATTCACGGTTTATACTGACCATAAACCTCTCAAAGGTGTCTTCAATGTGAAAGACCCTACTTCCCGTTTGGTGAGATTTCACCACAAATTATCCGAATTCGATTACAACATCGAATATAAACCAGGGAAGTACAACACTAATGCCGATGCACTAAGTCGCATCCCTCAAGCATTAAAAGAAGACAGTTTAGGCAATACCTTAACGGTAGAAGCCCTAGTCCACCACACGATGGACTGAGATGTGGAGGAAGACGATTCCACAAATAATAAAAAGAAAAAGAAATCCGCTCATTGTTTCTTCGTGACTCGAGCTCAGAAGCAAAAGGCTCAGGAGACAGTAAATAGCTCCAGTGTGGAGACAGAAGACCACACGATAGCGGACCAAAACGAAATTCAACTCACGGAGGCGGAAACACTAAACCCCGCATCGCTTGATCAAAAAGCAAGTACTGGTAAGACACCCGAAGTAATCACGAGCCCTACGGAAATCCGAACAATCTTAAAAGATTATCACGATTCTCCATTTGGTGGCCATCAAGGTGTCATAAAAACTTACAAACGCATAAGACGCAAGTATTGGTGGAGACACATGCTTAGCGACATCAAGAAATACATAAAAAAATGCCCAAAGTGCCAGACGATGAAAGCTTCTCCACAATATAAAATGCCAATGGTTATCACGGACATCGCAGAGCAACCGTTCGACAAAGTTTACCTCGATATTGTAGGTCCATTAGAAGAGACCACATCAGGTAACAAATATATCTTGACCTTCCAAGATAATTTAACAAAATTTGTCGACTGGTATGCAATACCTAATGCAGAAGCAGTCACAGTAGCGCAAGTTTTCTTTGATGAAATCGTTACGCGCTATCGCATACCCAAAAGAATACTCACCGATCAGGGAACAAATTTCCTGAGTGAATTATTCAAAAGAGTATGTAAGCTTCTAAAGGTAAAGAAGTTACAGACTTCGGCATACCACCCACAGTCTAACGGAGCACTAGAGCGTGCCCACAGACCGCTGATTGAATACCTGCGAACAATCGTAGATGAAAATCCCAAAACATGGGACCAATACCTACGAACCGCTGCATTCGTGTATAACAATAGTGTACACGAGGGTACTAAACTTACCCCAATGGACTGCCTATACGGCTTCACAGCGGATGTCCCATCAAATTTAAAACGGGATCCCGAACCCGTTTACAATCACGAGAGCTACTATCATATACTGAAGTATAAGCTCCAAAAATCATATGCCACGGCAAGAAAGAACTTATTGGCAAGTAAACAAAGCTCAAAGGGGTACTACGATAAGACAGTACGGCCCCTAACTTTCCATGTAGGAGACAAGGTCCTCATCAAGAACGAAAGCAGAAAACATAAGCTTTCCCAAATCTGGGTAGGACCTTATCAGGTAATCGCAATACCAAGTGATGTGAATACCACAATCAAAATTGGTAAGCGAACAGTAACGGTACAAAATAACCGTTTGAAACCATATTTCGAATAAAAATATATCGAACAAAAATGAACCAGGTTGACTTGAAATTCCTACTATAGTGTCCATTAAACCTCATTTCAATACACCCCCATAAACATTTGCGGTGGAGTCACTCCACTGCCCAATTTAAAGCGGCACAAGGTACGTACAAGTATGCTTAAAGGATTGTTTTCTTCTCCTGAATTGTCCACAGAAATGGCGCTAAAATTCATCATAGTTGTCCTCTTCATCCAGTACACAACTGGAGCAATCGCTGACAAACCTTATGTAATAACCCAGCTAAATGGCTCGGGTATATTTTTCGAGGACCTAGGAAATCTGATGGTATATCATGACACCTGGAATGTCCTCACCGAGATAGACTTGGATGAACTAGACGCCCAGATAAAGCTAGCAGAATATGCAGAGCACTTAGTGCATAAGCTCTGCATAAATATAACAAACCCAGAAGACCTCTGTAACGTGCAGCAACTACACATACACGCTATTATAGACAGCGCACGAAAGCGCACGGAAACTATTAGGGAACTAGTACCAGGAAAACGCAAGGCCAGATCGCTATTTGAGGGAATAAGCAATGCCATGCACTATTTGTTTGGAACTATGGACAGCAACAACGAAAAAGAAATTTACAGCAGGTTAGAAGAACTTGAATCGAATACACAAGCCCTAGCCGAGCTAGAGAAACAACAAAGTGTTGTAAAAACTACCTTGGAAAAGATTCAAAAACCGCTGGCAATGTTAATAGACAGACAACAAAAAATAGCCCACCAGATAAACGATCTCCACCATGTGGCCGATGATTTAACTAGGAGGCAACTGAGACAAGAGATTATATCAAGCTTATTGCTCCAAATCATCGAAGTTGAATATCGACAACAAGCCCTCCTGGATATAATAATGGCTAGTAAAACCAATCATATTCATCCACTCCTAATGTCTCCCAAAAATCTGTTGGAGATATACCGCAAGACGGCCTCGAATTGCCCAAATGACCAAAATTGTCTATCTGTCCTATATCAGACAGCAGGAGCTCAGTCGCTCCTTATGCAGAATAAATTGGTGGTGAGAATTACTCTCCCAATTTTTAACCTGTCAAAAATGAGGCTACAACAGATTCAATGCTATCCTGTATCAAAGTCAGCAAATCATTCATTAATTCCAGACCCTGGTTATTCATACATAGCCAATAGCGAAAAAACTCAGGAATTTCTCTTATTAAGAGGCGATGACATGAAAAGATTCAAGAAAATAACAAGTAATTTGGAAGAAAACACGTATGTAGGCCGGCTGAACACGCCTATAATCAAAGCGGCAACGTCCAACGAATGTGCCATTAAATTGCTATACAACCCTCTAAGTGAAGTGCCCAAATGCAAGACCAGAGTACAGATCCCACAAAAAGGCATGCTGATCAAATTAAACAAACCAAATGCGTGGCTATTTTCTTTTATCACCTCCACGGTGCTACACATCACATGTCCAGATCACTTTGTAATCTCGAAACTGGAAGGACAAGGGATATTAGAGATAACGCAACCATGTCAAGTTCAAATAGGTGACAAAGTGCTTAAATACGAAGGTCAGAGTAAATTTCCACTAAAAATTATCCAGCCGAATCAGTTTCCTGAGCTCAACCACTCTCTACTCAAAGTAAGCCTGACTGAAATTTTACAAGAAACTCAAAACCACAGTCTGGGGAAAATCGAAATCTTAACGGGAGACGATATCCATAAATTAATTTATACCGACACCCATTCGCTAGAAGAAATCCGAAATAAAATAAATAAATACCAGGAAAAGGTATCGAGTAAAAACTCCCATACCCTGTCCACAACTTCTCTATCATTTACGAGCCTACTAGTTCTGGCCATAATGATCGCTGTGGCAGTAAAATATCTTAACCCTGTTGTCATCAAGATGAGACAACAGAGGAATCAACCACCAGGTAACCCCGAAGTCTTATCAGAGGGAATTCCTTTAGAAGAGCGAACTCATGCTCCCCAACCCAGCTTAAGACGAGCCAGAAGCCTCTCCAAAACAAAATCAGTCCAAATCGTTTAGAAATGCGAAACTGACACTGTCAACATTGGTCACTCGATCAAAGTAAATTTATAGACAAAAGAAAACCTGGTCACATGTACAAAACATATGAATAACTAACAACAATGATTTGTAGTAAAAAAAATGGTATTATAATTACATAACAAAATAAGTTAAAATAAATAACTGCATGTAAAGAAAAATAGAATAGAAGTAATTTTAAATAAAATAAAAGTAAACAAATCATTAAGGATAAAGTACCCACAAATTCATGGAGAAAAAATAAAATGAAAGGTATGAAATTCACAAATAGATAAAAAGAAAAAATTAGAGAAAACATGGCTTTGCAAAAGGAAAGAACTAAATAACAAATTAATAAGTAAAAATAAGAAGTTTACTGGGTCACTAATAGTAACAAAATATAAGATAAACAATAATAATAATAACTAGTATTAGAGTAACAATACAAAAAAAAAATAAGTGCATAACTACATAACTACGTAAGATAATCAGTTCTTAGGCTAAACAAAAAAAATTTTTTTGAAAAACAACCACAAAATCATCGACTATTATACACAAATCGATTTAAATCATTCAAAACAACAATAATGCAAAGACTATATTTGATTTCTGTGTATTTATGCTCTTCAAAAAAAATTATTTCGATATACAAAGTTCAATAGTTTGACAGTCTGGTAAACAAGAAATGATTGAAAATATTTAACAAGATTCGATTCCTCGATTTAATTCGACTGTGTATTCTCGATAATTTGGATGAAAAAAAAAAATGAGAACAAAATTAACAACAACGACTACAACAACAGCAATAAATAAGATGAGAAAACTTAAGGAATTATTTCTGTTAAGCCTAAAACAAAACAAACAAATAAAATGCCAAAAAACAAGTTAGAAATAATTTCAAGTATAATTTTATAATAATTTAACGAATATCTAGGTAATTAAGCAGAAAAAAGGCGCAAAATATAAAAGAGAAAAATACACACGGACACACAAACAAACACAGCTACACTTACACACAGTAACAGACGTAAATTACACTAAAATTAATTACATACATATAAAAAAAAAAGTAAAAAAAATAAAAATAATTATATAATTATAATAATATTGAAAAAGCGTTGTAGTATAATAATATCGAAGCATTTTTTATTGAAGAATCTAACTTAATCGATATATTTACGATAAATGAAAGAATTACCTAGTTACTAGATATATTTTTATTATATGTAAAATTAATCGTTTAATCTTTATTTTTTTTTATTACACTCTGACCCCATAAAACATAAAAGAAAAATATTATAAAAATAAAAAATATTGTAAACCTCGACCGAGACCCGATCCGCCAAAATAGCACCCACAATAACTTCCCCTGAGAATTATTCCTCTTCAAAGAATAATTCTCTTTTTCTCAGGGGGAAGGATTGTTATGTACGTAAATTATACCCTGAAAAAGTATAGAAAGGGGATGATTTTACAAGCATACATACATGTTGAACATGATTAGCTTACCTTCAAAAACATTTGAAGAAAGCAAATCAGTTCCTAAAATTCACATAGAAAACCCTAAAATTTGAAAAATATTAAAAAATTGAATAAGTTCTTCAAATTCAATTCAATAAAACATTCCAAATTATAAATTTTCACATAAGCTAACCATGCCTAAAACATGGTTAGCTTATCTATTTAATCAGTGAAGAAAATTGCGTCAGCAATTTTCTTCACATTCCATAAATTAAAATAAAATTATTCCCATGGCAAATTTTGCCTTCAGCAAAATTTGCCAGTAGAAATATTTACTTTAAAAAAATAAAGCAAAAGACAAATCGTACCTTCAGTACGATTTGTCGTGAAAATTGCAATATGTATGTACGAACGTACATACATATCACAAAAGAGCTTTCGCGATAAGAAGAGCGCGACGCGAAAATACATTGTATGTATACGCGTGCGGCAATTCTAATTATCGTGACGGTGGCTGATGTTTATCAAAGATTCAAATTTCAAGCCTCCGTCCAACGAAAAAATATTCTGGACTTGTTTAATCAAGTCCAGAATAAATGAAAATTTTCTCAGGGTAAAAATGCAACTATGCATTTTCTACCCTGAATGAGGGCTCTTGATCGCGACGAAAGTGATCAAGAGCCGAGTTGGTTTTAAAATCTCTTGGCGGTAGGATTATATAGAAAAAGAGTTGCTTTCCACGCGGCGGTTAAGCAGAAAAACTTGTGATTAGAAAAAGAGTCGGATTTTAGACTAAAAAACGGCGGTTCGTGAAAAAAAAGATCGGAGTTGAATTTTTTCAAAATCTTCTACGACCGGGGTGGTTAAGAAAAAACGGTGGTTTGCGGTCGAGTGTAAAAAAGTAACGAAATATTAATCAATTGTTGTAACGAAAAATAAATCAATTGTTGTAATGAAAAATAAATCAATTGTTGTAACGAAAAATAAATCCATTGTTGTAACGAAAAATAAATCAATTGTTGTAAAAAGTAAAATAAATCAATTGTTGTAAAAAGAAAACTGAATCAAGTTTGTAAGGAAAGATACATCGAGTTTGTTAAAAAAAAAAGAATTAAAATAAATTAAAACAAAATTTATTAAAAGAAAAGTGTTTTGGATAAAGCCACAGCCAGAGTCACACGACGGCCCCTAACAATCTGCAGCAAGCTATCCAGCAACTACAAGAACAACATCAGAGGGAAATCGCTGCTCTAAGGGACCAAATTAACCAACCACAACCGGGACAAATGTTCCAGCTGACAACGGACCAAGTTCTGAATAAATTCCAACAAATCAAGACTTTCCATGGAATAGAAGACTACCCCTTACAAGAATGTATCAGTGCAGTGGAAAATGCAGGAACATTATGTGAAAATAATGCAGCTCTCCTACAACATGGTTTGCAGATAGTGCTCAAGGAAAAAATCCAAGGCGAGGCTAAGCGGTGCATACAAAGACTTGGAGGAAATTTAACATGGCAACAAGTGAAATCCGAATTAAAAACACAGTATCGGCCAAGGAAAAGCTATAAAAAACTAATGGACGAAAGTAGATGTATCAAGGTAGGAAATTGAAGAGAACTTTTTTTTCAAATCAGATCTATAAATTTTCAATTAAATGAGCTTTATGAATACGATGATAATAAACCAACTAATTATTCCCCTGAAAATAACGATAACAATTTAGTAGATATAGTTAAAGATATGTTAACTGGTAGCTATCGTGCCAATATTAGAAATAATATGAATTTAAACGAAGTGTTCAATACTTTTGATGAGTTAGGGTTGTTAGACGAAAGTGACGTGATTCATTATAATTATAGGAAATATAACAAAGATTCAAAATCTAACAATACACATAGCAGAGATTTTAAACGTAATGACAGTGATCGACAAGTATATAATTTTCACAGAAATAATTTTCACGATAAATTTAATAGAAATTATTTGCAACAACGAAGTAATCTAGGAAATTTTTCTGGACAATTCGGACGAAATGACTACATTAGACAAGATCGAAATTTTCTCAACATTAACCGATCAGGGCAACACAGACAAAATTTTAATCAACAGAGACCATTTTTCAATGGCAATAATTTTAACAACCGTTCAGGACAATTTAGGCAGGGACAAAATAACAGTTCTAATAATAATTCCAATAACGCTATCCCAATGGAAATCGATAATATTCAAGGCAACGACGTAAATTTTTCAAACCAGCCTCGGCAGGAAGATTACCAATAGTGACACTAACTGTCGACCAAACGAAAATAAAATGTTTAATTGATACCGGAGCGGAAACTAGTATTTTAAAACCAGGAATTATTACTAACTATTCCCAAGAAGCATTAGAAAAACCTCTCTATTTTTCAACTATTAATGGTATATCTAAGGTAACAAATAGATTAGTTACTCCTATCCCAAAAGAAATTAAATTATCAGGCACCCTATCCTGGAAATTAATGGACCTATCAAGGCGCAGATATGATGCAATAATAGGTCAAAATTTCTTAAACCCTTTGAAAGCAAAAATCGACTTAGGTCAAAAATTTATTGAAGTAAATGACAATCAAATTTACTTTAAAACAGACGATCATTATTTTATTATAAATGAAAGTCTGTAATTTTGAAGAAGGCAACATCCAAAAACTAAACCTTGATCATTTAAATCTCGAAGAGAAAAGACACATCATAAAAGCCCTAAAGCAGTACGAACATTTATTTTATAAAGAGGGTGATAAACTTACTGCAACTCGCGAAGTACAACACGAGGTCATTACGACCACAAATAACCCTATATATACAAAAATTTATCGGTATACCAAACATCGAAAGTATTCTCGACAAACTGGGAAGAGCCCAATATTTTACTACTCTGGATCTTGCAAAGGGCTTTCACCAGATACTAGTTAGACCAGACCAGACTCCATATGGCCATTATGAGTATTTGAGAATGCCATTC
Organism: Dioctria linearis; assembly: GCA_963930735.1. Lineage (NCBI taxonomy): Eukaryota > Metazoa > Arthropoda > Insecta > Diptera > Asilidae > Dioctria > Dioctria linearis. The sequence continues at coordinate 123,604,655 of OZ005742.1, read as the reverse complement.
GGGCTTAAGAACTCTCCGCCCACATTCCAAAGGACAATGAATCATGTATTGAGAGGACTTATAAATAGGATTTGCGTTGTATATTTAGACGACATCCTAATATTTAGCACTTCTTGAGAAGAACATATTTCAAATGTCAAAAAAGTATTTGAGAGGATAAAGGAAGCAGGGTTAAAAATCCAAATCGACAAATGTAATTTCTTAAAAAAGGAAACAGAATTTCTGGGACATATTTTAACGCCAGGAGGTATCAAGCCTAATCCGAACAAAATCAAATGCATTCAAGAATTAAAGCTTCCTACTACCGGAAAACAGATAAAAAGATTCTTAGGTATAACAGGGTACTACAGGAAGTTCATTAAAGATTACGCTAAGGTAGCTTACCCTATGACAAAATACTTAAAGAAAGGAATGACTATCAACACCAATGATCCAAATTATATTGGTGCCTTTGAGAAGTTAAAAGATATTATAACAAACCATCCCATCCTTAAATATCCCGATTTTAATAAGAGGTTCAAATTAATAACTGATGCTAGCAATTTTGCACTTGGTGCTGTTTTGACACAAGATGGACACCCAATTTGTTATGCATCCAGGACCTTAAATGATCACGAAAAAAACTATTCGACGATCGAAAAGGAGCTATTGGCGACTGTCTGGGGGTGCAAATATTTCAGACCATACCTGTTCGGTAAGGAATTTGACCTACATACAGACCACCAGCCGATTAAGTGGCTCGCAGCTAAATATGCAGGAAAAGATATTAATCCGAGACTAACAAGATGGCTCATATCTTTGGGTGAATACAACATCAAAATGGACTATATTAAGGGCAAAGAGAATGTAATCGCGGACTTTTTGAGCAGAATCAATCCCGATACGAGGGAAATAAACTTATTAGATGGTGAGTACCTGAGGTTTGATTTAAACAAATTATTCAATACATGTAATGAACCAAAAAACAAAACGGGAAGTAATACTCTAGGAAGATCAAATTTGAATTTCAATCTAAATAGCATGTTTCGCGATGGCGAACGTAGAAAAAATTATTTGAACAACAATGAGATAAATGTCTTAAATGAATCGTTAGAAAACCAAACCATACACTCTCAAGAGGAAAACTCTGACGATCATATACCTATACTAGAAACAATCGTTAATCGGTTTAGAACACAAATTATACTTCTGGAGTCTAAAGAAAAAGAGCTTGAAATCGTTTTTAAAAATAGAAGAATTTTTATTGATTTGAGAGACCTCGAGAACGATAGTGTTAATGATATCCTACGAAGGTACATAGAAGAAGGGAAAATAGGTATTTACTCGAAACTGAACGACCACGAATATAATAAATTGCAACAAATAATTATTAATCTCTTTCCACAAAATACTGGAATAAAATTTGTTAAGTGTAGTCTCTTCGCGACAGATATCGAAGACGAAGAAAAGCTTAATAAGGAAATATCGCTTTTTCATAAAAACGAATTAGGGCATTCAGGAATAGTGGCAACATACGAAGGAATTAAATATAAAATTTACAACCCAGACCTGAAAACAGCAGTCCACAGAATAATCAATAACTGCGACATTTGTGCTGCTGGTAAATCCGATAGGAACCCAATTATAAAGAAATTTAATTTAACAGAAACCCCTAAAACAACTAACGAGATCATTCACGTCGACACTTATGTAATTAGCAAACATTGCTTCATAAATTTTATTGATAAATTTTCCAAACATGTTACTAGCTTTTATTTAGAAGATCGTAATAGTCAAACACTTATTGAAAAACTCAGGCAATATCTAGCAATTAAAGGAAAGATGAAGAAGTTTGTGTTTGATAACGAATTTAACATTAGGAACGTTAGGGAATTTTGCATGCAAGAAGGTATTGAATATCATGCCACCAAACCAAATAGTCACACAGGTAACTCTGACATCGAACGTTTTAATAATACTATTACTGAGCGAATTAGGACCCTGAATCTCGAAGAAAAATTACTGATCAAAACACAAATGCTAAAAGCGGTTCATTCAACCATCAAAGCAACACCGGTAGATGTACAAGAACATAGGGCAGACCATAAAGTAATCCGCGAAAGGTTGGAAAAGACAAAAACTAGAGTTATAAACAAAAGAAACAAAAAGAGAGAATATTATACTGAAGAAAGGGAAGAAGGGTTTATTAGGAACTACAAGTCGGTTAGGCATAAAGAAGAACCTAAATTTAGAAAACATAAACTAGATAGAGTTCACGAAAATAATATTAAAAGACCATTTAAATTTTCAGCTACTACTAATAATAGGAATCATAATACTGATGATACCATTCAGTCACCAAACACTAATAATTGACCAAATTAAGTCAGAATCAGGCTACGCAAAAATTCAAACAGGCGAAGTAGAGATTGTTAGTAAATTCGACATTATTTTGCATATTATTAACCCAAAGGAAATATTGGAAATTGTTGATAGACTAGAAGAAACCATAAACACAGTAAATTTCAGTACAAATAAAAATATCGCAGTACATCAAATCGATACTATCAGAAACCAAGTTAAGACACTCATCCCTAGCAGACACAAACGAGGACTTGTTACTTTTGGGGGAACCATTTTGAAATGGCTTTTCGGGACCATGGATGACGCCGACAGACAAGATATTATTGAACATTTAAATACGAACGACAGAAATAACCACGAGACAATCGAGACAGTCAACCAACAAATTAGAATCAACAATAACTTCAATAAAACATTTACGCTTATTGCAAACGCCGTTAAAGCAGATCGACTAAAATAGCAAGTAAATTAAACGAAATCGAAAAAAAAATCTATGCAGAGGGCTTATTCCTTGAACAAATGATCAAGATTGATTTTATCAAAAGACAAATCGACAATATACAGGACAATTTCGCATCAGCTAGACTAGGGATCTTACATCCGAGCATTCTGACAGACGAAGAGATTAAGACATACGACATTGACTCGAGGAAACTGACACAAATTAGATTTGGAGTGACTAATTATTATAATGAGTCAATCATTTTCGCAATAAAAATCCCTAAAGAATTTCAGACATTTGGTAAAAAGCTCGTAATTCCTATCACTAATATAAATAATAAACAAATTGACCAAGAAGCCGAATTCATAATCGAGAGAAATAATAAAGCTAATACATTTGAAAGTGAAAAAATTTTGAAAGAATTAAAGATTAGTAAAAATTGTATTTTTCAAAATAGTTGTAAATTTATAAGAAATTATGAGGAGGAGTTCATTGAAATTGATGATGACATTCTGATTTTAAATAATATGAAAAATAGAAATCTAAATAGTTCCTGTGACGAAAGAAAAATAGTTTTAAATGGAAATTATTTTATAAATTTTCAAAATTGTACAGTACAAGTTGGTAATAACACATACAGTAATAAAGTAGATAAAGTAATAAGCAAATTCATTGTACCAATAGGTCATAGTTTCAATTTGAGCAAAACAGATTTAACCTTTGAAGATTTTGTGTTGAAACAGGAAAAGAACATAAAAGAAATAAAAGAATTGAAATATCATAAACATCTAAACACAGGGCTAGGAATAGGATCATTTTCAATATGTTTTGTAATTAGTATCATAATTGTAATATTTTGTATTTTGAAACAAAGAAATTTAAAGATAAAATTAGTTAACAGGATTCAGGAGAATCCTCAATCGAACGGGGGAGGAGTTACGTTACCTCACCTTAATACAGGAAACCGATATTCTATTACAAGTCTAGACAGTCTCGACATAAATAAAATTCCTATACGAACCTGATCCATTCCTCCATATTTTTCACATTTTCCCACATTCCCAGACTTACCTGCAAAATAGACAGAAAAAAGACAATTTAATAAAAAGCTTATCGTGGGAACAATGATTAGGTAAGCAGTTTTAACTAAGAGAATTTTAGAATTAAAAGAAACCAGAATTCAGTCTTAAGACCGCCGTGATTTAGTTCGTGAGTTTTTAAAGAAAAGCTCTAGTAAATAATATACAATTGTGTCAGTTTTACTATAGAAAGAAATACAGAATATATAAGTGTGTTGGTTTACTCTAAAGAGAAACCAAAGATTTGTGTTAATTAAAGATTTGTAAAGTAAACATTATAACTTGATAATTCCGTAAATATATAAACATAGTTGTTCAAGTTACAGTGGAAATTGTGTTTTTCTTTATCTTCCGAAATCTATCCTCAGTTTTTTTGTTACGAATCTTAAAGGAAAAAGTTAATTCGCGCGCAAAGCGAAGCGGAGCGCGCGTGTGTGTGTGTGCCCCTGGCAGTCTGCCTGTGTGTGTGTGTGTGTGTGTGCCTGCCTGCCTTGTCGTGTGTTTCTTTGCGCTTGGCAAATACACCCTACGTGGGTATATTACTGAGGTCAGGTAAAGATACGACCTGAAACAATGCGTAATCCCTTAACAATAGATGTGCGCTTCGCAAACTATTTTTGACTAGATTAATTTTGGGTTGTGCGCTTCGCACATATACCCGAGAATTCTTCTGTTCATCTAGACGGGATTCCAGAGAATTCTTTTGTTTCTCAAAAGAATTCTTTTGTTCGTCCCAACGGGCTTCTAGAGAATTCTTTTGTTCATCTAGGCGGGATTCCAGAGAATTCCTTTGTTCTTCAAGAGCATTCTTCACTTGCAGGGTTGAAAGCTCCATTTTGGTCATTAAAGTACCCAAAAGCTGTTCTATGTTCATCGCAGGCTCTTCTTCAGTTTCTGATTCTTCCTCGAAAACGTATGTCTCAGGATTCTTTCCTTCCTCTATCAAAGCTTGTCTAAGTCGCTCGACTAGAACATTCTTTAGACCTGTCGTTTGCAATGACCGCTTCCCCAACTCCACTTTCAATTCCTGTAGGCGAAGCTCTTCTAGTTTGCGTCCCATTACTTTGATAATTCACTCACTGTTTAATATAAAATTATCTTTCGGAATTTTCACTTAAAGCATGAAAGTTTCACACGATTTCACCAAATTAACCACTCTTTGAATTTCAAAGTCAAATGCCACCACTTTATTTCGCGATTTTATTTTACTTCTGACACCAGTTGTTACGAGCGTGGCCTTAGTTGGTTATTTAAATCACAATATTTCAGATATCATTAACAAGATCTTTCTTTTATTTAACTTCACTATTTACTTTTATAACATTTACAGACAATTATCAAATCAACTCTTTGGAAACATCATTCGAAAAGTTCTTCTCACTTAATGGCACAACTTCCAGAACCACGGATTAAGATTTCCAGACCCTTCACTCATACTGGCATTGATTACGCTGGCCCTATTTGGAAGTGGTTAGTGACCAAACAACACCAGCATTTTTGACAGCTCTCAAAAGATTTATGGCCAGAAGAGTTTTATGTGCTCATATTTATACTGATTGTGGAACAAACTTCATTGGAGCAAGTAAGCAACCACAAAAGGATTATCTTCAATCAATTCGAGACAGTACTGAAGCAGCAGCAAACACATTAGCTACACAGAGCGTGACATGGCATTTCATACCTCCAGCGTCCCCCCATTTTGGAGGACTATTGGAGGCTGGAGTCAAGTCCATGAAGCATCATCTGCGGCGAATATAGGGAGAAACTAAACTTACATTCGAGGAACTAACAACTGTTTTGTGTCAAATTGAGGCTTGTTTTAATATAAGGCCCTTATGCCCTCTATCAACTAATCCCGAAGACCTCTCCGTTTTAACGCCAGGACATTTTCGTACTGGAGAATCTTTACTTGCGCCACCCGAGCCAGATCTGCTAGATGTGAAAACGCACGCTCTAAGTCGATGGCAGTTATTGCAGCAATTGTCTCAGCAATTTTGGCGACGGTGGTCTACAGAGTATCTTTCTAGACTTCAAGAGAGACCAAAGTGGATGCAACACAGAAAGAACCTTGAAGCCGGAAACATAGTGTTAATAAAGGATGAGAGATTACCACGAACACAATGGCCTCTGGGTCGTGTTATTAAGCTTTTTCCAGGTAATGATGAATTAGTTCGTGTAGTCCTGTTGAAGACAAAGTTTGGCACGTTAAAAAAACCCATAACTAAACTTTGGTGACTTCCAATCAAATATATAAATAATAAATCTAATATTGTATAACCTATCAAGGTGTATGTAACAAATGAATAAAAAAAAAACACTAAAGTTATATGTAACCCATTCATTGGCTTATAGTAATAAAACAATTGGAGAGACTCAATATATTATTAAAAATGAACTAATTAATAATCTGACCGAAATTTAAAATGAATTTAGTGTAAGTAACAATAATTGCACTGCAAGTTACGAGCTCCGTCTCGCATACAAAATCGATATCTCAGCTCCTCCTACGGTTCGCGTCGTTGATTGCGCGCGATCAATCGGAAATATGCTCATTCATCCTAAATATGTTCGTCCTGCAAAATTTATCCAGAAAAGATCCTGACGTTATCATTTAATTGAATCGAACATCTGGTTGAAACTTCATGGACGTTTCAAGGCTGGGAGAATGTTGGCGCCTGAAATGAGAAAAAGAATAAACTAATAATTTTAGTTTAATTTTCTAATGCTTTTCGATACTTACAGTATTTACCTGAAATTTCGATCTTCGAAAAGGTTAGTGAACTCTGAAACGATAAACTTTATCATCATCTGCAAAGAGATCAATTGCCTGAACTTACTCAGCAGTATATTTTCCGTTGCCTGTTATCAGCAAATCATTCGACATCTACTGATGCCATCGCTTTTGCTGGCATTGTCTCTCAACTCGTTGAAGTAGTCATCACGCCACACCACAGAATAACCTCAGTCATTAGTTATTGTAATTCTTTATTGTAAATTATTTATTATAAGAACAAAAGTATATCATGATATAGTACATAAATATTATAACGTGTGCAAGCATAAAGTGTTTTTTTTTATTCTACATAATCGAGAAAGTTAATCTCGTCCAATACACCACCATCCATCACATCACATTCAGGTGCATCAGCACCTACAGACACCTATGTTCACAAACCGGTTTTTCTAAATTCTCATTCTTTGAACTATAGCAAATTTGTTTTACGGGTTCTTTTAAAGACTGCACTCCACGGATTTTGAAAAGAAACTCCTCGAGGTTTGGGCAAATTGCCCCCAGGTACCCACGATATCTTGCAAAAGCTTTTTATACCCTAGATAAAATCTATAGGGTATACTAAGTTTGCCATTCCGTTTGTAACGCACAGAAATAATGATGGTAGAGCAAAATGGATTGAACACCCCCGCATAAAATTAAAAGTTATTTTGATTTTTGCATGTCCGTCTGTCCGTGCGCACGATAACTCGAGAACGCGTTCACTTAGAAAGCTGAAATTTTGTACACGGACATTAAAAAAAAAAAGTAAAATTAAGTTCGAAAATGAGACAAATCGGCCAACTCCTTCGTGGAGTTGCCATACAAAAATTTAGTTTTCCACGATATATTTGGACACTACCTGAGAAGACGTCCACATAGAAAGGTGAAATTTGGTACAATGTGTTTTCATACTAATAGCAAATAAAATTTCAAAAATGAACTAAATCGGGCAACCCCTTCTTGGTGTTGCAATATCAAAATTTTGGTTTTTTACATATACTTTGAAAACGATCAGTCCTAGACATTTTTATTGTACTAAAAACTTCTTCAGAATAAGAAATCCTATAAAATTGGTTATAATCATTTTTCTGTCCGACGAGCCGTTCTAGAAATACATATATGCGAGAAACCAATGCAAAAAATCAACATTGCTCAAATGGGTGACCATACGAAATTTCATACGTGCATTCATCTAGGGTATCATAAGAATTGGTCTTAGACCAATTCTAGCTTTTTCAGTAGGATCATTTGTAAAAACTCAATTTCACTCACCTTTCATACAATGACTCTCCGTCTCACTCAAACTAGAATCTTAAAGTTACGGTCTTACGGCAAGCTTTGGGTAGACTAGAATCATTTTTAGTAGGTGAAAAGAAATTTTTCGAAACTGGGTTTCTTGAAGAAAAAAATTTTATTTTCCGTAATCTAAGAAATATTGTAACAAGTATTATACCATTTTAGAATCCTTATTCAATGCGTCAACTTTTAAAGTTACTTGCCAAAGTAGTACAAGTACAAGTACAAGTAGTACATTTCATTACAGTCAGTTAAAGTTGGGTGAAATATTAATTTTCTTTTCTTGGTTCGGCTAAATGTGACATTTTCTTCTAAGCTGGAACAGTAGGCTTAGAATTTAAAACAGAAGGTTACATAAGCACTATTCGGGATTACATAAGAAAAATAAAATTGAAAAAAAGTAAAGATTTGTAGCAACAGGAGCTAAAAAACCATCACAAGGTGTACATTTTCTCGAAAACAAAAGAAATGTCTATAATTTGAAAAATACATGACTTAAAATTTTTTTATATTTTTCTGGTAACTGTTATGATTTGGTCTATCACCCGATTCCGGCTTGACGTCGACTTACTTACTTATATACTACTTTGTTATGTATTTTAAACAAAATACAAGTACATATAAACTCTACGAGCTAAAAAAAACACATTTTATTTTCTATCCAACAAGGAAAATTTAAGGAAGGAAGGAGGTACCATTGTTCAGTTTTCTGTTTGTCATATTTGCCTGTTTAATTGTTAAAGCTAAATTAGTTAAACGTGCTCTGGCGTTCTTCTTGTAGGTTGTGGAGTTATTTTGAAACTCAGTTTTCGTGGTGGTGGTCTAGGCACATCTTCCAGTTTAGGTTCCGGTGGAATATTTTTAGCTTTGCGGGCCCTTGATTTATATCTCATGTATAGATATATGTAGAAAATAGATACGATTAAAGACACTGTTAAATATGACAGTTCGTACTAATGAATATTGGATGCATATTGATGGGATTGAGAGGAATTAATTCTTGATTTTTTTGGAAACGAATGGATTCAAGAAGTTCATCTAGATCCACATTGTTCGTAATATTTAAAGTATGTATTTTTAGATGCGATCCTAATGCGGAGGACGTCATATTCGATATTATACTGGAAATGTTTATTGTTGGGGTAAAATAAGAATCAAATTTGGAAACTTCTACGCTATGTCCGTGCAAGATGAGTTCCTTGCTGCGAACATAACAACCGGGATAAATATACATTATTCCTGTTCCTTGCAGGATATGTGAACTAATGAAATCGTCACAAATTATATCTATGTGTAGGGATTCGTTTAAGGAGAAAAGGCAAGCGTTCTGCTGTGATGATTGCGTCCAATAGTAATCATGTCGCCAGATCAGAATTTTACACTTTTGTGTAATAGGTTCCTTCTTTAGTAGATTCACTTCACATTGGTTTGTACTTGTATTTGTGTTTAGGATAGGGGATGAAATTTTGCAGCAGAAATGCATATGGTCCAACGTTGCGCAATTATGAATATCCGGAAGTGTTAATTCAACAAGATGATCGCGATTGTAGTATATTAATATTGTTACGGCGTGGTCTTAGTTCGTTATTTAAAACACAATATTTCAGATATAATTAAAAAGTTCTTTCTTTATTTAACTTATCCGTTTACTCGCACAAATTCACCAATAATTATCAAATCAACTCTTTATAGTTATCACTAGTACTGTACTTCTAATTATCACAATCCTAATAGTTTACTTCGTTTACTTCACTGTCTGAAATAAGATTCGCCTCCTGCATGTCTGCAGCGCCGTTTTTATACTCTACAAATTATCCTAGAGTCTTCCATGAATACTCCGTTCTCCAAACCCAGTTTACTAGGATGTCACTAACCTAAAGTTGTTTCCATTTCCAATAGATGTCGCTTGTATCACTTTGTGGTGCGTAACACTGCCCCCTTCTCAAAATTGTGCGCCCGAACAACAGGTGATCCACGGTCTTGATGTTCGCAGTATTGACATAAACGATCTAGTTGAACGATTTTCCGTTTGCCTCTTGTGCCCTGCTGAATCCTGTATACTACGTCATTAATTCTAGTCACTACTGAGTACGGTCCTTCCCAGTATTGTTGTAATTTTGGAGAACGTCCCTTACGTCGTTTTGGGTTGTACAGCCAAACAAAGTCACATTCATTAAATCCGGCTGAATTAGCACGTATGTCATAGCGGGTCTTCATCCGATCGGTATTTATTGCTAATTTTGCTCTCGTGACCTCGTGTACATCAGCTAATCTTTGTCTAAGTTCCGATATATAATCGTCTGGTAACTTTTGTTCACCTCTGGGTGTCCTTTCCGAATATGACTTTTGCTGGAGTTTGTCCGGTTGTGTTGTGAACAGCTGATCGATAGGCTATTAGGAACACGGGAATATGTCGATCCCAATCGCGTTGGTGATAGTCGACTACATTCTTTAGATGCTCGATCAATGTTCTGTTGAAGCGCTGTACCATGCCATCAGATTGTGGATGCAGAGGAGTTGTTCTAGTTTTTCTTATTTCCAGCATTTGACACATCCCTTGAAAAGTCCGAAGTTCGAAGTTCCATCCTTGGTCCGAATAAAGTTCATCAGGCACACCAAATCTACTGACCCTATTCATTATAATTTGTTCCGCCACTGTGGTTGCCTCTTGATTAGGAATTGCAAAAGCTTCAGGCCATTTACTGAAATAGTCAATAGCAACTAATATGTAACAGAAAGAAGAATTTTAAGAACATTAATTTTTAACGATTCTAAATCAAATTTATAAATACAAGAAGAAAAAACAACCGCCTCGTCCGGGGTTTGAAACCGGGACCTTCCGCTTGCCGGGCGACTGCTCTTACCACTGAGCCAACGAGACAGATGATTTTCCCTCTTGCATTTATCAAATTTGTAACTAGCCTACTAAGCCACGTTTGCTTTCAGCTGGCATTAATTAACCAGTAACGAAGAAAGCGCACAAATAAATTGTAAATTCAATTTTTAATCATTTTGCCGTGGACGGGAATCGAACTTACACTTGTTAGAATAGGTCAATGATGGAGAAAGAAGAATTTTAAGAACAATAATTTTTAACGATTCCAAATCAAATTATAAATACAAGAAGAAAAAACAACCGCCTCGTCCGGGGTTTGCAACCGGGACCTTCCGCTTGCCGGGCGAATCGTTAAAAATAAATGTTCTTAAAAATCTTCTTTCTCCATCATTGACCGATTCTAACAAGTGTAGGTTCGATTCCCATCCGCGGGAAAAATTAATAAAAATTGAATTTACAATTTATTTATGCGCTTTAATCGTTACTGGTTAATGCCGGCTGAAAGCAAACGTGGCTTAGTAGGCTAGTTACAAATTTTATAAATGTAAGAGGGAAATCATCTGTCTCGTTAGCTCAGTGTTAAGAGCAGTCGACCTGCAAGCGGAAGGTTCCGGTTTCAAACCCCGGACGAGGCGGTTGTTTTTTTCTGCTTGTATTTATAAAGTTGATTTAGAATCGTTAAAAATAAATGTTCTTAAAATTCTTCTTTCTCCATCATTGACCGATTCTAACAAGTGTAGGTTCGATTCCCGTCCGCGGGAAAAATTAATAAACATTGAATTTACAAATTATTTGTGCGCTTTCATCGTTAATGGTTAATGCCAGCTGAAAGCAAACGTGGCTTAGTAGGCAAGTTACAAATTTGATAAATGCAAGAGGGAAAATCATCTGTCTCGTTAGCTCAGTGGTAAGAGCAGTCGCCAGGCAAGCGGAAGGTCCCGGTTTCAAACCCCGGACGAGGCGGTTGTTTTTTCTTCTGGTATTTATAAATAATTTGATTTAGAATCGTTAAAAATAAATGTTCTTAAAATTCTTCTTTCTCCATCATTGACCGATTCTAACAAGTGTAGGTTCGATTCGCGTCCGCGGGAAAAATTAATAATATCTAACGGTTACCGTTATCTGTTTCTTGAAAGGGTCCAGCGATATCTACGGCTATCCTCTCAAATGGGGCTCCTACATTATACTTCTGCAATTCTCCTCTGCTTCTGTGTGGCGGCCCTTTGCAAGAAGCACAGATAGTGCATCTGCGAAACCACTCCTCCACATCCCCTTGTATATGTAACCAATAAAACCATTCTCGTATTTTGGAAATTGTGTTATTCACCCCGAAATGTCCTCCAGATGATCCACTGTGCATTTCTTCAAGAACATCGTTGGCCTTTGATGCTGGGACGACTATCTGCATCTGGAATGACTCGCCGTTAGTTGCCTTACACGTACGTTTTAATACACCGCAATCAACGTGGAGGGAAATCCATTGAGCCGAGTAGCCCTTCAGCTTCTCACTCCTCTCCGACACATCCTTCCATTGTGGTCTTTGCACGTCTTCTTTCCAAGCAAGAATGGGTGATATGTCTGGGTCTTCTCGTTGTGCTGTTCGCAAGCTCTCGTTATCCCAGCCTATGGTTCCACCGTTATCAGCTGTATAGTTCCGTTTGTTTCTTTTTCTTCCACCCGAACGCAATGTTTGAATTCAACTTTGCATGGACGTCGTGAAAGGGCGTCTGCATTTCCATGGATACGTCCCTTCGGTGTTGGCTTTCAAAGTCATAAGTTTGTCGTCGCTCTATCCATCTCGCGACTTGCCCCTCAGGGTTCTTAAACTGCAAAAGCCATTTAAGCGCTGCATGGTTAGTGCGGAGGATAAATTATTGCCCATAGAGATATTTATGGAAATGCTTGGTTGAGTTTACAATGGCAAGTAGCTCTTTCCTTGTAGCAGAATAATTTCTCTCTGGTTTTGAAAGTACTTTACTAATAAGCTACTGGCACTTCTTGACCATCCTTCTCCTGTGAAAGCACTGCACCAATACCTACATTGCTGCCATCCGTGTCCAATATAAAAGTTTTTCCCAGCTTTGGATAGTGAAGCACTGGAATTCGACAGAGGTGTTGCTTCAAACTTGCATTTATCTGACCATATGAACGGTTTTCCTTTTTCTGTAAGTTGATGTAGGCTCCTTGCTATATCTGCAAAACCTTTTACGAATCGCCTGTAGTAGGTAGCTAATCCTAGAAAACTCCTTAATTGCTGTTTGTCCTTTGGAACTGGCCAATTTTTGACAGCTGCTGTGTGTATCCCTTTTCGTTACGTTATTTAGCTGCCGGTAGTCCACACAGAATCGGCTGCTGCCATCCTTTTCCTGACCAGAACAACTGGCGATTTCCAAGGGCTATTAGATTCTTCTATTATGCCTTGTTCCTTCATGGAGTTTATCATATCTGCAACTTCTGATTGTTTCGCTAATGGTAGTCTTCGTGGTATCTGCCGAATGGACTTAGAATCTCCTGTATTGATCCCATGCTGGACAAGACTTGTTTTACCGAAATCTTCATCATTTATTGCAAATAATTCCGAAAATTCATCGATCACTTCTTTGGCATCGTTGTACTGCTGTTCATTTAAGGCACTAGATGAAAAAAGTTTCTGAACCTGTTGAGTTGTAGTTGGTACAGGTATTGCTTCCTTAATATTACTACCATTATTCAAATTAACAATCTGATAAACGGGTTCACAATTTCCAACTATAGCACCTTCTTTTAGTTGTACCTCATTTTCGGATGTGTTGAGCACTCTGACCGGAATTAATGTTGGACCTCCTGCTTTAACTAAAGTCTTGCCTACAATGATGTTCGATGTAACTTTTGTAGGGTTAGGTTCCACCAAATAGAATCGGCAGGTCCCGATGTCATCAGTTAGCTTTGTCCATACTAGCGTCTCCGAGAATGCAGAGAGAGTAAGATTCTTACAGACCATCGTCCTTATTTTTGCAGGATAATAAGTTCCTCCTCCTAGTCCCATAGGAATTTCTATGTTGCTTCTATTTTGCTCATTAAAGTACCCAAAAGCTGTTCTATGTTCATCTTTCTTCAGCTTCAGGTGCTTCTTCGAAAACAAATGTCTCAGGATTCTTTTCTTCCTCTATCAAAGCTTGTCTAAGTCGCTATACTAGAACATTCTTTAGACCTGTCGTTTGCAATGACCGCTTCCCCAACTCCACTTTCAATTCCTGTATGCGAAGCTCCTCTAATTTGCGTCCCATTCTTGCGTCTTATTTAATTCACTCACAGTTTAATATAAAATTATCTTTCGAAATTTTCACGCGCGATTTCACAAAATGAATTACTCTTTGAACTTCAAAATCCAATGCCACCACTTTATTTCGCGAATTTATTTTACTTCTGACACCACTTGTTACGAGTGTGATCTTAGTTCAGATTTCAGATATAATTAAAAAGTTCTTTCTTTATTTAACTTTTCCGTTTACTCTCACAAATTCACAAATAATTATCAAATCAACTCTTTATATATGTAGGGTCTTTCATTAAGAGTGATAGAATTTTAATTTTAAATAAGACAACAATGGTTTGACATATCAATTTAATTTTTGCTTTATTTTAAAGATTGGACAATGCACTTATGTTTGAAACAAGATGTCCGTTAAATGCTCACCGCGGTTTTGTTTACACTGACGCACCCGATCGCTCCAATTTTTTAGCACCCTGTCCAACATTTGCGGCTGTATGCCGGCGATTGCTTGACGAATATTTGCTTCCAAATGATCCAAAGTCTGTGGATTGTCAGCATAGACTTGTGCTTTGACGTATCCCCAAAGGAAATAATCTAGGGGTGTGAAATCACATGACCGCGGCGGCCAATTCGCAAATCCTCGTCGTGAGATGATCCAATCGCCAAACTTATCTTTCAGCAAGTCGAGAGAAGCATTAGCTGTATGGCACGTAGCGCCGTCTTGTTGGAAGCACATCTCTTCAATATCGATATTCTCAAGTGCTGGCCATAGCAATTCGAGTAACATGGCTCTATAGCGGTCGCCATTGACGGTTACGGTTGTTCCCTCCTCATTTCGGAAGCAATAAGGCCTGATGATGCCGCCATGCCATAAACCGCACCACACAGTGAGTTTTTCGGAATGCAATGGCATTTCATGTAACACTTGTGGGTTGTTCTCGCAACAATAACGGCAATTCTGCTTATTTACAAAGCCATTCATCCAGCCTCGTCTTAGAAGATAATTTTTTGGCCAAAATTGGGATCATCTTCCAAATGCTCAAGGGGCCAATCAGCAAACTCTCGACGGAATCCGTGATCGTTTGGCTTCAGTTCTTGAGTCAATACGACTTTGTAAGGATGTAGTCCCAAATCCTTACTCAAAATTCTCCAAGTTGACGTCTGAGAAAGCCCCAATTGTTGCGATCGTCGTGAAATGGACAAATTTGGCTCATCGGCAATACTGGTCGCTGCAGCTGCGATATTCTCCTCACTTCGCACATTTCTTTGTCTTGTTGATGGCTTCTTGTCTTGTAAAGAGAACTCACGCTCAAAATTTTCCACAGTGCGGCGTATAGCCTGCGCAGAGTAACGGTGATGGCGACCCAATTCTCTGGTGAACAAACGTTGAGCACCCAAAACTGAGCTCGAACTTTGGTAATATTTTTTAATAACTTCTAAACGTTCGGGAAGCGTCAAACGCTGCATGATGAAACTGCAAACTATAACGAATATTTTGACACATGGAAGTACAAAAAAAAAATATCTCAGCAACCGAGAAATCTCTACTGAAATACTATCACCACTATTGAAAGACCCTTTAGTTATCGCGAAGTAAAAGTAGAAGTACAGTACTTCTAATTATCACAATCCTAATAATTTACTTCGTTCAATTCACTGTCTGAAATAAGACTCGCCTCCTGGATGTGAGTAGCGCCGTATTTATACTCTACAAATTATCCTAGAACCTTCCTGAATATTCCGTTCTCCAAACCCAGTTTACTAGGATGTCACTAACCTAAAGTTGTCTCCGTTTCCAATAGATGTCGCTTGTATCACTTTGCGGCGCGTAACAATATGTATTCCTTCGATGGTTCAATATATACGAACGATTCGTTAAGGAGTGTCGGTAACGGCATTGTTTTCAAGATTTGATATGGTTCCTTGAAAGGAATGGGGATTCTGTGTTCTATAATTATTTTATTACTGAAGATATTCGCGGCTATTGTACTCAATTTGTAAAATTGTGTAATTATATTTTGTCTAGAATTCAAGGGAAGCATCATTGAATTTGGCAGTTCTTGCCTAATCTTCGATAACAATTCTTCTATTTTTCTAGTAGTTATGAGTGTAGGATGAAATTGTCCATGCCTTGAATCCGTTAGAAGATCTATTAATTCTGCTTGGGTATTTTGGTATCTGAATGCTATTAATGAGACTAGTGAAATGAGGGATTCCAGTTCAATTGATATCTTATTATCAAGTGTCCTATTTTCCATCAATGATGTGGCTATCTGCACTGATATTAGTTTTTTTATGCATGGTCATGAATTCCTTTTCAATTGCGGCTTTAGTTTTGTTGAAAACATTTGAGGTTGCTTCGACTATCGCAGTTTGGCTTTTCATAAGCGATAGGAGGGAGTTTTGGTTTAAAGTAAGGTTCTGAATCTGCTCAACATATAGCTTGGCATCATCCTCGTTTAATGTGCCGAAAAGAGCCTTCGAAATTGAGCCTATAGCATTGAAAAGTGCTCTTTGTTTTCTACTCTGGGTTATAAGTAACAAGTTCTTATATTCTATATTCGCCAATATAAGATTAATTTGCAGCAACGTACCGTTAGAAGTGTTGGCCATATCTGAATTTTTATTCAGTTTCTGACAGGTTGCTGTAATCTTCTGTGCGGTGAATTGCATATTCCTGAATTCAGATTTGAAGTTTTCTAAGTCGTAGTAGGTTTACGATTTTCCATTCGTTCGTGTAGAAATTGGCTCTGCCGATTTCCTCAAAGTAAATGCCCGCGCTATTATGTAGCTGTTTCACATCCATTCCTGAGCGGTGGATTATAGGGATTCAAAGTAAAAAGAATACTATTTGCATCATTTTGGAAACCTGGAAGATGACACTATGTTTATATCTCTGAATGATGTTTGAAGATGATTAGGTTGTTACTCTGAGAAAAGTTTTAGGTCATTGTTATGGACTCTTTTGTGTTTATTATTGATTTTAATAGTGGAATTTTCGGGGGAATTAATCTCCATTACCTCATACGGACCTGACCATAGTAGTGAGAACTTGTTCTCTCGAACTCTGCTCTTAAGTAGGACTTTATCACCAGTATTAATTGATTTTTGGACGGAGTCTTTATCGTATTGCAATTTCGATTTTTCTTTGTTTGTCCTGGCTCTATCCTTAGCTATTTTGAAGCTATGCTGTAGACGCGCTTTTAACTGGTTTGCATAATTGTCATAATTATAGCAAACGGTTGGAGAAGATTTTAAATTATTTGGGATTTAGGCTGGGAGTCCGTATAGGAGTTCGCGTGGAGTATAGTTAGTACTCGAATGAGGGGTGGTATTGTATACAAACATGGCATAAGGAATCCATGTATCCCAGTCTTGTAGATCTTTTGCTACATAAGATCGGAGATATTCTGCTAAGGTTCTGTTGCTTCTCTTTAATGCACCATTTGTTTGATGGTGATATAGAGTAGTTTTAAGCCGTTTTATTCTCAGCAGTTTAGATACCTCGGCGAATATGCCACTTATGAAGTTAGAACCTTGATCTGTGAGGTTTCTGGAATACCATGTCGACAAACTAATATCTTAGACTCAGAAAATTTTGAAAGGTCGGTCATACGGCCCTGTGTTCTAAGACAAGTGGACAAAAATACATATTTTCATATGTTCAAATCAAAACTAGGTATGGTTATATAGAACCACAACACATATGAGTACCTTACTCATAACAAAATGACTCATCAATCACTGATAACAAGAACTCAACGAAACCCGTTTGAATGAGATACTACCTGACATACGTGAACAGTCGTCCCAAATCGCTCGATGGTATCGACAGTGTATGAGTACTTTCTGCAGTGATAATTTTTCGTTCGCAATGGATATCTAAGCTACAGGTATGTACTTTAATAAATCTGATATTCATTGGGTTCTATGTAGTGTTTTTTTAAATATAAGTAAACCAATAGAGGTATATGAAAATTATTTATTTTTGTTAATCGAACCGTTGAAAAATTACTGTCTTTCGATACTACTAAACGTTACACAAAAATGACAATGTTGTTTTAGTGCCACATCTGTGCCCTTTTTGAAAAACTTCCCCTTTGTTTTAAGGTAGCCGTATCGCTTCTAGGACAGAGCAATGTGATGTGACAAGAAAGGAACTATTTTTGGTGTTACACAGAGACAAAATTCTGAGTTTAAGTTTATCACAGTGCAATAAACACTTATTTGAGTACATTTTGAATAAACTTAGTTTAAGTGAATACAGTGAAAAATTTGAAAAAACTGTGAAAAATATTTTAAGTGTTTATTTCGAAACTTATGTTAAAAACAAGGAATTTAATACCCTAGACACACAGCACGAACTAATGAATCATTTGTACTAACTATTCATTAAAATGCCGTGTGTCAAATAGTATATGTCATTATAGCTCGAAAATCAGATGATAATGAAGTACACTAATGAAGTGTTTTCCTCCTTCATTATAGCTATAATGAGGAAAAATGTACTAGATTTGGCATATAATGTAAATCTGGAGCTCCGCTGTGCATCTGCCGATTTGAAAAATAAGAAGAAGAAATGCAAAGAAATGCAAATCACAAATTATATTATTTAATATTTTTTTAAATAAAATGTGTTTCTCATTTGGAAATTGTTAAATTGAAAATAAAATAAATGAAAACAAAGTTTATCGCGTTAATTCGATCCATATTGCTTCTTTAAGGTGATAAGTTCATCAAAACCAGTTTGACAGCACAACTTAATTAAAGAAATGGCTGTGTGTCCGCAGTTTATAATGAATCATTATAGACTAATGAGTCGTTAGTTATTTCTTCATTAAGAGTGCTGTGTGTCTAAGACATAAGCATGCTGACTCTAATGTTATACTCTGTACGGTTGTTCCTTTAGACATTTTTACTGAGATTACTCGAAATGAAAAACGGATTTATTGGAAGAATCATCGCACATCAACTACTAGGTACTGTAGACCTATAACATTTACATTAAAAAAGAAACACCCGAAAACGTTAAAAAATTATTCATTGAAATAGATCAACAAAATACCATGCTTGCGCCAACAACTATTTCAATTAATAATAAGAATTTATCTTTTAAACATATTCTCCTAAGCACGATGTTTGATGGAAAACCTTGCAATATTTTGTGTGATAATCCATGAACGCAAACCTGTTATATCTGTAGAATAATTTAAAGTGCTATGTCAAGTGGCCATTATATAAATGTATCCGCATTTAAAGAGTACTGCCTAGAAACAGCAAAACTCTTAATACAACTGTATAATTGGTATATGATCGCAACCGGCCAGAAAGTTTTAATACATGACGCGGACATCATTGAAAGTATGATACTTCCTGTTCAGTCCACCGTACTGAACATTAAGGCCGTGACACATTAAAAGCAGAAAGCAGCGACAGAAGCAGAATTTCTTCTGAAATCATGCAACTGTTCGAACGCTAACAAATTGAAAGCAGAAGCAGCGGCAGCAGCAGAAGCAGAACTTGAAAGTTGATCAAATCTCAAAAATTCTGCTTCTGCTCAGTACTGCCAATATAAAGACAGCTAAAATTTGCATTTCATTGTTGGCGTCCTTTCTTTTAACATTCTCGTGCAAAAACTTTCTGGGTAAAAACTTACTCGTGTGGTGGGGGATGAATGTAAAATGCATGAAAAAGTACGGGAACGCTTTTCATACAATTTCGTGAAAAACAAGAAGAAGAAGTGTAAAATAACATTTGCGAATGAGTGTTGTTTTATTTTTTGTAACTTGCTGCAGTCTTGAAGAGTCCCATGAGAGTATTGGAATACTTAAACTATCTTCATTCGGCATTTTGATTGCGCTTTAAAAACTTTTCAGAAAATTCCAAAAATTTTTCCTATGACAGTTGTCAATTTTCCTTGCAAGAATTGCGCAGTAACTAAAAACTTTGGGTAAATTCTTGCAAGGGGGAAGCTGTGACGTATGCAAAACTCGTGTAATTTTGTGTGCACGAGAAAGTACGGGAACGGAAATTGGGTAAGTTCATGCAAATTCATTGCAATGCATTGTCCCAAAACTGAGTACGCGAACAGACCTATTATCAAAGAGGTTGATGCGAGAAAAACAAAATGTCTATGGAGGACAAAATAATTAATTTTGTTAGAAATAACAAATTAACATCAAATTCTTGAAAATTATAACACCTGACATTTTTAGTTGACAAGTATCTATTTTCTGCTTCTGCTTTCAATGTGGTTGGCAAAGCAGAAATGTAGAATTTCTGCCTCTGCTTTTAATGTGTCACGGCCTTAACTCCCTCGTTGAATCCAGCTAGTTCTTCCCTAAAAATAAACAAAAAGGAATCCACAAAGAATCAAATTCCAGTGGAAAGAATTCAGAATACAAACCTAATTAATTACCAAAAAATACTCCACAAATTTCCTCCAAACAACCCAAAGGTCCCACGATTACTTTTACAATCTAAAAATAACAAAATAACTAAAATCAACATATTTAAACAAAAACTTACCCGAAAACACATGATCTCCATGTATATACAAAGTTGACATGTCAACGCCATGAGGAGTACATCACATGACCATCTTCAGCAGCTATAAAAAGGCGGCGAACGATATCAAAAGCTCCCATTTCCAAATCAGAGTTGATCTGATTAAGTCCTAAGCCTTGGAGTCTGTTCTGAGCAAAATCCTTATCCTAACCAGAAGTTAATGCTATGCCAATAAATTGAGGTTGACTCAAATCCTAATACAGAAGTTAATTCTGGCCGTCATAAATATTTGAGGTTGACTCAATCCCAAAAACAGAAGTTGATTCTGGTTAAACAGATATTTGAGGTTAACTCAATCCTACACACAGAAGTTAATTCTGGCCGTCCTACATACTTGAGGTTGACTCAATCCATAAAACAGAAGTTAAAGGCCGTGACACATTAAAAGCAGAAAACAGCGACAGAAGCAGAATTTTTTCTGAAACCATGCAACTGTTCGAGCACTAACAAATTGAAAGCAGAGGCAGCGGCTTCTGCTCAGTACTGCCAATATAATGAGAGCTAAAATTTGTATTTCATTGTTGGCGTCCTTTCTTTTAAAATTGTCAAAGAGGTTGATGTGAGAAAAACAAAATGTGTATGGAGGACAAAATAATTAATTTCGTTAGATATAACAAATTAACATTAAATTCTTGAAAATTATAACACCTGACATTTGTAGTTGACAAGTATCTGTTTTCTGCTTCTGCTTTCAATGTGGTTGGCAAAGCAGAAATGTAAAATTTCTGCTTCTGCCTCTGCTTCTGTCGCTGCTTTCTGCTTTTAAAGTGTCACGGCCTGAATTCTGGTAATCACAAATATTTGAGGTTGACTCAATTCTGAACAGAAGTTAATTCTGTCCAAATAAATATTTGAGGTTAACTCAAATACGTCGGCTAGGAGTTGATCCTAAGGATTGCAAAGTGAGGTTAACTCAAGCAGTCTCACACAGGAGTTAATCCGAAGGCCTAGACCATATACAAAGGTTGGTCTAGATTTGTTTCCAGAGGTTAACTCTGCACTAAATATATTCAGAAGCTAATTCTGATCAAAGTAGAAGGAATTTCCTTCCCACACGTAGCAGTACTCATATTGCTGAACACATAAAAAGCGCACAAGACTCTACGTCGCAAGTACCATCATTACGATCTCAGACGCAGCAATATTCCAGTTTGCTGCAATCAAAAAGGTACGCACATGATAAACGTCATCAGTGCTGCCTTCATGCCCTCACGTACCAGCATGACAAAAACTGCACAATAAAGGCAGAATAATTGGTTACGTTCATCAACTTCACTTATAGCAGCCCTACAAGTTGTTATAATCGTGAAATAATACATTCCGTATTATATCTCGACTGCTCTCATGCAGCAACTCATGCAAAGAAGTCGAAGTCATATCACAACGAAAGACTACCTCGCATAAAATTACCTACCTTCAATGGAGAATATTCCACATGGATCTCTTTCCATGATCTATTCAACTCTGTCATATACAGCATTAATAGTTTGAAAGACGTAGACAAACTATATTTCCTAAAAACCAGCTTGACAGGAGAAGCTGAAAAATTGCTCATACACTACGAAATATCTGACGCAAATTATCAACCAGCATGGCAACATTTAAAAGAGCGTTATTCGAATAAGCGAATCTTAGTAAATGTCCAGCTGAAGAAATTATTTTCACTCACAGCCATAACACATGATACGGCTGACAATATCAAAAGGCAGCTAGATAATATTACCGAAGCATTACTAGCTTTACAAAATCTAGGAATAGAAACTAGTAATTGGGATCCAATAATCATCCACCTCGCAGTACAAAATCTGCACCCAACTATAGATCAATTATGGGAACAAAGCCTCCAGAAGAGAACAGACTTACCAGATCTACAAACACTTACAAAATTCCTAGAATCACGCTTCAGAACATTGGAAATGGTCACAAGCAAAAATACGTCGTCCGATACGACATTGAGAAAGCAATTCTTACCCAAGCCTACATATGGGCTATATAACGAAAGACGAAATCCAAATACACTATGTATTCATTGTGGAAACTACCACTCTCTGTTTCAGTGTCCAAAGTTCAGAGAACTAACTATTGGACAACGACACGACGTCGTCAAAGGCAAAAATTGTTTGTCACATAATCACACCACACTAAACTGCACGAGTAACAAGCAATGTTACCATTGCAGAAAAAATCACAACACGTCGCTCCACTATAAACAAAGTCCAGGAGCAGCAAATTCAAATTCCCCATCTACTCAAGGGGAGGAAGAACAAGTACAAAGTTTTTTCACCTCCAATGTACAAAGGGCTTTACTCTCAACAGTTCTAATTAAAATCTCCTCATCAGCAGGAAAAACACACACATTCAGAATAGACTCTGGATCACAGGTCTCCATCATGACCGAAAGAGCGTACAAACGCCTCAATCTAAAAGGCTCTCCCACTAAACATAAATTAGTCGGCTTGGGCAATACATGGACAAACAAAGTCCAAAGCCAAACAAATGTCACCATACATTCACTACACCCTAACTTCAGCACAGAAGTAAACATGCTAGTGATCAAAAACATCACTAACGTATCACCATTTGAAACTATTAATACAACCGCAACCCCCGGAATATAATACAAGCCATGAAGTCGCCGAAGGTACCGACACATTAAAATGCCTTAACGTGCCGGGTACAACATGCAGTAAGAGCTCACTCTCACTGCTTTTTGTATACTCGTGATGGAGGAAGAACTAACATTTCATCTTAAACAGGTTCTAAAGTCCAAAACTATCGCTTCCACAGCAAAATGAAGTTAAAACAAATTGCAGCCAAATATGTTTTCTTTCTAATAGTTTTAAAACAAAGATAGCATGTGGAACAAATTTACAGAAATTATAGCGTTTGAACAAAATACAAGCAACTTTTATATGAAAAACTCCTGCAGTTTGACAAGGCAGGAAGACTGTGGATGTTGCCTGCTGACCGGCCCACTGCTTTCTTTTTTCGAATTTGTTCATGGCTTGTATCTTGCGGGGGTTACGATACAACCAAGTGGGAGCACATTCAGAACCTCACATTGGCAGATCCTACATTCTCCACGCCTGGAGAAATAGACATTCTACTGGGAGCAGACATATATGCTAAAATCATTTAATGAAAGGATCCACGAATACACCAATAGCGCGGAACACAAAACTAGGTTGGATTTTGATTGGGACAATTCCTACTCAAGAAGTCCTATCGCTGCTGACTACTCTCACCACTACCAAAGTGAATATAACAAATACAAAGACTACATCATTATCATCTCTACTCTCACCAGCGCCATCTCGAATACTCTTAGCAAACTCACAATTACAGCAGAATGACAAAATGAGCAATTACAAAGAGAAAAATATTCTCACCGCCAGATGGCGTCACGCTGCCTCTCATTCAGATTTAAATATTCTCTCCCCAAAAGATAAAAAATGTAAAAGCAAAATTATCCCCACTCTTGGCACCAAAAAACTCAATTCAAAAATCCCGCTATATTCAAATAAATTCAAGAACATCAACCGCCAAAATTCACTTCAAATCAAACCAGTGACAAGTGTTAATCGCAGTGCGACAAGTTTTATTTTATTTTTTATATTTTTTTTGGTTTTTATTAATTTTCAACTTTTGCAAAATGGAAGAACTTTTAGAAATATTCCATTCAGAATCGCTGGACTCCGCTGACGTCGATCTACCGCCAACACCTCCAGAGCTATCGGCACCTATAAAAAGGGTCAAACCGATCAGCCCTCTGCCTCCTACGCCAAAGAGACCAAGAAGGCTCCCATCAGCCATCATACGGCCGCCCCCACACGAGGTCCTGCCGGTTAAAATTTTACTTAAACCATTCGAAGCAAAACCAGTAGCACCCGGTATAGAAAAATTTAACATTAAGCCTAAAGCCAACGATGACTTTTTATTTTCTAAAATAACCAAAAGATATAGCCCAGGAATTAGGGTTTCTACGCAACCTCTGCTCGTTGCCACCGCAAAGAAACCAGAAATTCGTCAAACAGCATCCAGCAGCAAACCTAAGATGGCAACTCATCATACCAAGATGACAAATCGACCCACCAAAAGGGCAGGTTATCCTAAATCAGAAGATATCAAAGAAATGCCAAGTCTGCCTGCGAACTTGCAAGAAATTACACCAGCTAAAACAAACAGTGTGTCAACAGCTGACCAGAATTTTTCCAACACAGAAGGACGATCCTTTGCCACCACAAAAGCTGATTCGAAGGTCATGACAGAACAAAAATCCATAGGGATTCCACAATCCAGCTCCAAAGACAAGAAGGCAAATCAATGCGCAAAAACGTCAGACCATCCTAAACTGGCACCGAAGATCATAAAGCCGAATCTTCCGAGAAATCTGCATAAAACAAGGCCAGTAGTGAAAACCAAGCCTACATCAACCATCAGCAAGGCGCCTATTACCAGTGCGAAGACAAAAGCTGAAATTATTGTCACGGCAGAAGCAAAAAAGGAGATAATCGGCATCACTATGGAAATCAAAACCATGATAAAGGCCAGTCCGGACATGAAGGTAATGCTGAATACAATCCCCATGCCATGGGATGAAATTGTCAGCGCTAGCTAATGTCGATTTCCATTGATATTTTAAGAAAAGTGCACGTCAATCAATGAAAAACGAGTTCAATGGAACAACTTTTGACGCGATGAGATTGTAACAGTAGCTCATATCCGTGTAATTTGTCAGATTGAAATTTTCTGGGAACAATAACATCGCGAATAACGTAAAAACTATGAAAATTGTAATTTAAAAGATTTTGGCGTAATTGCGGATGAATTTGGTGGAGTTATAGTTGAAGATTGATATGTGATGCTCAATGACATTCAGTTGTGACATTTCTTAGATAGATGTGTGCGTATTCCGGTGTAACACCGCCGATTTTTCGAGTGTAACACCACAGGATTTTGACGTACACCATTTCTAGCAGTGCAGGTCAATGGAACAATTTTGGTGTAACACTACAAGAAAAGTGTAACACTTCTGCTAGAAAACGTGATCAATGGAAATCGGTATAAGTTGGGCTACTGTAGAATATACTGGGGCTGTGTGAAATTTTGGCTTTGTAAGTTCGGCATTCTTGTGGTTTAAGTGAACAAAATTTGAGATGTGCGAGGGAGAAAAGATTATAGAATTATAGATGGAGATATTTTTCAATTAAGCAGGCCACAGACGATACAACTGTTGGTCCAACTGTTGTACCAATCTGTGTTGGCATACAACCGTTGTATGGTGTGTGGGCCAATTGGTACGAAGCATCCAACAATCAAGCTCGGTTGGATGGTTGGATGTGCATGCAGGTAATTGCGTTGTAAAAAAACAAACCAAAATGGTGCCAATTAAGTATAAGGACTTCTGGGAAGAGTTTATTGATATATTATTAATTTTCAAAGACATAATCACAGCTGAAAAACAAATGCACATTTTCTTTTTTTTTGACAACCGATGACATTATTTCGGAAGAAATTATTGCTGATGAAATCGGTCCAACAGTTGTATCGTGTGTGGACTACCATACAACTGTTGGTCCAACGGTTGGTCAACAGCCGTTGGACCAACAGTTGTATCGTGTGTGGGCCGTTTTAGTCAAATGAGTTAACTTAAGGGCGGTATGCTAGAGCCAAGGAATTAGCTCAAGGAATTTTTCCACTTATTTCTTAAAGTAAAATTGACAAGGAATTTTTGACAATTTGGATTTGTCAATTGTGTGATATTTCTGACAATAAAGAAATAATAAAGAAAGTGAAGAAATGGATAATTCCCAATGAAAAATGAAGATAAACGTAAAACAATTTTTATTCGTCCATTTGTCATTTTAAAATTGATTCACCTCTTGTAAAATCGCCGTTCCTACGTTAAATTTTTCAATTATTCCACCTACGTCGAAATTCGGTGTATCGGTACTTATTTCTTGAAGAAATATTGACATAAATGGATTTTTCGACAAGAACGACATCTTTTTGTCAATCGAGAAGTAGAGTTTTTCTGTTCGAATTACTTTTCTCTAGCATACTGCTCCAAGGAATCGGCAAAGAGAAAAATTCCATGACACAACGAAGAAAATGAGGCATTTCTGTAAGGATTTTTGACGTATGTGGAATAATTGAAAAATTGAAGGAAGGAACGGTGGTTTCGTATTAAAATGAATGCACTTATTATCAATTGCAGTTTTCCGACATAATTTATTCTGCACAAGAGCACATATTATATATAATTGGAAATTATTCATTTCTTTATTTATTTTGTCAAATACAAATTGTAAACAATTTCTTGATAAAATATCAATTTTTCTTCAAGAAATAAGTGGAAAAATTCCTTGACCTAATTCCTTGGCTCTAGCATACCGCCATTTATCCGCTAAATGAACACAATACCGGGCATTAGTGAGGGAGTCTGTTTCAAGGCTTATGAAGTATTCTCGAGGGTTTTTAGATGGGTGTTATATTCAACCCAAATCCGGCTACTCACCCTTATTATAGTTGTCGACTCACCAAACCGACAAGCTCCGCAGTACTCTCACTTCACTTTTCGTATTGTTGTTGTCGAACGGTTTAACGTGACATTTTTCTTCGAAGCCTTATTATCGTTGTCACTTAAAGTGACATAGTATCAGGGCATGCGTCAGAATATGAATTACATTCATAGACAAAAGTGAGGCTTGTCTTATTTCGTGGTATTGTTGTCATTTTTGAAAGTATTTAAAAGAAAGAAAAAAACCATAAACGCGATGTATTTCAGCCACTAACGTATATATGTCAGTGATTTCAGGCCTTAAGCTATGAAAGGATGCTTCACCATAAAATCTTTCAAGACTACAAATTATTTTGTTGTTGTAATTTTTACACTAAAAATGCAAAAAAAGTTAGAAAAAACTATTGATTTTATGTTTTAATGAACAACTTAAAAAGCCGCTTGCATTTTCATTTTCCTGACACACATCTAACATCTGTCACTTATGAAAACCAAGTGAGTGAAATTGTCGCTTAACTATCACTTACATCGACTTTTCTTTATTTAATACGGCAACATGAGTACAACCCCTTATACAAAGATACAAGATATGGCCGATTCGAGAGGAATTTTTTGTGTTATACGTCATGAGGTGACTGAAGTCATAAAGTTTTGAAATACCTATATGAAAATATTTAACACAACGTTAGTTTCTTCGTTTTAAGCGTGAAACACAATTGGAGCGTTTCAGCCAGCTAGAGATTTGTTGACTTTGACTATAAATCAATGTAGAAGCACACAATTGGAGCTTTAACTTTTTTGCCAGCTTCAAGCTGGCTTGAGATTTGATGAAATTGCAAATTTCAAGCCCAATGACTGCCAACTTGAGGGAATTTTTAATGTTGCCAACTGTGCGAATGTGGAATATTAAATGAGAATGGTTTCTGTTGACACATTTAAGAAGTAAACAGCCCGAAAAATGTTAAAATGTGTTATGGTAGTATGTATAGAGGACGTGAAGTCCAAACTGCCAGCCTGAGCTGACAGATCACTCGGTAACAGCGTTGACACAGGGCGGCATGCTAGCACCTCGGCTATGTGGCGGAGAGTGTGGGGGGGGGGGGTTCCCAAAAATACATGCCGCTGTCACCAATCATAATCAAAAAAATTCTTCATGCCTACATACAAAAGCCTAGCACTCACTCAGTCCTGAAGGGACCTTTACGTCACTTACCTGCATTCCCATGAAGGCGCAGATCGTCTGCCTTCTTTGCCAAGGTCCATCCTCCATCGACTTTGGGTGGCACAATTGTCCAAAGTCCCTTGTTGACCTGTAATGAGAGAGAGAGACTAGGCGAACCTAGACGACCTTCATCTCATGAGAGGGGGCTCCGGGATGTGAAAGGAAGAAATAAGACCTCTCTAGAACTTCATTACGTTACAAGTGGAAATCATTTATTACTAGGTCTCAAGCCTCTGGCAAACATTTATCTCTTCAACACAAGAATATTATAACCGAGAAATAATATAGGAAAATCCCAAACAGCATTACTTGCAATTACCTTTACATGAGTTCCTCCACGAAGGCCTTCTGGAGCAACTGATCCTGAAATAAAATTTTTTTTCTTTTACAACAAAAGGATATAAGTATCCCAAAACAAAATCCGCCCGGGATTTCCTTCATACGACAGCACACAATTGTTTTTACTTCCGTAGAGTTCTACTCGTGCTAACTATATTAGGGCTTAGGGCCCACTTCCTGTTCTGTACCTATTGCCATATATACATATATAAATCATAGGATTGACTAGTGCCTTTATTCAACAATGGGGATCCAGGCATTGAATGTACGTATGCCGCCCTAGCGATATCCTTAAAATAATCTCTCATAGATAAAGAGGCATCTTCAGAAATCAAGCTCTAGATATAGAACGTTTACACATAGGTGAATGGCACTATCCTCCAGAGTCGGATCGCAAGCAGCGTAAGCGTTTATATATATATATATGCAATCGGACTGTTTCAAGGAGCCTCAACTCATAAATAAGGTAAGTACCTACATAATATGAATATTTCAAAGGAATTCAATTCACAACTATAATAATTATGCGTAAATATATAGATAAACGAAGTGTTTCTAAGGAATTCAATTCATAACTATAGTAAAGATATGTATAAGTAATAGGAATATTTCTAAGGAATTCCATTCATAACTATAATAATTATGCGTAAATATATAGATAAACGAAGTGTTTCTAAGGAATTCAATTCATAACTATAGTAAAGATATATGTAAGTAATAGGAATATTTCTAAGGAATTCCATTCATAACTATAATAATTATGCGTAAATATATAGATAAACGAAGTGTTTCTGAGGAATTCAATTCATAACTATAGTAACGATATAGGTATATAAGTAATAGGAATATTTCTAAGGAATTCCATTCATAACTATAGTAAATATATATATAAGTAATAGGAATATTTCTAAGGAATTCCATTCATAACTATAGTAAGGATATATATAAGTAATAGGAATATTTCGAAAAACTTAAATCGCACATATAGTAAATATGCATATATAAGTGCTAAGAATATTTCTTAAAATCCTACTTACAACTACAGTAAATATGCGTATCTATAAGCAATGGGGCTAATTCTATGACAGGTGACTCTTGTATAAGCACTCAAAAGGTCTCTCAGAATTCACATCTTGAATGTAGCACGTATATCTTCATGTGCTCGAAATATCTCTAAGTTAGTAGCCCTCCGATATTGCATGGATCTTCATCTACAGCCGTCGATAGTATCAATGTCGAGCCTTTAACGGACGGGAGATATATATATATGTATATACGGGCGAAATTCTCTGACTTGGTGGAGGTCCCTTTAACTACAGTTTGCGGGGTCCGCAGATGTGTCAGATATGCGATTAAATTTCGTGCTTGTCTATACGTGGACTTGGAAGCCGCATCTGTTTATTGTTAGGTTAAATTGTCTGAGCCCCATCCTGTAGCGCTCAAGCTATCGCGGTACGAGACTATATGTTGGCGCAAACGTGCCCGTTCTGTCAGTCGAATAAATATGTTTCTTAATTGATACGAAAATACCTGGTTAAATGGCCCCCACGTTCTAGGTTCTTCATGAGCTGTGATGATTTGTAAAATGATGATGGTGAATATCCACCGATTACCTAATCCGCCTGCTGAATTTTCTTTTTCAGATCTATTATAACAATCCTGGCATCAACTTTTCTCTTTTCTGGAGTTCTTATTTTTTTCTCTACCCATGCGGGTGGCAAATATTTGTCTCCTAGTGAGAAGAATATTTATAATAATAAAAATATATGCTTAGAATAAATAATTATTCCTTTGAACTTACGTGGGTTTATCCCTGATGTCGGTGGAAGTTCCTGATTTTTAGTCGCGTTTACTTTTCGTGGTTAGAAGATTTGACACACAGTGATGATGGTATTCTTCTTCTTTATCTGTCACATCGACAAAGCACCTGAGTGTCAGGAAACACATTTCTCTCGGTCGGGTGCGTTCAGTATGCGGTTTAGTTTAAGTCCAGCGTACATGCATCAGTATTTTCCATGTAGCATATTGCTACATGCAATGCGCTACGACCATAACAGGGCAGAGTGGTCTGCGCCACCCATGGTTCAGACAACGCTGAAAAATGGTCGACTGAGCTAGCCGGTCTTAAACATAGGCCTCATCACTGCGGGCGCTCAATGTGTGTCGCGACCCACGACCCAAGGCGTATTCCTCATCACTCGGATTCTACTTGCTCGATGACGCATCGAGGACACATCCCTGAAGTCTCGTCAGTCTTCGATCAGACCTCGACATCCTTCTTCGTGTGGGGAGTCAAAGGTACATCGACAAGCTGGTAACCTAAAAAATCCAGCCGGTCGATGCCTCTCTGCCTTCCTTCACCGAGATGCTGAGGAAGCCTTGCGATTAGTAACCTAAAGAACTGAT
This sequence comes from Dioctria linearis, assembly GCA_963930735.1. Classification (NCBI taxonomy): domain Eukaryota; kingdom Metazoa; phylum Arthropoda; class Insecta; order Diptera; family Asilidae; genus Dioctria; species Dioctria linearis. Next base: position 123,573,579 of record OZ005742.1, on the reverse strand, counting down.
CACGAGGCTTTCCCGGCGCAACATTTCACTCTGATCTCAGACTGGCGATTGTTCAGGGGTGTGTCTCCAAGGCGCCGTCGAAGTAGTGACATGCTGACACTCGTCCTATGATTTTCAGAGACTTATTTTCAAATGGGATACCTACGACAGGCTCTCTGTCGTAGGGTTACCATACGGGTGGGGATTAATATAGTGTAGCATTACTATGCTAGGGAGTAGGGAAAAAAAGGGAAAAATTGTACTATTGTCCAAACACGTGGAACACTTCAGTCTCAATGAATTGGCACACATTGAGTGAAGACGCTTTTCTCATAGGTTTGAGAATCGGAAATTTTGAAAAGTGGTCAAGGACTATTAAGACGCAGACAGTTCCTTTTATTGACCGAGGATAGGGACCTAGAAAATCAATGTACAGCTTTTGCCATGGTCTTTCTATCACAGACTGGACTCTCACAGGGGGTCGTAAAATAGTATTTGGAGCTTTCGTTTCCTTACACACGTCACAGGTGCCTACGTAATTTCTGACATCAACTGTCATTCGTGGCCAGTACAGATGTCTTCGCAGACGTTCCAGTTTTTTCCCTACACCTCCGTGTGAAGCTAGTGGCGGATCATGAGCCCTTCAAATGACGTCGTTGGCAAGCCCTCGTGGAATCCAAAGCTTCCACGCTTCTTCTTCCTGAATAAAATCGCCTGTTCTCGGAACAGTCCGGATATAAACGAAGTCATCCCTGACGCAAAGATCTGGTAGTTTGCCAGAAGTCGTTTTAACCTTATGCCTCAGTTCCTCATATTCCAACGAGTTGAAATATGGCGAACTAAGGTCAACTTCCGGGCCAGGATTTTCGTTTGTGTTCAGGCTGTCACAATGAATGCGTGACAGCGCATCAGGGACGACGTTCAGGCTTCCTTTTCTATGCTCAATAGTGAAGTCGAAGCCCTGAAGCTTCAGACTCCACCGTGCAAGTCTACCACTGAGGTCCTTTTGAGACATCAGCCATTTCAAGCTCGCATGATCCGTCACTATCTTAAACGGCATAAGTTCTATGAAGGGCCGGAACTTCTGCACACTCAAGATTGCAGCTAAGCATTCTTGCTCTGTGACGGTGTAATTTCGCTGTGCTGAGTTCAACTTTTTCGAGACGTAGGCTATTGGCTTCTCGTGGCCATCGTCATCCAGTTGAAGCAACACTCCTCCAATACCTTGTTGGCTCGCATCGCACTGGATAACGAACGGTTTGGTGAAGTCTGGACTCACTAGCAACGGAGCAGAAGTAAGTTTTTGTTTAAGTAGATCAAGGGACGTCTGGGCTTCAGTGTCCATTTGAACTGACTGGGGTTTTTCAAAGTGTCTATAATGGAGGCAGTCAAATCAGCATAGTTCGGGATGAACCGTCTATACGATCCCGCCATAGGCGTCGGGCTTTCCGAACAGTTTTAGGTGACGGATAGTCAACTATGGCTGAAATTTTGTCGGGGTCAGTTCTCATACCTCCCTTTCCTACAATGAATCTCAAGTATTTAGTCTCCTTGATGCAAACCTAATCTTCTCGACGTTGATAGTAAGGCCAGCTTTCCTCAAACAATCCGCTACACGTGCTAGCAGCATGAGATGAGTATCGAAATCTGAAGACAGAATTAATAAGTCGTCTAAATAGACGAGAACGTTCTCACGCAGATCGAAAGGAATGACTTTATCCATGAGGCGGCACATAGTTTGTGGAGCGTTGCATATGCCGAATGGCATCACTGTGTACTGATAGAGAGGATGACCAGGTACTGTGAAAGCGGTCTTCTCTCTGGAATCAGCGTCCAGTGGGATCTGCCAGAATGCGGCTTTCAGGTCCAGGCTCGTTATGTAATTTGCCGCAGGAAGTCGACTCAGAAGTGCGTCTGTCTGCGGTAGCGGATAGGCATCCTTCTTCGTAACGGAGTTGACTTTCCTGGCGTCAAAACAAAGCCGGACCTTTCCAGGCTTCCGTACCAGAACAACTGGAGAGGTCCAAGGACTCTGGCTCTCCTCTATCACACCCAGTGATAGCATTCGCTCTAAATCAGCATCCATCAAACTTTCCACTGCCGGTGAAATCGGATAAAAACGCTGTTTTATCGGGGCGGCGTCATTCGTTTCAATCTTGTGAGTGACCAGTGATGTTTTCCCAAGGCCTAAAGAGGCGAAAGAGGGGAAAAGCTGTTTTGTGGCTTCTAGGCGTTGATGATCGAGACTAGACAGAATGTGGCTGTCGGTGTCAGAGGTAGCTATTCCACTTGGACTCATTTCTGCGACTATACCCAGGACATCTGGAGCCAACTCAAATAGACGCCAGAAGTCTATTCCCAGATATAGTGCCTGTGTGAGCCCAGGAACCACGTGCAAACGCACGTTTTGGGTCTTACCACGGAAAGTGACGTCCAAATTCACATGACCATGAACGGTCGTCATGGCACAATTAGCTACTTCGACCTGTGTCTGATACTTCTTCCATTCGACATATGCTTCCGCAAGTTTCTCTAGAGCTCCCTGGCCTAGAATACTGTCAGTGGCACCACTATCAAGTAATCCATTCTCAGTTCGCCCGAGCAGCTTTACTTCGGCGTACGGTCGAATGTCGTCTGGCATCGACACGGAAATCTGTGCCAGTTTTTTCCTTTCTAGTTTCCTTCGTCGACAGTATTCCCGCCAACAAACAGTTGATCGTTTCTTTTACGGTCTCATATCCAGGTCAGGAAACATAATGTCAGCTAACTCCGCTATTGAGGAGAAGATTCGGTCTCTTGCTGCTTTGTATTTCTGCAGACGCGTATGATACGGCGTCAGCGGATGTAAAACTGGCTCACGCCCACTCGTCATAACAGAGCTTGGTGGCCGTTTCAACACAGAAATGACAGGAGGCCAAATCTCCTGCCCAGTAACCTTGTCAGCTACACGTGCTATAGGTGTCCACGGGACATCGAAAATTAAAGGCTCTTCTAGAGAAGTGTCTAACAATGTCATGGGCTCCCCAGAAGTGGAAGTGGGAGCTTGAAGATCTGCGGAGAAGTCTGCTAAGTTCTCCGCCTCTATCAATGCAATATTCGTACTATCGGGTGTTTTACTGATATCATCAGAGTCACTGCATGATATCAGTGGACATATCAGGGAATTATCGCTAGTGTCTGCTAATGGAGCGGACCTTCCTCCTTGTTCAAAGCTTGAACTGGAGTCTTCGATGCATTGATTGCTCGTGATGTCGACGCTGGTCGGAAAGAGGTGGTGGTATTCCCGACCCGTCTGAAGTTTTTCTGTTGACAATGAATGCAATCTGGCTTGAAAGTGTTCTTCCGTCCACATCCGTAACAGAACACAACTTGTCGTTCCTGCCGGCAATCTTGGTCAAAGTGACCGGGCTGGTCACAATTCCAGCAGGTTACATTTTTAGGGGTTGAAATAGCAGATAGTGAGACTTCCTCACTGCGTTCAGGTGACGTATTCAGTTCAGTCTCAGTCGAATGGTATCCATCCACCTCACTGACTCATTGTCCGCGATACGCGTTCCAACTACTTGCTGTCGCGATGCGCTTCTGCGTCGCTTGAATTTGATTCACAAGAATCCTGAGCTGGTGGATGGTGTTTGTAGGATGCAAACAAATTTTGTTTTGTATCTCTGGCAGTAAGTTTGACTTGACTATTTCCAAAAATTCAACGTCTGGCAACGGGTTCTGCAGTTGGTCTCGTAGCTGTACCAGGTGCTGGTAGTACGTAGCAAACGACTCCCCTGCTTTCTGCTTGCGCAACATAAGCTGGACCTTGACCTTAAGGTCGTCTTTCGGCACTCCCCATTCAGCTAATAGAGCTGCTTACACTTACTCCCATGACGGCGTGAAATTTTGCCCCAGGAGAGACCAGTACCAGTCCATTGCTGGTCCAGAAAGCAGAGTCGTCATGTGACGCACCAGCAGGTCGAAGTCTCCCTCCAAAGCCGAATAAGTCAAGGCTTCTACTCGAAATACAAATTTATCGCCTGTGAGCCGAGAGCTGTCACCGCTGTAAGATATATTCCACCTGCGGATAGGGCTGCCAGAACGTCGCTGTCCTATGCCTGCACGGCCACGATTAGGTGGTGGTGGTAGAGGTGGTACAAAGTTTGGTGCAGGCTGATTTCCAGGCTGACCAACAGCTCATGGAGGTCGATTAAAAGATTGTCTACGCAGATTGGGAAGATCGTCAGATGGTCTGGGATTACTCATAGCCGGAGGAGGTCGTGAAAAGTCTATTGGTGGCATTGCGGCTGCTACTTGCTGACGGACACTTTTTACTAACTCAGTCCGCAAAACATGGAGGCTCTGTTCGAGACCTTCACTTACCAAGTCCTGCATTTGTAAGCGTAAGCCTGCCATCAACGCATCCGTAGCTGGCGAATGGCCTTAAGGTGTACGCACTGGACTATCCTGTCGTGAGCTGGGGTTTGTAAACGTCTTGGAATGTAGACCTGGCATTCCTCGCGAAAGGGATCGTCGACTAGGTGGTGGCATTGTCAACGGAGGCAAGTCATAAGTCGGTGGTGAGTTCAGGTTGACTGACTTAGCGTGCTTCGTCCTGCTGCCGTCTACAGATCGGGCAGTTTGACCGCTCGCCGATCCACACCTTTAAGCAAGCCTTGCGGAACACATGTTCACAAATCGTGTTCACTGGCTTCCTCGGACCAGACCAGTCTCCTTCTAAACAAATAGCGCATTGGTCGGCCCCCTGTACTGTTGCACCGAGTGTTGGCGGAGGTGTTCTCACAGTAGCCATAGTAAGTCAAAATTGGAAAAGTTTTACAAACCAGAGATTTTAAGAAGAATGTCAGAGAAATTGCAAAAAAAAACCAAAAATTGAAGCCAACAGGCTCAAAAAAAATCGAAGCTAACGAGCTACTGGATTTAAAAATTTGAAAGTTGGGACAAGATACTATAATTCAAAAAAATGTCTTCCCAAACGTCCGAAGAAGTAAACAAATTCAGAAACACAGGGATTCGAGAAGTTAATTAAGGCTTCTCAAATCGAGACAATGTAAGTACTAATGAATTCAAGTTCAGAAACGGTAGCAATTTGAATAAAATTTACTTTCTAGCAGTTCAGTTCAGCGTCTCAAAAAGATTGCGATCAAAACTAACAGTTTAATCCAGCGTTTCAAAACTGTGAAAAATCAACGAGATCAAAAACAATTCTATCAAAACATTTCTCCTTCACCTCCCGAAGCCAACTCCCAACATAAGAGGTCTTCTGTCGCTCCCTCTCTCTCTACAGGTCAGATACAAAATACAGGCAAGTGACGTGAGTAGTGCATTGAGCAATTTGGTTGGGTTCTCACAGAACTCTGGGAAAAGTCAAGTTGGAGGTGTCAAAGGCTGAGAATGTTACCAGAGATTCTTCAGCCAGGCAGTTAGCAGTATGCCAACTCCTGATTACTGAAAATCTCCAGTATCATTTTCACCCCCCGAGAACTCTTCCTCCCCTCTTCCCGCATCATTATGTCCAGCTAGTCCGCCAATTGGGCAGGGTCATGAATCTGGTCAACAAATTAGCTGGAAGCCAAAAAGTCGTCTCACAGACTCATGACTCTGTCCAGCCAGCTGGCGAACAGAACAGTTGTCCGCGAGAACACAATCAAAAAAAATTTTTGTGGAGCCACCTACCATTTCCATGGCAGAAGGCCAGCGGGAAAGATCATCCAAAAAAAATTCCAAAAACTTTCAAACACTTCCATTACTTTACTTTAATTTAATTAACACTTTCAAAAACTTTACTTTACCAAAAATCAACTAACAAAATCCTATTGGACTCAAGTCTGCCTATAACTTCCACTGATTATGCGATTACCGAGTCAGACTATTTAGCTACAAGCCAAATGTCCATATCTCAGGTAATAGCAGTCCTCAGTAAAAGTCATAATTAGACCCCGAAGTCCAACTGAGGTGGCCCCACGTTGGGCGCCATTTTGTTATGGAACTATGTATAGAGTGATTGGTCAGGACGTGAAGTCCAAACTGCCAGCCTGAGCTGACAGATCACTCGGTAACAGCGTTGACACAGGGCGGCATGCTAGCACCTCGGCTATGTGGCGGAGAGTGTGGGGGGGGGGGTTCCCAAAAATACCTGCCGCTGTCACCAACCGTAATCAAAAAAAGTTCTTCATGCCTACATACAAAAGCCGACCACTCACTCAGTCCTGAAGGGACCTTTACGTCACTTACCTGCATTCCCATGAAGGCGCAGATCGTCTGCCTTCTTTGCCAAGCCCCATCCTCCCATCGACTTTGGGTGGCGCAATTGTCCAAAGTCCCTTGTTGACCTGTAATGAGAGAGAGAGACTAGGCGAACCTAGACGACCTTCATCTCATGAGAGGGGGCTCCGTGATGTGAAAGGAAGAAATAAGACCTCTCTAGAACTTCATTACGTTACAAGTGGAAATCATTTATTACTAGGTCTTAAGGTCACTTCTTACAAAATCAAATCGTTAAATAATCCAATATACCTCTTACAGGAAAAGCTCTTTTGCCAATGAAATTCTCTAACATACAAATTCATTAAAGCCTCTGGCAAACATTTATCTCTTTAATACAAGAATATTATAACTTGCAATTACCTTTACATGAGTTCCTCCACGAAGGCCTTCTGGAGCAACTGATCCTGAAATAAAAAATTTTTTCTTTTACAACAAAAGGATATAAGTATCCCAAAAAAAAATCCGCCCGGGATTTCCTTCACACGACAGCATACAATTGTTTTTACTTCCGTAGAGTTCTACTCGTGCTAACTATATTAGGGCTTAGGGCCCACTTCCTGTTCTGTACCTATTGCCATATATACATATATAAATCATAGGATTGACTGTGCCTTTATTCAACAATGGGGATCCAGGCATTGAATGTACGTATGCCGCCCTAGCGATATCCTTACAATAATCTCTCATAGATAAAGAGGCATCTTTAGAAATCAAGTTCTAGATATAGAACGTTTACATATAGGTGAATTGCACTATCCTCCAGAGTCGGATCGCAAGCAGCGTAAGCGTTTATATATATATATATATGCAATCGGACTGTTTCAAGGAGCCTCAACTCATAAATAAGGTAAGTACCTACATAATATGAATATTTCAAAGGAATTCAATTCACAACTATAATAATTATGCGTAAATATATAGATAAACGAAGTGTTTCTAAGGAATTCAATTCATAACTATAGTAAAGATATATATAAGTAATAGGAATATTTCTAAGGAATTCCATTCATAACTATAATAATTATGCGTAAATATATAGATAAACGAAGTGTTTCTAAGGAATTCAATTCATAACTATAGTAAAGATATATATAAGTAATAGGAATATTTCTAAGGAATTCCATTCATAACTATAACAATTATGCGTAAATATATAGATAAACGAAGTGTTTCTGAGGAATTCAATTCATAACTATAGTAACGATATAGGTATATAAGTAATAGGAATATTTCTAAGGAATTCCATTCATAACTATAGTAAAGATATATATAAGTAATAGGAATATTTCTAAGGAATTCCATTGATAACTATAGTAACGTTATATATAAGTAATAGGAATATTTCGAAAAACTTAAATCGCACATATAGTAAATATGCATATATAAGTGCTAAGAATATTTCTTAAAATCCTACTTACAACTACAGTAAATGTGCGTATCTATAAGCAATGGGGCTAATTCTATGACAGGTGACTCTTGTATAAGCACTCAAAAGGTCTCTCAGAATTCACATCTTGAATGTAGCACGTATATCTTCATGTGCTCGAAATATCTCTAAGTTAGTAGCCCTCCGATATTGCATGGATCTTCATCTACAGCCGTCGATAGTATCAATGTCGAGCCTTTAACGGACGGGAGATATATATATATGTATATACGGGCGAAATTCTCTGACTTGGTGGAGGTCCCTTTAACTACAGTTTGCGGGGTCCGCAGATGTGTCAGATATGCGATTAAATTTCGTGCTTGTCTATACGTGGACTTGGAAACCGCATCTCTTTATTGTTAGGTTAAATTGTCTGAGCCCCCATCCTGTAGCGCTCACGCTATCGTGGTACGAGACTATATCTTGGCGCATACGTGCCCGTTCTGCCAGTCGAATAGATATGTTTCTTAATTGATACGAAAATACCTGGTTAAATGGCCCCCACGTTCTAGGTTCTTCATGAGCTGTGATGATTTGTAAAATGATGATGGTGAATATCCACCGATTACCTAATCCGCCTGCTGAATTTTCTTTTTCAGATCTATTATAACAATCCTGGCATCAACTTTTCTCTTTTCTGGAGTTCTTATTTTTTTCTCTACCCATGCGGGTGGCAAATATTTGTCTCCTAGTGAGAAGAATATTTTTAATAATAAAAATATATGCTTAGAATAAATAATTATTCCTTTGAACTTACGTGGGTTTATCCCTGATGTCGGTGGAAGTTCCTGATTTTTAGTCGCGTTTACTTTTCGTGGTTAGAAGATTTGACACACAGTGATGATGGTATTCTTCTTCTTTATCTGTCACATCGACAGGGCGCCTGAGTGTTAGGAAACACATTTCTCTCGGTCGGGTGCGTTCAGTATGCGGTTTACTTTAAGTCCAGCGTACATGCATCAGTATTTTCCATGTAGCATATTGCTATATGCAATACGCTACGACCATAACAAATGGAAGAAAACTTATACAGTTAGTAAAAGTTTCTGTGGGACATAAAAAAAGCTCGGTATTATTTTTGCATATAACATATACATCTCAAAAACTATCTAAAAAAGCATGAATTTATCGTAGTTTTTGAAAATCGGATGCATTTCTATCTTTCTTTAATGCCACTTATGAATAAAAGTTCTCACCATAAACAAGTTAAAGCTGCAAATGTCAAAAACATCAATTGTGTTTAATTCGGGTTTTCCAGTCGAGTTTAGCAGAAAGCTGGCGATAAAGCTGCTTGAAACGCTCCAATCGTGTTTCAGCCTGAATCACTTCAGGAAAAGTAAAGAAATTTCCAAACAGACAAGTTTTTTCCACTGTGATAAGGACGATTGGAATTGAGACGAACAAATTTCTCACAATTCTCGCCAAAGGAGGCAAGCAACCTTAGAATATATAGCAAACAAAATTTGCCAAGATCAGGAGACTATACATAGGAGTAAGTGAGATGCTGGAATGAGAAGCTGTTGCATAATTGTCAAATGTACTTTTGTTTTGTGAGCAGATTTAGTCAACTTAAAATTCTTTTGTGAAATTTAACAAAAGTACCGAATCAATTTTTTTCAAAACTATTTATCTTTGAACTTTATTTAGTGCAAAGTTTTATAGTGCCACTAGTGCCTGTTAAAATCTTCATATCAATAAAAAAAAAAATGAAGGGTTCGAACAGTGCTTGCAACTATAAATTGTATTATAAACTAGGGAAATCCTGTTTGAGGCAACTGCACTATCTAAATTATCTTTTTTGTTAATAGACGCAGAGATTTATATAAACTAATTATGTGAATTGTTTCAAAATAAAGTAGAAAAAGAACATTTTTTACCACAGATGCTCCGTACAAAACCTTTGTTTACTTTTTGCCAATTGACAAGTTGTTTAGAATAGGTATGGCGTATGGCGCACATGTAAAAATGGACTACCAACACAACCAGAAATTCATGACGCAAAATCTGGCTTATCACCATTCTTGTTTGCTCTATATTCTAAGTGTTGTGTATGTTGTTAATGTAATAATAACACCAATGTATGCTAATTCAATGTGATTTATTTACTGATTACTTAACTAGGTTTTCATCTTAGATTATAAGTACACGAAGTGAGCTGATCAGAGATCCGTAGTAGACTGCCTTTGACTCTGTACATCGTGCATAGCGAGCAAGAGACATAACATCTTTCTCCTCCCCGTACAAAAGAATTCAGAATCGTAGTCGATCAGGAGGACGCGTTGTCCTTGTTGAACGTCGTAGAGTTGCTACTTGCATATGTTGTCACGGTATAATTTTACCTTAGTCAACCTCGTCTGTAAGAACTCTATGTTTGTGATAGTCCTGGAGTGTGTTTACTTTGATCCCCGCTGCCGCTTTGTTTATAATTTCAGAATTACCGAGTAATAAAAGCACTATGGATCACTAGACGACCAATGGCAGGAGAGCTAATCTTAGGCACCAACTACATGCGCCAACTTACACCTGACTGGTAGAAGACCCGACAGAATCGACAAGTAACTGCTGACACTGAAGACCGAGGCCATTATTCTATACACCTGTAATTAGCCATACGAATTACAATAGCACCGTATACAAGAAGCAGTACGTTACGTGATACTAACACGGCTTCGAGATACTGCACTGATACTGACGTTATTGGTACGAGTGATGCCTCCCTACACGAAACTTAGTCTCCAAGGGGGGAAAAGTAAGTCAGGTGGAACCCATCCTATGATATGCTCTAGTATTAGGAGCTTGCGCCTTACTACTGCAAACGTGCGGCAATGTAATATGAGAGTACCCAGAAAGACTTGCAGCTTGTTATGCCAGAGGCGTAAACTATGCCTACACCGCTCAAGCAATCCACGCCGAGGAAAGCAAATAGAAACATCTACACCAGACGGGAGACTGGAAGTACAGAACGTGATCAACCTAAATTCATATATTGTTTGCAACATAAAGAAAAATACGAAAATTGTAAAATGGTAATCTATTCACAAGTAGTATAGTAGTATTTTAACGAGGGATTCTTATGCGCTATCTTACTCTGTCAAGCTACTTAAATCTAGTTTATACTTTAGAGGCGACGGCGTTCCAATACGACTTCCCCTACATTATAAGACAACTGTAATAACAAATACCGTGACTAGTAAATGAACGTACTGAACTGAAAAAGTTTACCTGAAGGGCTGGAGACTGCCAACCATACTCCGAAAAGGAAACTACTGCTGTAGGATGCCGGCGCTGTCCTTTCCAAGTACTGTCATTAGAAGGCATGGAAATAAAGAGATTTCCCTACTAAAATATGAGTAACGAGTGTTCCCACCAGCACTCCAGCGACAATCGTGTTCAATGCGGCTACAAAAGGGAAACAAAAGGAAAAGCAATCATCAAAAGAGACGTATGAAAAGAAAAGATGAATGTAAACATAACCTTCTTCGGGAACATCCTTAGACGAATTTACCCTATGAATCCGGTCACAGACATTGTCAAGGAGAAAATCCTTGCAGAATCCTGGTCGTAGATATCACCTGTTGTCGAATTAAGCCAAGAATCACTCGCTTTCCGCCTTTGTAAAAGATCGCCGTTATTACTGGGAATAGCTATGTATACCAAGCGGAAATCTTTTAGCACCTCAGCACTTGGCATGCGGAAGCACGAAACGTGTAAAAAATGGAAAAATAATCATACTGGAAAATCAACATCTTCAGGGCTCGAATTTGAATTCGGAACAATTTCCCGGTAAAATCACCATGCCTGCCAAAATCCTGTAGAAGTAGTACCAGAAATCTAAAGTTATCACAACTCACGACGGAAAACACGGAAGCATTTCATAATTACATAGAACATACAGAACAAAAAAACCTATGTTGCGATATTTATGCGGCACCACGAAGGCAAACTAATTACGAGCACAAGATTTTCGCACCCTAATATCCGACCTAACTTGACCTTATTTCCGCCCGGCAAAGCCTATAAAAGGGCCGCAAGACCCAGAGAAGCTCTCTGTTAATTCGCGGTGTTTGAGGGCGCTGGACAGGACGACACACGTAGTGAGAAAAGTGACATTCCAAAAACAGCTGGTAGAAGTGCTGAACGATTGACAGCCGAGTGACTGAAGTGGAGGGAACGGATAAGAAGAATTCGGCTAAGGAAAATTTTGGATGGCGACTGGAGGAACGTTCGAATACATGACAGAGACAGTCACGGACAAAGATAAGTTGGGTGGTATATGTGTATGTTTTTTTTTAAATTGATTTTTGCTGTAAAGTACTCAAGGATAGAAGAGGGTAGCGCAGTAGGAAGAACTTGCTTATTATTTTTTTTAAATTTAAGATTTGCTAAAGGGGTTTTTTTTCTGGGTTAGTTACGATCATTTTTCTTTTTTTTGAATATTTCTTCCAATCTAGTAACTAATCAATTTCGCTCCATCTATCGTGGGAGTGCATGGTATCCTTAGTTATTCTTATTGAGATTATTAGTGTTAGTGAACCGCTTCTTGGGCTTATTTTGTACCATTTGATATATTGACGTAGCTTTAGTTATTTGTATTCTTATTGAATTCTTTTTTATTACCTTCAGGAATTATTTTTAATTGTTTACTTATTTAGCTGTACGTTATCTTTTTGAGATTTCCGATGATTCCTTCATTTTTTTTTGCTTCTTTAGTTTTAAGCTCATTAATAATAATAATAATAATAAGCTCATTATTTAAGTATAGCATGTTAATATAATTTTCTGGTTTACCGGGAATTAGATTATCCTTTGCTTGAAATTTGTGTTTTTCTTGCGTTTCTTGAGATATAGACAATCCCACCCTGCTTAGATTGACACCTCGTGCCGAGGATTCGCACTACAATTAAATAAAACACCCAGGAGTTTCGTAATTGCCTCCTGCTATACTTGCAATTACGTGGCGCCCAATCAGCATCTGGGGGAAATTCACGAACTCGCCCCATCTCACTGAGCTCGCCGTGCGCCTCCACCTGCCATCGTCACAATTCCTCCCGGCTGTTGGCTAAACCAAGCCGATCAGCACTACACACTGCAGCCCATAACTTGGGCGCATCAAAAGTCAACATTAAAGGCAGGAGAAAGTGACAATTTGGCGCCCAACGTGGGGCTCGAAAATTTTTGATTCAATAATATATCTTCCCGGCAGATGCAATCCATTTTTTTTCATAAGTGTATTTAGAAAAAAAAACCCTAAATAATAATAATAAAAAAGGGGGAACTGGAAAAAATAAGATCTTGATTTATTTATCTAAGATTAGTAGTAGTAATGAAATTTTGGCTGCGTATTATTTTCGCTTGTCGGTGATCGTGCTGTCGCTTATTTCATTTTGTAGGTGCTGTTAGTGACTCATGTACATAGCTGGATGTCCTAGGAAGTATTATTAATATCGAGACGCGGTAGTTGGAGTTGGACTTTTATCTCTACACCGCTTAGGAGCTTTGGAAATTGAATGGTATTTTATTAAAGAATACACGGTAGACACACCCGCACAGAAGTTGTTTTGTTATGTGCCTTATCTTGTATAATCGCGTTCTTTTCTTTCCTTATTCCAACATAGCTGTTGTTCATCATATCTACATAATTGAGGAATACATTTTAGATAAACCGGCACTGAACTTTGTTTTGTTTGTATTTTGTCGTGCAAAACAATAATTTTCTTTCCTGTCCTACTCTGTTGTAGCTGCGGCGTACGTCTGACAATTGGAGACTGTAGGTTTGATTAGACGATTTAATAAACCGTGAGTCCACTTAATCTGGTTTTTGATTTAGTACATTTGGTTTAGTTTCGGTACCCCTGGCACTGCCATGGAGATTAATAGATTGTCATAGGATGAATTGTCGTATAAGATGCAGGTCAGAGGACTGCAGATAGACACGGTAGACGTAATGAGGAGGTCACTTCGTGCGGCAAGGAGCATGGAACGTAGGGGCTCTCTCACCTCGTATCCCGAGTATCCTTTCACGTTCGCTCAGGACAAGCAAGCGATAAATGCAAAAATCGCAGAAATCAAGAAGCTTCTGTCCACATTTTCGGTAGAGGGACAAACTTCTGAATAATTAAAAATAGTAACCAAAATTGAGTGGTCTATGTCACGACTGAATAAGTCGCCCGTGGAAAGCGACGAGGAAATAGACAAGAAGACTCTCAAGACTGAATTGTTGCTTCTGCTGTCGAGCCTGGACGAAGCGGCAGGAGTTGATGATGATAATCATCTGAGCGCAAAAGAGGAGTCTATAGATGGTTCCACCCAACACCATAGGGAAAGGTCGACCGGCCACTGTGGAAGCCTCAGAACTAGAAATCAATGCCGCCAGGCCGCTACAGAGCCCATCAGTAAGCCTAGTTAATATTGCTAAGTGGGATGTTAAGTTTTCAGGGGAAAAGGGGGGGCTATCATTAAATTCTTTTTTAGAGCGTGTCGATGAATTAAGTGAAGCTAGAGGGGTGAGCAAGGTGCAACTGTTAAAACTCTTTTCAGGGAAAGCTCTCGTGTGGTTCAGAGCGGTACGAAAAAGAATTTCCAAGTGGGATTTATTGGTTAAGGAACTCAAACTTGAATTCCTTCCCGCAGACTACGATGACCGGCTACTAGAAGAAATACGCCATCGAACTCAGTGCAAGGAAGAAACAATTGGGCTATATGCAGCTGTGATGACTAGCTTGTTTGGTCGACTAGCTGTTCAGTTAACCGAAGCTCAGCAACTGACGATCATATGTAGAAACCTGAACCCTTTTTATCAGACACAGCTGGGGCTGTCGAGCCCTAAGTCAGTGGCTGGACTCATCGAATTAGGTCGAAAACTGGAAACGGTTAGGGCTAGGGTTGAAGCATTTTCACCTCCACCTCCCAGGAGGAATAATAATCTATTGGAGCCAGATTTAGCCTATCTGGACACCAGTGTAGATCACTCACTGGAGACAATTAATTTACCCGGCAGATCAATTACCTGCTATAATTGTAATCGAGCAGGCCATATGGTGAGGCAATGTAGAGAGCCTAGGAAGTGCTTTGGTTGCGGTAAGATAGGGGTTATAAGAGCAAGTGTCCCAGGTGCTCGGGGAACGGAGAACGAACTCAAGAGCGAGCAGATCCATGAGTTCACCTGTCGATTTGAAGTCTGCTCATAGCATTAAGAACACGAAAAAAATGAATTTTGTTGGATTGAACACTAGCTTTCGTAGTCTAGGAGATAAGAACGTAAGGGAGTTCGTAAACAGTAAGATGGACTTTGAACACAGAATTAGGAAATTAAGACCGTCCTGTCAGAAGGACGTAGAAGTTACCATTAAGGATGATAAAATAAACCTTGGAAGTAAGAAGAAAATGAATTACGAGAGGAAGAGTACCTCAACACGTAAATATCGGGAAGCTAACAGGACGGAGATATTTCGAGATACTGGTCCGGCAGTTGTACTAAATTTCGTGATCGACCACTGGGCAGGGGATGTACGACCCTACCTTAAGGTCTCGATATATGGACTAGAATTGACGGGGCTACTAGATTCAGGGGCCTCTAGAACCATCGTAGGGAGACCAGGCTGGGAGACATTAAGCAAAATTGGTTGCTCATTAGATAAGTCGAGAAGTAAGGAAGTTACATACGTTAGCGGATGGAACCAGTATTAAGGTCTTGGGCTCAGTAACAGTACCCATTGAGGTTCAAAGTAGAGTTTGCTTGTTAGGGGTTCTAGTTATCCCATCGTTGCCACAAGCGCTCATATTGGGGGCGGATTTTTGGGCAAAAATGGGTATTGTACCCAACCTAAGTGAAGACGAATGGCATTTTTCTAGCAACCCCAAGAGAAACCTTGCAATCATTGGTGGAGAAAGTTCGCCTCAGTGAGGAGCAGATGAATGCCTTAGATGATTTTATCGAGGGTATTTTTAAGCGGATGCCGGAAGGTCTTGGGCGAACACACCTGGTAGAACATAAAATCAAGACGAGCTCAGACCCCATCAAACAGCAATACTACCCAGTGTCTCCAGCTGTCCAAAAACACATTGATGAGGAGTTAGACGAGATGCTACGAGATGATGTAATCGAGCCATCAAAGAGCCCTTGGTCATCTCCAGTCGTATTAATAAAAAAAAGATGGTCGATTTAGATTTTGCATAGATTACCGCAAGCTCAATAAGGTGACTGAACGCGATGATATCCACTACCGTATATCTCAGCAACGTTGGATAAACTTAGGAATGCGAGGTACCTAACTTCACTGGATATTAAATCAGCATATTGGCAGATTCCAGTGGAAGAAGCCTCCCGACCACTGACCGCGTTTACTGTACCTGGTAGGGGCCTATATCAATTCAAGCGGATGCCTTTCGGACTACATAATGCACCGGCTACGTGGCAACGGTTTATTGATACGATTCTAGGTGCTGATCTGGAGCCGCACGTCTTCGTCTATTTGGATGATATCATCGTAGTCACTCCAACTTTCGGGAAACATGTCGGGGTATTAAAAGAAGTGTTCAACCGACTTCTAGATGCAGGCCTCAAAGTTAGTCGGGAGAAATGTCAGTTTTGTCGACCCGAATTGAAATATTTAGGATACGTCGTTGATAAGGATGGTTTACATGTGGATCCCGATAAGGTACAGGTATTTTGAATATCCCGCCACCTTCGCATGTCAGAGAAGTACGACGATTTTTGGGTATGATATCTTGGTACAGGCGGTTCATCCCGGAATTTGCGAGTCTAGTTAGCCCAATTACGGGCCTCTTAAAGAAGAATAAAAGGTTTGTATGGAGCGAGGATTGTGAAGATGCCTTCTTAAAAGCAAAAGAATGCTTGGTTTCAGCTCCTATTCTTACCTCTCCCGATTACAATTTACCATTTGTGATTCAAACAGACGCGTCGGATTACGGACTAGGAGCTGTACTTTCGCAAAAGTATCCGGACGGCGAAAAGGTGATTTGTTATCTTAGCAGATCGTTAACAAAAGGTGAGAGGAAGTTTTCTACTACGGAGAAAGAGTGCCTTGCGGTGCTATGGGCAGTAGAAAAACTGAGGCCTTATATTGAGGGCATTCATTTTGATGTTGTTACTGATCATTATAGCCTTGTTTGGCTTAATAATTTGAAAGACCCTTGTGGGAGACTGGCGCGGTGGGCCGTAAGGCTACAACAGTTTGATTTCAAATCATCCATCGGAAGGGGAAGGATCACGTTGTACCGGATATGTTATCACGGACAGTACCCATATCCACTGTTTCAGAGGGGGTACCGGATAAATGGTGGAATAAGATGGTGGAGCAAGTGCAGCAAAACCCACTGAAATACCCCACTTGGAGGTATGATGGCACTAAACTTTTAAGTACGCTAAGGCAAAATTTCCTAATCTGGGGGAGGGCAATGAATGGAAAATTGTAGTCCCAAAAGGCAGGAGACATGCAGTGTTGCATGAAAACCATGACGACAAGCTAGCGGGTCATATGGGCGTTTATAAGACATATGGTAGGTTATCTGGGAAGTTTTATTGGCCCAAAATGAGGAAGGACGTCGCCAGTTATGTAAGGAAATGTAAGGTGTGTCAGGATATAAAGCCTGAGCACGCAAAACCAGCGGGTTTAATGACAGAGCGGAGGAGGGTAAGCCAACCTTGGGAGGTGATATGCGTGGACTTTATTGGCCCTCTCCCACGTTCTTCTCGCGGCTTCGCTTATATTTTAACAGTGGTCGATTATTTCACAAAGTTTCCGCTTTTAATTCCACTTTGCTCGGCTACGGCTTCGACACTTTGTCGTGAGCTGGAAGATAAAGTGTTTCTCTTATTCGGAGTTCCTAGGTTCATTATCAGCGATAACGGACCCCAGTTCCGTAGTAGGGAGTTTGCTAAGCTCGCTGATTATTATAGTACAAGTATTTCCTATACGGCGCATTACCACCCACAGGCGAATCCAGCAGAAAGGGTAAACCAGATTATAAAAACTACTCTAAGAGCATACGTATCGGAGAATCATAGGGAATGGGACAAAAATCTAGCAAAAGTAGCTTGCGCGATAAGAACCGCAAAGCATGAAGTCTTGGGCGTAACACCGTATATGGCAAATTTTGGGCGGGAAATGGTCGTGAAAGGCCAAAGCTCCGCAATACCTAATGAGGGCTTTATGGTCGACCGTAGCTATTCCAGTACCAAAAGCGTAGGAGCGTTGGATAAATTACGCGAGTATATAAAAAATAAGTTAGAAGAAGCAGCCAGGAAAAACAAGAGGAGCTATGATTTACGTAGACGTGATGTGTAATACCTCCCAAACGAATTGGTGTGGAGGCGAAGCTTCGTTCTTTCTGATGCGGCACAGCATTATGCGGCCAAATTGGCCCCGAAATATCTCGGACCCTTCAAGGTTGTGAAAAGGGTCTCCCCATGGACATATGCGTTAGTGGACGAAAGCGGTAAAGATAAGGGTGTATGGAATGTTAAAGACCTGAAACCATATTTCCAATGAAATTAGGAACCACTCGATGTTTGATTTTTTTTTTATATATATAGCACCAAAATAAACTATTAAAGGAAAATTTAGGGAATTTTCCGGTAAGTAAGGGTGGGATTGTCACGGTATAATTTTCCCTTAGTCAACCTCGCCTGTAAGAACTCTATGTTTGTGATAGTCCTGCAGTGTGTTTACTTTGATCCCCGCTGCCGCTTTGTTTATAATTTCAGAATTACCGAGTAATAAAAGCACTATGGATCACTAGACGACCAATGGCAGGAGAGCTAATCTTAGGCACCAACTACATGCGCCAACTTACACCTGACTGGTAGAAGACCCGACAGAATCGACAAGTAACTGCTGACACTGAAGACCGAGGCCATTATTCTATACACCTGTAATTAGCCATACGAATTACAATAGCACCGTATACAAGAAGCAGTACGTTACGTGATACTAACACGGCTTCGAGATACTGCACTGATACTGACGTTATTGGTACGAGTGATGCCTCCCTACACGAAACTTAGTCTCCAAGGGGGGAAAAGTAAGTCAGGTGGAACCCATCCTATGATATGCTCTAGTATTAGGAGCTTGCACCTTACTACTGCAAACGTGCGGCAATGTAATATGAGAGTACCCAGAAAGACTTGCAGCTTGTTATGCCAGAGGCGTAAACTATGCCTACACCGCTCAAGCAATCCACGCCGAGGAAAGCAAATAGAAACATCTACACCAGACGGGAGACTGGAAGTATAGAACGTGATCAACCTAAATTCATATATTGTTTGCAACATAAAGAAAAATACGAAAATTGTAAAATGGTAATCTATTCACAAGTAGTATAGTAGTATTTTAACGAGGGATTCTTATGCGCTATCTTACTCTGTCAAGCTACTTAAATCTAGTTTATACTTTAGAGGCGACGGCGTTCCAATACGACTTCCCCTACATTATAAGACAACTGTAATAACAAATACCGTGACTAGTAAATGAACGTACTGAACTGAAAAAGTTTACCTGAAGGGCTGGAGACTGCCAACCATACTCCGAAAAGGAAACTACTGCTGTAGGATGCCGGCGCTGTCCTTTCCAAGTACTGTCATTAGAAGGCATGGAAATAAAGAGATTTCCCTACTAAAATATGAGTAACGAGTGTTCCCACCAGCACTCCAGCGACAATCGTGTTCAATGCGGCTACAAAAGGGAAACAAAAGGAAAAGCAATCATCAAAAGAGACGTATGAAAAGAAAAGATGAATGTAAACATAACCTTGATGGAGCCATCCTCGTATTGAAATTTTCTTCTTCGGGAACATCCTTAGACGAATTTACCCTATGAATCCGGTCACAGACATTGTCAAGGAGAAAATCCTTGCAGAATCCTGGTCGTAGATATCACCTGTTGTCGAATTAAGCCAAGAATCACTCGCTTTCCGCCTTTGTAAAAGATCGCCGTTATTACTGGGAATAGCTATGTATACCAAGCGGAAATCTTTTAGCACCTCAGCACTTGGCATGCGGAAGCACGAAACGTGTAAAAAATGGAAAAATAATCATACTGGAAAATCAACATCTTCAGGGCTCGAATTTGAATTCGGAACAATTTCCCGGTAAAATCACCATGCCTGCCAAAATCCTGTAGAAGTAGTACCAGAAATCTAAAGTTATCACAACTCACGACGGAAAACACGGAAGCATTTCATAATTACATAGAACATACAGAACAAAAAAACCTATGTTGCGATATTTATGCGGCACCACGAAGGCAAACTAATTACGAGCACAAGATTTTCGCACCCTAATATCCGACCTAACTTGACCTTATTTCCGCCCGGCAAAGCCTATAAAAGGGCCGCAAGACCCAGAGAAGCTCTCTGTTAATTCGCGGTGTTTGAGGGCGCTGGACAGGACGACACACGTAGTGAGAAAAGTGACATTCCAAAAACAGCTGGTAGAAGTGCTGAACGATTGACAGCCGAGTGACTGAAGTGGAGGGAACGGATAAGAAGAATTCGGCTAAGGAAAATTTTGGATGGCGACTGGAGGAACGTTCGAATACATGACAGAGACAGTCACGGACAAAGATAAGTTGGGTGGTATATGTGTATGTTTTTTTTTAAATTGATTTTTGCTGTAAAGTACTCAAGGATAGAAGAGGGTAGCGCAGTAGGAAGAACTTGCTTATTATTTTTTTTAAATTTAAGATTTGCTAAAGGGGTTTTTTTTCTGGGTTAGTTACGATCATTTTTCTTTTTTTTGAATATTTCTTCCAATCTAGTAACTAATCAATTTCGCTCCATCTATCGTGGGAGTGCATGGTATCCTTAGTTATTCTTATTGAGATTATTAGTGTTAGTGAACCGCTTCTTGGGCTTATTTTGTACCATTTGATATATTGACGTAGCTTTAGTTATTTGTATTCTTTTTGTAATTTGCTTCTTGAAGATATAGCAATTGTTTCATTTCGCGTCATACACTATTCTTAGTCTTATTGAATTCTTTTTTATTACCTTCAGGAATTATTTTTAATTGTTTACTTATTTAGCTGTACGTTATCTTTTTGAGATTTCCGATGATTCCTTCATTTTTTTTTGCTTCTTTAGTTTTAAGCTCATTATTTAAGTATAGCATGTTAATATAATTTTCTGGTTTACCGTGAATTAGATTACCCTTTGCTTGAAATTCGTGTTTTTCTTGCGTTTCTTGAGATATAGACAATCCCACCCTGCTTAGATTGACACCTTGTGCCGAGGATTCGCACTACAATTAAATAAAACACCCAGGAGTTTTGTAATTGCCTCCTGCTATACTTGCAATTACGTGGCGCCCAATCAGCATCTGCGGGAAATTCACGAACTCGCCCCATCTCACTGAGCTCGCCGTGCGCCTCCACCGGCCATCGTCACAATTCCTCCCGGCTGTTGGCTAAACCAAGCCGATCAGCACTACACACTGCAGCCCATAACTTGGGCGCATCAAAAGTCAACATTAAAGGAAGGAGAAAGTGACAATGTGTCGATGACTCGTTTCGGACATTTTTAGGTCCTTCAGGATTTCGGCTGGCGTGACTTCCTTCGGTCGAACTGGTAGCCTCAGGTTGTATTTTGGTAGGTGTGAGTT
Source organism: Dioctria linearis (assembly GCA_963930735.1). Lineage (NCBI taxonomy): Eukaryota > Metazoa > Arthropoda > Insecta > Diptera > Asilidae > Dioctria > Dioctria linearis. The sequence goes on along the minus strand of OZ005742.1, from coordinate 123,552,286 downwards.
TTGTGCATTTGCTAGATGATCCGTTGGTGGGCTGAGAATTCTGTTAGATAGGTTTGTGTTCGTTAGGTCGTGGTCGGTTTTCTTGTCAGGTATTGTATTTGTATTTGTCTGTGGCTGTTCACTTATTTGTCCTTTTATAAAGTTCTCGATTAATGACGGATTGTCGTTTGATTCTTTACAACACGTTGATCTCAGTTGATCGATATGACGAAGATGTTTTTCGTCATCAACTTGTACAATATAATGTAGCTTTCCTTTTCTTGCATAAATCACTCCGAATTTCCACTTAATACTTCGATTATTGTAGAATCTGGCCTCAACTAGATCCCCCACTTGAAATTCTCTAATTTTTGTATTAACTAAGTCTCGTTTTGCCATCAGTTTATTGTGTATATTTGGTGCAATTAAGTCGATCCGTGTACGCTATAGTCCCTTCAGCATCAATTCAGCTGGACTGACTCCTGTCGTGGAATTGGGAACTTTCCTATATTGCATCAATAAACGACATAATTTGCTGTGAAGATCTCTATTCTCTTCCATCATCGTTCGTAGACCTTGTTTGATTGTGAAGACATATCGCTCGGCCTGGCCGTTCGTGGCTGGATGATATGGAACGCAGTACTTATGAACTATTCCATTTGACTTTAAGAATTCTTCAAATTCGGTCGATCGAAACTGAGTCCCATTATCCGATACCAATGTAAGAGGAAGACCAAAACGGGCAAATATGTCCTGCAGTATTTGCTTGGTGCGGTCGGATGAAGTAGTTTTTGTTGGCACTGCTTGGACCCATTTTGAGTGGGCGTCCACTACAATTAAGAAGTAGGTTTCCATGAATGGCCCTGCATAATCTACATGGATTCTTTGCCATGGTTGCTGCGGGTAGTCCCAGGGGTGTACTGGAGATTTCAGCGGATTTACTTTAAATTTAGCACATCTTGGACATTGTCGTGCAAGTGTTTCAATGTCGTGGTCAATTCCTCGCCACCATACGTAACTCCTGGCGAGGGCTTTCATTTTCACAATACCAGTGTGTGCTGCGTGCAATGCGTCGAGTACTCTTTTACGTAAGGCTTTGGATATCATCACTCGTATTCCGTTGAATATGCAGCCATCGTGAAGTGAGAAGTTACTGTGCGGTTCTCAAAGAGGCAGAGTACTACTGGATCGTAAGGCAAGGTAGTATTTTCGGTATTCTTCATCTTTCATTGTTTCCTTCCTAATTTCATTGCAGTCAACTGGAAGTGTATATATTTGTTGAATCTCAAAAATAGCATCATAGTTACATGTTTCATTTGGTGTATTTAAATGAAATCGTGAAAGATAATCGGCATTACTATGATCTTTTGTATTTCTGTATCTAATGTCATAATTGAAACCCGACATAAAATTGGCGTAATGTAGCAATCGAAGAGCGGAGGCCGCTGGAAGGTCGTTGCTAACCAATGGTTTATGGTCAGTTACAAGGGTAATTTTTCTTCCGTAGCAGTACTGGAAGAATTTCCGTAAACCCCAGACGATCGCAGTAGCTTCCTTGTCAATCTGTGAATAATTTGCTTCTGGTCTTTCCGCTCCGGTGTTGGTAATATGTGAAATTACTGCTCCTAAGCCTGTGGGTGAAGCGTCAGTGGCTAGCATAAGAGGTAAATCTGGATTGTATGACATTAAAGTATCAGCACTGGTTATTTCCTTCTTCAAACTTTCAAAAACTTCTTTACATTCCTTTCTCCATTCGAATTGAACTCCCTTTTTGAGAAGATTATTTAGCGGCTTTAATTTACTGGCTAGGTTTGGCAAAAAATTTTGGTAATAATTTACCAGGCCCAGAAATGTTCGAAGCTCTGATAGGTTTCTTGGCTGGTGACTTTTAGTGATGGCTTCAACTTTGTCAGGCATAGGCCGAATACCGTCAGCATCGATGACGTGACCCAAGTACGTTATTGAATTTAGCAAGAATTGGCATTTTACTTTATTGAGATGCAGATCATTTTTGCGTAACCTTTCAAGGACCCCTACAAGATTTTGATAACAATTCATTATATGTTCTTCCTTGAACCATGATGTCATCAAAGAAACAAGATACTCCAGGTAAGTCATAAAGAATGTGATCCATGTACCTCTGCCACATATTTGGTGCGACCTTTACTACAAACATTAGCCTCTTAACGTTGTAGTTTCCTCGATGGGTACTAATTGCTTGAATTTGTGCACTATTCTCATTAACACACATATGCAAATACTCTTGATGTAAGTCAAGCGTGCAAAAGAATTTTCCACCTCCCATCTTTGCAAAATTATCTTCCACGCGAGGTATAGGATAGTTATCATCACAGATAACACGATTAACTGTGGCCTTGTAGTCTACACATAATCTTAATTTCCCATTCTTTTTGATAACTGGAACAACTGGGGTTCCCCAAGGAGCATGGTCAGTTTTTTTCAATTATACCACATTTTTCAAGACGGTCGAGTTCCGTTTCAATTTGTTCTCTCAATGCGTACGGCACTGGACGCGGCCTTACAAAAATTGGTATAACTTCTTCAGCTTTTAATTTAAATTAGCACTTGTAATGTGGTATAGTTCCTACAGCATCTGTAAATATAATATATCGGCATATTTTCGAGTAAGAAGGTCGATTTCCTTTCTACATTCTATTTCCGAGATATCGCTTTGTATTTGATTTACTAGATTGACCTCTAAGCCCAATTTCCTAATTAAATCTCTTCCCATTATTGAAGAAACGTTCTGCCGTAAAACGTAAATGTCACTGCACACAGATTTATTTTTGTAAAAAATATCAACCTTACATGTTCCAAGTGGATAAATAACTTCGCCTGTGTAAGTTTTTAAACGCGTAGATGTTTTCACCAACGTAGCTTTAGGACATAAACTTTTATAAGTCGATTCTGAAAATGTTGATACTGCGGCTCCGGTGTCGTATTCCATCTTACAGAGTTTATTATTTACTAAAACGTTGACTAACACCTTACCAGTTTCGATAAAATTGCAATTCATAATAGTTTTCATGTAATATTCTTCGCCGCTTGTATTATCCGATTCTATTTCATTGACTTATTGCTCATGCAAACACTACGTACATGGCCCTTTTTATTGCATTTAAAACATCGTAAATCTCTCTCTGTACATTTGTTGGCCATATGGCCCGCATTACCGCATCGGAAGTATTTACGATTATTTTGTTGTTATGACGTCGACTGAAGATCCCGTTTATTACTATTATGCTTGTTATTGTGTTTGTTTCGTGATTCGTATTGATTGGGATTGACCTTGCATTTCTTTGCTTTCGATTTTGGATGCCTCGACGGATAGCGCTAATTTGACTGTTTCGTCGAATTTGCTACTCGAATCTTATTGTAAAAGACGCTCCCTAATATTATTGTCTTGAATTCCGCGAATGAATTGCGATCAGAGATGAGTCGCTATTGTAGATTTGTTGCAGTGCTCGCATGTAAATTGAAATTGCTGGCAAGTTTCCTTAATTCGGCTTGCAAGGTGGCCACACATTCCCCTTCATGCTGGACACGCATTGAAAATTTGTGTTGCTCTGAGACCTCACTGGGCTTAGGGCAAAAATGTTTACGTAATAGATCAGTTAATTCTTTATATTTTTTTGTTTTTGGTAGATCAGGTGCAGTTAAGCATGACAAGGTTTGATAAATTTTAGGTCTAACACAATTAATGAGGATCCGCGCGCAAATTTTATCATTTTCTTGTGTGCTATCATTTATGTTACGCAGCTCGAGATAATTTTCCACTCGTTGTAAATATATTTCAAAAGTTTCATTGTTCTCGTCGTTCCAAAATTTGTGAAATTTTACTGATTGCTTCCTCCATATCGGTGGTGAATTTGTATGTATTGTGGGACGAATGTATATACTATTTCGTGCAACAGAAAGAGACAACTGGTGACATCTACTGGCAATGGAGAGTAAACAACTTCAGGTTCGGGGAATCAATTATGAAATCACAGGAAAGTTCAGGAATAGAACAAATAGAATAGCCAAGATGCTTTTGGAATAGAACACTCCAGAATAATGCGGAGAGTTTCTAGGGTATAAATATAACAGTTGCAGTGTTAACAAGTGAAAGTAAATAAGAAGCGAAAGTAATAAAGAAGCGATAGTGTGTAATTGAAAGTACAGTGTTAGCGATAATTAGAGTTGAGTTGATTAATTAAGGAATTGTGAATTTTATATGATTAGAGTGAAATAAAGAACTTATATATTAATTATTTAATATTGTGTTTTAAACAAACGAAGCTGTACTGCCCGTAGTCAGAGCGTACACGTAATAAATGAAAGGTGTAGTGAAATTTATGCCACTGGTATAAAGCTAGTGGTTTTTATTTGTTTATTCACTGCACTAAATGTTTCAAGTTCAATAAATACTAAAACTTGAGAACTGTAAGATATATATATATATATATGTTATAATACAAAAAGCTGAAAGCAATGTTTATGAAATGATTAATATATAAATTTGATTTACACAACTGTAGCAATTGACTTGTACTCACCTGATCAATATATAGCAGCTGATTTACTTGACCTTTTATTTGACTGAGGTGTGGGATGAGGATATTCTTTATTGCAGTCGATACCCGCAATAAAGTGGATTTGTTAGGAATTGTCTTATTACAGTCGAAACCCGCAATAAAACTCTTTATTACAGTCGATACCCGCAATAAAGTGTTTTGTGTTAGTGATTTTCTTACTACAGTCGAGACCCGCAGCAAGAATCTTTATTACAGTCGAGACCCGCAATAAAGTGTTTGTGTTAGTAATTGTCTTACTATAGTCGATACCCGCAGTAAGACTCTTTATTACAGTCGATACCCGCAATAAAGTGGTTTTGTTAGTAATTGTCTTATTATAGTCGAGACCCGCAATAAGACTCCTTATTACAGTCGAGACCCGCAATAAAGTGTTTGTGTTAGTAATTGTCTTACTACAGTCGATACCCGCAGTAAGACTCTTTATTACAGTCGATACCCGCAATAAAGTGGTTTTGTTAGTAATTGTCTTATTACAGTCGAGACCCGCAATAAGACTCTTTATTACAGTCGAGACCCGCAATAAAGTGGTGTGAGTTAGTAGATTTCTTATTACAGTCGAGACCCGCAATAAGAAACTTTATTACAAACGAGACCCGCAATAAAGTTGTTTGTTAGTAATATATTATCTCAGTCGAGACCCGAGGTAATATTCTTTAAGTCAGTCGAGACCCGACTTAAAGTGAATGTTGGTATATATCTTAACTTCAGTCGAGACCCGAAGAAAGATTCTTTATTTCCGTCGAAACCAGAAATAAAGTGTATTGTTAGTAATATTTTTTATTGCAGTCGCTACCCACAATAAAAAAACCTTTAATTTAATCGCTATCTAAAACAAACTTCCTAATCCAGTCGGTATCCAGAATAAGAATATTTTATTTTAGCTGTCAATTAAACCAAGTATTTAATTTAGTAATAAAATACACACTAGGAAAAATCACTAGGAAAGAACACAAAGGAATAAAATCGCCAAGTTAATCACTGCACTGCTAAATGACAAAAGAGATCGAATCAAGTCAAACTGCTGTTTATATAGCCCTTACTTGCACACGACACCAATGATGGAGTAGCAGAGGCGCATGATCACAAGAATTGGCCGTGATTCTGTAATTTTACGGTACTAGAGATAAAATATGCATAGCAACGAACAACAATGCATAGTAACAAGAAATTTAAAGCAACCCATGCTTCTGTGTTAAATTGAATTCTGTATAGTTGCAAATTGATTTGCTTGATCTGATTGTATATGTGCCATGCATTGTATGCTACATGAGAACACATGCTTTGGTTAGATGCTGTACCTATTTTTGGGAAAATTTGTAATTAGATTGAATTTGTTTTGTTTTTAGAACTCAATTTTAGCATGGTATTTTTGCATATGTTCTTTTTCAGCAATTGTTTTTTAGCACGAATCTAATTGCTTCAATCATATGATAAGAATTTTAATTTGATCTGCTCAATGAGGCTATATTGTTGTATTGTATTTGTGCAATGTGTTATGTAGATGACAAATACATGGCTTTGTTAGGTTGTGTACCTGTCTTTTGATTACGAGTAATCAAATTAGATTTAATTTTCCTAAAAATTTGATGCCTTGTTTTCAGGATGTTTTCCTTTTAAAGTAATCGGTAAAACCAAAATATATTCGAACCAATTTGGTTCGAACAAACCAAAGGCCACGCTCGCAACAACTGGTGTCAGAAGTGAAATAAATTCGCGAAATAAAGTGGTGGCAATTGACTAAAAATTAAAAGAGTGATTAATTTTGAGAAATTGTGTTAAATTGTGAAAGTTCTGGAAAATAATTTATATTCATCTGTAAGAGAATTACTAAAATAATGGTGCGCAAAGTGGACGAGCTTCGAACGCACGATTTGAAAGTGGAGTTAGGGAACCGGTCATTACAAACGACAGGCACAAAGAAAGTTCTAGTCGAGCGACTTAGACAATCTTTGATAGAGGAAGGAAAGAATCCTGAAACATTTGTTTTCGAAGAGAACTTGGAAGAAATCGAAGCTGAAGAAGATCCTGCGATGAAAATGGATCAGCTTTTGAGTACTTTAACGAGTAAAATGGAAGCCCGATTTGATGAGCAAAAGAATTCTCTCGACGAACAAAAGAATTCTCTCGAGGAACAAAAGAATTCTCTAGAATCACGTTTAGATGAACAGAAGAAATCTATGGACGAACAAAAGAATTCTCTCGACGACCAAAAGAATTCTCTCGAGGAACAAAAGAAATCTATGGAAACCCGTCTGGACGAGCAAAAGAATGCTTTTGAGGAACAAAAGAATTCTCTGGAATCCCGTTGGGATGAACAAAAGAATTCTTTGCAGAATTGTCTAGAAACTTGTTTGGAGGAACAGAAGAAATTTCTGAAAGTTTCATTAGACGAACAAAATGTGAAAATTGAAGGAATACAGCAGGAAGTGTTGGAAGTTCGACAACAAGTATCGGGAGTACAACAAAATGTCACGGAACAGCTTGATAACTTTAAAGCAGATCTGGAAAGAATAAAGCATCGTCAGCCTTTAAGCGTAGCAACTGAAATATCCGGTGCAGGTAGAATGAAACCTCCCATATTTGATGGACAAAATTCGTGGCATATCTTCAAGAGACAATTCGAGGCAGCTTCAGAGGTAAATGGATGGAATGATGAAGACAAAGCTATAGCTCTGGTGTTAGCACTTCGAGGTCCTGCGTCAGAGCTCTTACAAACTGTACCGATTGAAAATCAACGTAATTACTCTTCATTAGTACAGGCGATAGAATTACGTTACGGAGATGAGCACATGCAGCAAGTATATCGCCTACAGTTGCGCAACAGGATTAAAAAACATGGCGAATCACTACAACAACTGCAGGCAGATGTAGAAAGATTAGCGCATCTTTCATACTCCAGCGTGAATGCGGATTTTCTCAATGAAGTGGCGACGGAGGCATTTGTGAACGCTATTACAGATCAAAATTTACAACAATCATTAAGGCTAGCAGGAAAGAAATCAACAGCAGAAGCACTAGCCTATGCATTAGCATACGAATCCGCCAGACAAGCTTCACGGAGTGCAGTACGAGTGAGAGAAATTTCAGTGGAAGAATGTACTTGTAACAGAGTGCAATAATCACAGAGCCCGCCTTCACGTGGTGTTCCTCGATGCTGGAATTGTAATAAACCAGGGCACCTTCAAAGAGACTGCAGAAAACGTCGACGAGTGGAATCACCAGAAGAAGAAGGGAAAGAAGAATGCCAAAGATGTCGAGCCAGGGAACAAGCTTTTCGTGGAGAGACTAGATATCAAGCAGCGACTAGTCGCATCGCCTCTCCTGTTGAGCAGCCGGAAAACTAGTAAAAACCAACTTTGAGGGGCAGAAGTTGGTTGGTGGAATCGACAGCCCCGAAGTCATCATCCAAGTAGGTCAGTTACAGAGAAATAATAGCAGTCTTGTTATATATGGAAGTGTAGGAAAACATGACTGCGCATTTACTATCGATACTGGAGCTTCAAGATCAATTATTAGAGCAGATCTTGTTAAGAACAAATGGCTTCACAACACCACCAAATATCTACTAAGAACAGCAACTGGAGCAGCAGCACAGGTGTTTGGAGAAATAACTTTAGATGTTCAACTAGGCGAACTACTATTTCCTCACACTTTCCTGGTTTCAGATATAATGGATGAATGCATTCTTGGAATAGACTTCATGACCACATACAAAATAAATCTGAATGTCGGAGAGCGGATTCTCAAATATGGGAACATAGAAATTCCTATGAAACTAGGAGAAGAAGCAGATCATCCTGCGAAAGTAAGGACGATGGTTTGCGAAAATATTACTCTTTCGCCATGCTCCGAGACACTAACAAAGCTTACTGATGACATCGGGACCTGCCGATTCTATCTGGTGGAGCCTAACCCCACAAAAGTTACATCGAACCCCATCGTTGGCAAGACTTTAGTGAAGGCAGAAGGTGCAACATTAATTCCAGTCAGAGTGCTTAACACATCCGAAAATGAGGTACAACTAAAAGAAGGTGCTATAATTGGAAATTGTGAACCCGTTTACCAAATCGTCAATTTAGATAATGGTAGTAATGTCAAGGAGACAAAAACTATACCAGCTACTACCCAACGGATTCAGAAACTTCTTTCGTCCAGTGCCTTAAGTGAACAACAAAACAACGATGCCAAAGAGGTGATCGATGAATTTTCGGAATTCTTTGCAATGAATAATGATGATTATGGTAAAACAAATCTTGTCCAGCATCGAATCGATACAGGAGATTCCAGACCCATTAGACAGACACCACGAAGATTGCCATTAGCCAAACAACCACAAGTTGCAGACATGATGAACTCCATGAAGAAACAAGGCATCATAGAGGAATCTAACAGCCCTTGGATATCGCCGGTTGTTCTGGTTAGGAAGAAGGATGGCAGCACCCGATTCGGTGTAGACTACCGCCAACTAAATAACGTGACGAGAAAAGATAGCTATCCATTACCAAGGATTGATGACACATTGGATACCCTTTCCGGAGCGCAATGGTTTTTCACGCTGGATTTGAAGAGTGGTTACTGGCAAGTGGAAATATATCCCGAGGACCGAGAGAAAACTGCTTTCTCAGTTGGCAGTGGCTTATGGCAATTCAAAGTAATGCCATTTGGGTTTTGTAATGCTCCAGCCACATTCGAACGACTAATGGAATGTGTTCTACGAGGTTTAACCTGGAAAACATGTCTTGTCTGACATAATAGTAATCGGAAGGACATTCATGGAACATAAAAACAACTTACGGGACGTACTTCAAAGACTCAAAGATGCAAAATTGAAGCTCAGTGCGAGTAAATGTGCTCTATTTAAAAATGAAGTTAAATATTTAGGGCACATAGTTTCATCACAAGGAGTGAGAACCGATCCAGAGAAGATAGAAGCCGTCAAAAATTGGCCAGCACCAAAGGACAAACATCAATTACGGAGTTTTCTTGGTTTAGCTACCTACTACAGGCGATTCGTGAAAGGTTTTGCAGATATAGCAAGAAGCCTACATCAACTTACCGAAAAGGGAATGCCGTTCATATGGTCGGATAAATGCAACGAAAGTTTTGAAAATTTGAAGCAACAGCTCTGTGAAGCGCCAGTACTATACTATCCAAAGCTGGGAAAAACATTTATATTAGACACGGATGCCAGCAATGAAGGTATTGGTGCAGTGCTTACTATAGCAAAGCACTTTCAAAGTCAGAGAAAAATTATTGTGCTACAAGAAAGGAGCTACTTGCTATTGTTAGTTCAACAAAGCATTTTCATAGATATCTCTACGGGCAGAAATTCATTCTTCGCACCGACCATGCAGCGCTTAAATGGCTTCTGCAGTTTAAGAATCCTGAGGGACAAGTGGCGAGATGGATAGAGCGACTCCAGGCTTATGATTTTGAAACACAACACCGAAGAGGTCGTATCCATGGAAATGCAGACGCCCTTTCACGACGTCCATGTAAACTTGAGTGCAAACATTGCACCCGAATAGAAGAAAAGGAAACAACAGCAACTATACAGTTGGTAACCGTGCAACCATCTACAGGTTGGTACAACGAGGACCTACGAACAGCACAACGAGAAGATCCGGACGTTTCACCTATTCTTGCTTGGAAAGAAGACATGGAAAGACCAGACTGGAAGGATATTTTGGAGCGGAGTGAGAAGCTGAAAAGTTACTGGGCTTAATGGAACTCTCTTCATGTTGAATGTGGTATATTAAAACGCAAGTGGGAAGCACCTAATGGCGAATCTTTCCGAATGCAGATAGTCGTGCCGGCATCAAACGTCAAAGATGTTCTAGAAGAAATGCACGGTGGAACCTCTGGAGGACATTTGGGAGTGAACAAAACCATTTCCAAAATACGAGAAAAGTTTTATTGGTTACATATGCGAGAAGATGTGGAGGAGTGGTTCCGCAGATGCTCTGTCTGTGCTGCTTGCAAAGGGCCGCAATACAGAAGCAGAGGAGAAATGCATAAGTATAATGTCGGAGCCCCCTTTGAAAGGATAGCTATAGACATCGCTGGACCTTTTCCAGAAACGGATGGCGGTAACCGTTATATATTAGTTGCCATTGACTATTTCAGTAAATGGCCTGAAGCTTATGCAATCCCTAATCAAGAAGCAACCACAGTTGCGGAACAAATAATAACGAATTGGTTCAGTAGGTTTGGTGTGCCTCACGAACTTCATTCGGACCAAGGACGGAACTTCGTATCGCGGACTTTCCAGGAGATGTGTAAAATATTGGGAATAAGAAAAACTAGAACAACTCCTCTACACCCACAATCTGATGGCATGGTGGAGCGCTTCAACAGAACATTGATCGAGCATCTAAAGAAAGTAGTTGACTATCATCAACGCGATTGGGATCGACATATTCCTGTATTCCTAATGGCTTATAGATCAGCCGTTCATAGTACTACCGGACAAACCCCAGCTAAAGTCATATTCGGAAGAGAGATGCGTTTACCTAGCGACCTCAAATTCAGTGCCCCCCAGAGGTGAACAAAAGTTATCAGAAGACTACGTATCGGAGCTCAAACAACAATTAGCTGATGTACACGAGGCCACGAGGACGAAATTAGCATCAAATACTGATCGGATGAAGACCCGCTATGACTTACGCGCTAATTCCGCAGGATTTAACGAAGGTGATCTTGTTTGGCTGTACAACCCGTAAGGGACGTTCTCCAAAATTGCAACAACACTGGGAAGGACCATATTCAGTAGTAACTAGAATTAATGACGTGGTATACAGGATTCAGCGTGGCACAAGAGGCAAGCACAAAATTGTTCATTTGGACCGCTTGTGTCAATACTACGAGCATCAAGACCGTGGCCCACCTGTTGTTCGGGACGAACAAGTTTAAGAAGGGGGCAGTGTTACGTGCAATAGAAAGAGACAACTGGTAACATCTACTAGCAATGGAGAGTAAACAGCTTCAGGTTCGGGGAATCGATTATGAAATCACAGGAAAGTTCAGGAATAGAACAAATAGAATAGTCAAGAAGCTTCTGGAATAGAACACTCCAGAATAATGCGGAGAGTTTCTAGGGTATAAATATAACAGTTGTCATCGCCAGGAAAAAGAGTTTTGTCTTAGACGCTGCAGTGTTAACAAGTGAAAGTAAATAAGAAGCGAAAGTAATAAAGAAGCGATAGTGTGTAATTAGATTGCGATAATTGAAAGTACAGTGTTAGCGATAATTAGAGTTGAGTTGATTAATTAGGGAATTGTGAATTTTATATGATTAGAGTGAAATAAAGAACTTATATATTAATTATTTAATATTGTGTTTTAAACAAACGAACCAAAGGCCACGCTCGCAACAATACGTATGATTTGTAAAATAAAAAGGAATGTACTTGCCGGATTTCACTGCTTGTTGTTCTGCTAGCGTGTATATATGTAATGTATGTATGTGTAATAAACCTTTGTTCTATGTCCAAGTACACTTTTTAGTTATGTTATTTTTACCGACACAGTTAATTTAAATATTTGTTTTTATTTTAGCCACTGATTATTGTTCATATTAGTAAGTAAAGAAAAAAAATTTTTTTTTTTTTGCAGACGCCCTTTCACGACGTCCATGTAAACTTGAGTGCAAACATTGCACCCGAATAGAAGAAAAGGAAACAACAGCAACTATACAGTTGGTAACCGTGCAACCATCTACAGGTTGGGACAACGAGGACCTACGAACAGCACAACGAGAAGATCCGGACGTTTCACCTATTCTTGCTTGGAAAGAAGACATGGAAAGACCAGACTGGAAGGATATTTTGGAGCGGAGTGAGAAGCTGAAAAGTTACTGGGCTTAATGGAACTCTCTTCATGTTGAATGTGGTATATTAAAACGCAAGTGGGAAGCACCTAATGGCGAATCTTTCCGAATGCAGATAGTCGTGCCGGCATCAAACGTCAAAGATGTTCTAGAAGAGATGCACGGTGGAACCTCTGGAGGACATTTGGGAGTGAACAAAACCATTTCCAAAATACGAGAAAAGTTTTATTGGTTACATATGCGAGAAGATGTGGAGGAGTGGTTCCGCAGATGCTCTGTCTGTGCTGCTTGCAAAGGGCCGCAATACAGAAGCAGAGGAGAAATGCATAAGTATAATGTCGGAGCCCCCTTTGAAAGGATAGCTATAGACATCGCTGGACCTTTTCCAGAAACGGATGGCGGTAACCGTTATATATTAGTTGCCATTGACTATTTCAGTAAATGGCCTGAAGCTTATGCAATCCCTAATCAAGAAGCAACCACAGTTGCGGAACAAATAATAACGAATTGGTTCAGTAGGTTTGGTGTGCCTCACGAACTTCATTCGGACCAAGGACGGAACTTCGTATCGCGGACTTTCCAGGAGATGTGTAAAATATTGGGAATAAGAAAAACTAGAACAACTCCTCTACACCCACAATCTGATGGCATGGTGGAGCGCTTCAACAGAACATTGATCGAGCATCTAAAGAAAGTAGTTGACTATCATCAACGCGATTGGGATCGACATATTCCTGTATTCCTAATGGCTTATAGATCAGCCGTTCATAGTACTACCGGACAAACCCCAGCTAAAGTCATATTCGGAAGAGAGATGCGTTTACCTAGCGACCTCAAATTCAGTGCCCCCCAGAGGTGAACAAAAGTTATCAGAAGACTACGTATCGGAGCTCAAACAACAATTAGCTGATGTACACGAGGCCACGAGGACGAAATTAGCAACAAATACTGATCGGATGAAGACCCGCTATGACTTACGCGCTAATTCCGCAGGATTTAACGAAGGTGATCTTGTTTGGCTGTACAACCCGTAAGGGACGTTCTCCAAAATTGCAACAACACTGGGAAGGACCATATTCAGTAGTAACTAGAATTAATGACGTGGTATACAGAATTCAGCGTGGCACAAGAGGCAAGCACAAAATTGTTCATTTGGACCGCTTGTGTCAATACTACGAGCATCAAGACCGTGGCCCACCTGTTGTTCGGGACGAACAAGTTTAAGAAGGGGGCAGTGTTACGTACAATAGAAAGAGACAACTGGTAACATCTACTAGCAATGGAGAGTAAACAGCTTCAGGTTCGGGGAATCGATTATGAAATCACAGGAAAGTTCAGGAATAGAACAAATAGAATAGTCAAGAAGCTTCTGGAATAGAACACTCCAGAATAATGCGGAGAGTTTCTAGGGTATAAATATAACAGTTGTCATCGCCAGGAAAAAGAGTTTTGTCTTAGACGCTGCAGTGTTAACAAGTGAAAGTAAATAAGAAGCGAAAGTAATAAAGAAGCGATAGTGTGTAATTAGATTGCGATAATTGAAAGTACAGTGTTAGCGATAATTAGAGTTGAGTTGATTAATTAGGGAATTGTGAATTTTATATGATTAGAGTGAAATAAAGAACTTATATATTAATTATTTAATATTGTGTTTTAAACAAACGAACCAAAGGCCACGCTCGCAACAATACGTATGATTTGTAAAATAAAAAGGAATGTACTTGCCGGATTTCACTGCTTGTTGTTCTGCTAGCGTGTATATATGTAATGTATGTATGTGTAATAAACCTTTGTTCTATGTCCAAGTACACTTTTTAGTTATGTTATTTTTACCGACACAGTTAATTTAAATATTTGTTTTTATTTTAGCCACTGATTATTGTTCATATTAGTAAGTAAAGAAAAAAAGTTTTTTTTTGTACGTATGCTATGTATATTATCTGTACTGTACTGTAAATGTAATGTATTGTCTTACCTCAGCCTTCAGCGCCTTTTTGCTGGTAAAATTTCTTCGTCTAGTCTATAAAATCCGACATCCTCATCGCCAGTTTGTTGTGTATGTTGTTAATGTAATAATAACACCAATGTATGCTAATTCAATGTGATTTATTTACTGATTACTTAACTAGGTTTTCATCTTAGATTATAAGTACACGAAGTGAGCTGATCAGAGATCCGTAGTAGACTGCCTTTGACTCTGTACATCCAAGTGAAGCTCACAAGTACAAGAGCAAAGTGTTCTATTAGTATATGTAGGTTATCGTGCATAGCGAGCAAGAGACATAACATCTTTCTCCTCCCCGTACAAAAGAATTCAGAATCGTAGTCGATCAGGAGGACGCGTTGTCCTTGTTGAACGTCGTAGAGTTGCTTCTTGCATATGTGTCGATGACTCATTTCGGACATTTTTAGGTCCTTCAGGATTTCGGCTGGTGTGACTTTCTTCGGTCGAACTCTTAGCCTCAGGTTGTAATGGTTGGTGTGAGTGTTGTGCATTTGCTAGATGATCCGTTGGTGGGCTGAGAACCCTGTTAGATAGGTTTGTGTTCGTTAGGTCGTGGTCGGTTGTCTTGTCAGGTATTGTATTTGTATTTGTCTGTGGCTGTTCACTTATTTGTCCTTTTATAAAGTTCTCGATTAATGACGGATTGTCGTTTGATTCCTTACAACTCGTTGATCTCAGTTGATCGATATGACGAAGATGTTTTTCGTTATCAATTTGTACAATATAATGTAGCTTTCCTTTTCTTGCATAAATCACTCCGAATTTCCACTTAATACTTCGATTATTGTAGAATTTGGCCTGAACTAGATCCCCCACTTGAAATTCTCTAATTTTTGTTGTAACTAAGTCTCGTTTTGCCATCAGTTTATTGTGTATATTTGGTGCAATTAAGTCGATCCGTGTACGCTATAGTCCCTTCAGAATCAATTCAGCTGGACTGACTCCTGTCGTGGAATTGGGAACTTTCCTATTTTGCATCAATAAACGACATAATTTGCTGTGAAGATCTCCTTTCTCTTCCATCATCGTTCGTAGACCTTGTTTGATTGTGAAGACATATTGCTCGGCCTGGCCGTTCGTGGCTGGATGATATGGAGCGCAGTACTTATGAGCTATTCCATTTGACTTTAAGAATTCTTCAAAATCGGTCGATCGAAACTGAGTCCCATTATCCGATACCAATGTAAGAGGAAGACCAAAACGGGCAAATATGTCCTGCAGTATTTGCTTGGTGCGGTCGGATGAAGTAGTTTTTGTTGGCACTGCTTGGACCCATTTTGAGTGGGCGTCCACTACAATTAAGAAGTAGGTTTCCATGAATGGCCCTGCATAATCTACTTGGATTCTTTGCCATGGTTGCATGCAACCAATTGGCAGATTTTCCGGGCCGGTATGCTAGAGCCAAGGAATTTTTGCTCCTATACAAAAACTATGTAAAAAAAGTGTCATGGAATGCTCAAGGAATTTTTTTCTTTCCCGATTCCTTGGAGCTGTATGCTAGAGAAAAGTAATTCGAACAGAATAACTCTACTTCTCGATTGACAAAAAGATGTCGTTCTTGTCGATTAATCTATTTATGCCAATATTCCTATTTATATTCCGATATAGCTGAACCACAATAGAAGTGAATAACTTTACGAAATTAAACGATACTGAGGTTTACTTACAAAAAATTGATACTTTTAGCCTAAATATGAGTTATTATCTTGATATTTAATGTTTTCAATTATGAAAAGTGGTAGAAGTGAAAAAAAAATTGGAAGTTGATGTAATTGAAGATTTGTGTCTTCTATTAAAGCACTTTCACATCAAAAACACGAACAGAAAAATGTATACCGAAAAACTCAATTTATTCCACTTTAAAACAAGATTTTTGTTCCAATGATTAATAAAATCCAGAGAAATAGGATAAACTAAGAATTTTACTGAGAAAATAGTTATATTTATTTCAGATTTTGAAGAAAAACACAACTTTTATGTTTCATCGGCCGAAAAACTTTTTCGGTGGAAAAATTCGTCCGATAAATCATAAAAATTCTTAGATAAATATACTATTTTATTAGTAACATTATTAGTTTATCCTATATCCCATGATTTTATTAATCATTGGAGCAAAAATCTTGTTTTAAAATGGAATAAATTGAGTGTTTCGGTTTACATTTTTTCGATTCTAGTGTTTGATGTGAAAGTGCCTTTAATTCGCAGTGCCCGAATGACATTTTATGTGTTAAATTTTAAAAAGTGGTAAAAGTGAAAAAAATAACAATTGGAAGTTGACTTAATTGAAGATTTGTGCTTTCTATTAATTCACAGTACCATTTTTATTCCATTTTAAGTTTTATATTTGTTATGGTAGTATGAAAAGGAGTGACTGGTTAGGACGTGAAGTCCAAACTGCCAGCATGAGCTGACAGATCACTCGATGACAGCGATAGCACAGGGCGGCACGCTAGCACCTCGGCTAATGGTGGCGGAGAGTGTGGGGGAGTTCCCGAGATAACCTGCCGCTTGTCATCAACCATAAACAAGAAATATTTTCGTGCCTACATACCAAAAACGAGCCAGCACACACTCGGTCCTGAAGGGACCCTTACGTCACCCACCTATTTCTTATGAAGGCGAAGATGGTCTGCCTTCTTGCCAAGCCCCATCCTCCCATTGACTTTGGGTGGCACTGTTTGCAAAGTCCCTTTATCTTTTTCTGATGTAATCATTCCCACATTGGTAGTTTCTCTCATTAATTCATTTCTTTATTAAAGAGCGTGACTTTCGGATTTTCTGTTCCCTTTTTGTTTCCTCTAACTTTGACGTAATCTGAATTTTTATTTCCTTCACTTTTGACGAATTCTAGGTGCGGTGCCGTGAAATTGTTTTGCTAATGAGAAATAAGCTATTACTAGAAAATAAAAATGGTCTAATATTACTTACAGGGTATAATTCCTCGCCGATGTTTGTGGAAAAGTCTTGCTAGGCAGTTAACTCGACGTATTGAAGAAGATTTGACACCACTGTGACGATCGTCTTCTTCTTACTTCCCAGTCATGTCAACATGGCACCTGAGCGTGAGGAAACATTACTCTCGGTCGGGGTGCATTCAGTTTTCCAACTTGATCGCGGCCGGCTCACATGCGTCAGCATTTCGTGTAGCATATTGCTATATGCAATACGCTACGACCATGACAGGGCAGAGTGGTCTGCGCCACCCATGGTTCAGACAACGCTGAAAAATGGTCGACTGAGCTAGCCGGTCTTAAACATAGGCCTCATCACTGCGGGCGCTCAATGTGTGTCTCGACCCATGACTCAATGCCTTCCTCATCACTCGGACACTACCTGACCGATGACGCATCGAAGACACACCCCCGAAGGCTCGTCTGTCTTCGATCAGACCCTGACATCCTTCTCCGTGTGGGAAGTCAAAGGTACATTGACAAGCTGGTAACCTAAAAAATCCAGCCGGTCGATGTTTCCTTGCCTTCCCTCACCGAGATGCTGAGGAAGCCCTGCGATCAATAACCTAAAGAACTGATCACTAGGCTTTCCCGGCACAAAATCTCACTCTAATCTCAGACCGGCGACCATTCATGGGTGCGGCTCCAAGGCGTCGTCGAAGTAGTGTTGACAGCCGAATATGGGAATGGATTCCAACAGGTATATCACCCATCATTGACGGGGCAATAGGAGGGCTTCGTGATATCCTATAGTTTACCAGTTAAGCTGGCTGGATGCCTTCTTAGGGCTACCAGGAATAGATTTAGTACTACTATGTCCGACGATTAACGAAATGTTGCAGCTGGACAGACAAGAAAAAATTTTCCTCCTAATGAGGCCGATCCGGAAGGGACTATAAAAGGTTATCTACTCATAAGAGGTAGAGGTGCGCTGATGACATTGAATTTCAACAGGTATATCACCCACCATTGACGGGGCAATAGGAGGGCTTCGTGATATCCTATAGTTTACCAGTGAAGCTGGCTGGATGCCTTCTTAGGGCTACCAGGAATAAACGTGACATTAGATGTACGACGTTTCCAGACTTATGATCACTGCCTGATGTCTTTGGCGTGATAGACACCCAACAGTTTTCCCCGCAGATCTTCAAGCTCGTATAGGGAATTTCCGTTCTTGGCTCTGACTCGACATTTGACAAATTTCGGTCCCAGTTTTGCACTGGTCTGCTGCTGGAAATTGCTTTGGGCAAAATTCCGTCTAAATACTTCTTGACCAACTTTGAACTCGACAGGTTTCGCCCTGAGATTGTAGGCTCGTGAACCCTGTTCGAACGCGTGTTGTAAGTTTTCCTGCACTCTCGCACGGATCAATCTCATTTTGTCTTCTGCGTCTACTCTTAATGGCTCATTAAGAGTTCCAAGGCTCCTCAATATGGAATAGGAGCTGCCATGTTCAATCATTTGTTGACCGAAGAGTGTTCGGTAAGGAGAGAAACCAGTAGCTTGATGGAAAGAGCTCCTGAGGGAGCTAGCTACTTGGCTCAGTTTTTCATCCCATCTCGTGTGTTCCTTCTTGATATATGCTCTAATCCCCGACAATAGAGACCTATTTACTCGCTCTGAGGCGTTTGCTTGCGGTGAGTAAACTGCCGTTCGCAAGTGCTTCACCCCATACTTATCCAGTAATCTGGTGAACTGAGTCGAGAAAAACTAGACTCCATTGTCAGAGACCATCACTTCAGGAACTCCGAACACGTGGAACACTTCGGTCTCAATGAATTGGCATGTTATGGATAAAAGATGCAAGGTAGCAAAAGAAATTAATATTTTTGTTTGTGATCCAAATATTTTCCTTTATTCAACGTGAGCTTATTATTTTCTAAATAACATTACTCTGCACTATCGCAATGCTCCGCCAGAGTATCATATTTCGTTTAATTATATGCTATGGTAATCGGAATGCATGATGTTTACTCGGGATCTTCCTGTAGCTAAAGTCTTGATTATTTAGTAGCTAAGTAAGCATAATTTTTCAGATAAGAAATGAAACTCAGAACTGTATAATACTGTAAATAGAATTTAGTCTTAAGTTGCTTTAGCCCGCGTTCAGAACTATTAATATTAATCAATAAAGTTACTCTTAAAATAAAGTGTCGGAATTCTATTTATTATACCTACTATTGATTCGCTTAGAAGTTTACGCGGGGAAGTAAGGAAAATTTCTCTACTTACTTCCATAAGTCCGTGTCAGTGAATAACATTTGGTGGCAGCGGTAAAATTAATTGAAAATAAATATCTCAGTGCGTACGAAAGTTACATATAATTGTGTGTGCAATACACATATATAAATTATATGTAACGGGTGCATCTGTTTTACACAATTCTGATTCTAATTTAATACACGTCTCAAAGATAAGTGTTGCAATACAAAGTTAATCTTCAAATCTTTTGGGCGCACTAATTATTTTTGAAGCTAACGTGAAAGAGGAACGGAGCCACAATAAGCGACTCAATCGACTCAATTGTCAACAAAATCAAATTAGGCAATTATTGATCATTCAAGAAGGAAGGAGGAAAGAAATAAACGTTTCCCACGATATCCAAATATTTTAGTTGCTTCAAGTAGATTGATTTCAAAATAGAGGAATCACTATTGGCGTATAAGATGATGCGAAACTTTTACACATTTTTATTATTATTGTAAGTCGATTCTTTTTAAATTACCTTTAATCAATTTCTTTTTGGAATATATGTTTACTGTTAGTAAAGTAGAAGGTTTATACTTTATAGTGATTACATAAATGAATAAATAAACGAAAAAGTGCGTGTGAAGTTCAAAGTTATTGAATCTCTGGTAATAAAAAAAAAATAAATAAAAACGCATAGTATACACATCTATACTTTTCCTGACGGGTTTAAGATTTTACATATACATTATAAATTTTTTTTGTTCTCGTGGTGCAAAGAGAGAAAGGAAAAGAAAAGTATATTTATATTGAATCTATATACATATATCTGTTTTATGTTTTGAGAGAACTATCAACGAATCTTATTGGTGTGTTTATTATTTTGAAATACTGAAATTAATCCTTAACAAACTTGCCACGATGAGTAATACAAGTGAGTCTGAATATAGTTTTGACGAAAATACTTTAAAGAAAAAATTTTGTTGTGTAGGCGAAAGTAGTGGCCTTGCAGTCGAATTAACTTTGGGACAGATAATCTCAAATGATAAAATCGAATTTAGAGATAACCAAGAAGAAATTTATAAAGTGTCTTATATTTCTCGTACTTATAAACGTAGAACTTTTCTAAATTTGTTATCCGACGATTTCGGTAGTGAAGACGGAATAATGGAAACAGGAAACGATTCGCGAATAACTGAAAAATATGGGGATAAGTCCACAGTTGGAAAAACTTTTGAAGACAAAGCTAATTCACGCGGAAACGATAATAATGAAAAAGTAGAAAATTTATCAGAAGGCTTAAAAAATCTAGAAATAGGTCAAGGTGCTACTCGAAAACATGTGTATAGAATTCCTGAAATTGCAAATGTCGGAAATAATGAAAAAATCAAAATGAGTTTAGAAAATATTATTAGAATAATTACATATTTTGATAGTGACCCATCTAAAGCATATAATTTTTTTCAAAATTGTGAGAACGCGATGAGTATTGCTACGAAAGAGCAAAAAGAGTGTTTACTTCCAATAATTAAAAGTAGGATATCAGGAAATGCGGAAACCATATTAATGAATAAGAGGCTTAGTACATGGGAAGAATTAAAGCATGAATTGAACAGAGTTTTTAGAGAGACATATTCTTCAATGCAACTTCATCTTGAAATGACAAGATTAAGGCAACAGCGAAATGAAACTGTTATGCAGTACACGCAAAGGGTCGAAACATTAACGCGTCGTCGCATACAGAGTCTTTTTAATGAAAGCTTAGAAGATACAACCTATTACGGGCAGAAAATAGCGATAGAAAAAGATATGCTGAATGCATATATATTCGGTTTACATAAAGAATTTGGAACTTTTGTTAATACACAACGCCCAAAAAGTTTAGCTGAAGCCAGCCAATTGGCTATGGAGGAAGATATTCGCTTAGGATACAGTAAAATTAAAGAAAGAGAATATACAGATAAAAATTTGATTAGGATTAATCACTTTGATCGTAAGTGTTATTCATGTGGTGGTACGGGGCATATGGCTAGAGAGTGTTTCAAATTTAAAAATAATTATAATCAAAAGAATTTCGGAAACAGACCAAATGGTTATAGGGATAGCAGTAAATATAACCGTAAGGAATCAATATACAAAAATAATACTACCAATGAATGCAAAGGACATTTTAGTGATACTGGAAAGAAAGGATTTGTACCGCAAGTACCAATGAAAGAAAATGGCTCAAATTTTCGGAAAAAGGAACAATCGTAGGGGGTATTGTTTCAAATTACAGCGAAAGCCCCCACATAACACTATGTTACGATAAACAAAAGTATAAATTTTTAATTGACACGGGTGCAGGAATAAGTTTAATAAAAGAAAAATGTGTTTATGAAGATGACGTTAATTTTGATGATATAGTGTATTTTAAAGGAATAGGTCGGTCTAATCGTTGTAGTATTGGAAGCGCCAAAATAGAAATGAATTATTACAATGAAAAATTTGGAAGTGATGATCTCTTAAAAATTAAGTTCTATGTTGTAAGAGAAGATGTAATAGGGTGTTATGATGGTATTGTCGGCAATGATGTTCTAAGTAAGATGAAATTCTCTATCGATCTTTATAATAATATACTATACAACGATGAAATAAAGATTACATTACTGTTTAAAAATAAACCAAATTTGACATCTGAATATGTGAATAAAGTGATAAATAGGGAAGAGATGTCAAAACGATCCAAACTTCTTTCTAAAGAGGTTAGTAATAGGACAGATAAAATCTGGCACCAAATTCGGAAGGAACATCTGAAGAATGAAGAAATAGAATCTTTAAAAGATATAATAGGGGAATTTAGTGATATATTTAGTTTAGAAGATGAAGACCTCACAGTTACTTCAGTTATAAGCCACCATATAAGAACAACAAGCGACGTTCCACTTAACGTTAAGACGTATCGATATCCGAAGATACATGAAGAAGAAGTCAACTCCCAAACTCAAAAACTTTTGAAAAACGGGGTGATTCGCCATAGTATTTCACCTTGGTCAAGTCCAATATGGGTCGTGCCCAAAAAGTTAGACTGCAGCGGGAAAATGAAATGGAGAATGGTAATAGACTATCGCCGATTAAACGAGATAACTGTGAGCGATAAATTTCCTATCCCAAACATCCAAGAAATTCTCGATCAGCTGGATAGGGCAAAGTATTTCACAACCCTAGACCTGACCTCAGGTTTTCATCAAATTCCGCTAAGTAAAGAAAGCATGGAGAAAACTGCATTTACGACGCCTTATGGTCATTTTGAGTTTACTCGAATGCCTTTCGGTCTGAAGAATGCACCAGCTTGTTTTCAGCGAATGATGAATATGGTTTTAAGTGACTTAATAGGAAAGGGTACATTTGTATACTTGGACGATATTGTCGTCTACAGTAAAAATCTTGAAGAACATAATAAGATGTTGGAACAAGTCTTATTGAGATTGAAGAATGCTAATTTGAAAGTACAATTAGATAAATCAGAATTTATGAGAAGGCAAGTAGATTATCTAGGACATACAATTACTAGCAAAGGTGTCTCACCTAATGTGAAAAAAATTGATGCTGTAGATGCACTCAAAGAGCCTAAGAATCAGAAAGAGATCAAAAGTTTTCTGGGAATGATAGGATACTATCGTAAGTTTATAAAAGATTTCAGTACTATTGCTGCTCCATTGCACAAATTATTGAAAAAGAATGTTTGCTTTACTTGGGGAGAGAAAGAGAAAAATAGTTTCGCAGAATTAAAAGGAAGCCTGAAGAATTTCACCTTGCTACAATATCCCGATTATAGCAAAGAGTTTATTATAACCACCGATGCAAGCAATGTAGGACTAGGGGCAGTATTATCTCAAGAACACAATGGTAGAGATTTACCAATTCATTTCATCAGTCGAGCACTCAACAAGGCAGAAGTTAATTACAGTACTACGGAAAAAGAGTGTCTAGCTGTGGTTTGGGCCGTGCAGCAGTTTAGGCCATACATTTATGGGAAGAAGTTTAAAATTAAAACGGATCATAGGCCCTTAACCTGGCTATTTCTATTTAGTGTGAAAAATCCAGGATCAAGGCTGGTAAGATGGCGACTACGTCTTGAAGAGTACGAGTATGACATCGTTTATAAAAAGGGAGTAGATAATGTTGTAGCAGATCAACTAAGTAGAAATATAGTTTTTCCAGTAGAAGTCGAAAATGACGAACTTGGTAGGAATTTAGAAAATATGATACAAGAAAATTTTGGGGATGATTTAATTAACAACGAATCAGATTTAGCGACTCTATCTGAGGCCAATAAAAACATTAAAGATACAGAAGAAGACTTAAGAGCAATTCTAGAAGAGAATTATGGACAAGATGATCCAAGTAATATTAATTTAAATGGAAATATAGAGGACAATGAAGGTAACATTAGCGACAGCTCTAATGATTTTAGCTTAGAGGAGTCCCAAAAAAATAATATACGAGTTATTACAGATAAGGAAGAACAACTGAAAATAATCAAAGATAATCACGAAGGTTTAATAGGTGGTCACGGCGGACAAAAAGCAACTATTTCTAGAATAAGAGGATTATTTTATTGGAAAGGTTTGAACAAAGACGTCATAGAATACATAAAAAAGTGTATACCTTGTCAGAAACAAAAGATAAATCGGCATCCTGCAAGAAATCCAATGAATATTGTATCAAGCGCAGAATATTGTTTAGAAAAAGTGTCAATGGATCTCACTGGACCTTATAAAGATGGTAAGAAGATCATATACAGTCTCACTATTCAGGACGACTTGAGTAAATACATAAAATATATACCAATTGAAGATAAAAAAGGTGAAACAATTGCTCGAGCTTTTACAAATGAATGGATATTATATTTTGGCATACCAAAATATATCTTAACTGATAATGGTGGTGAATTTGCTAACGATCTCATGAAGGAAATTTGCAAACTATTCAAAATAAAACACATACGAACGAGTAGTGCATATCCGCAAAGTAATGGTTCAGCAGAAAGAGCGCATGCTAGACTAGGAGAATACTTAAGGCTTGTAATAAAAGATAAAACCAAACCTGAATATGCTAAACTGTTCAGATATGCAGCATTTTGTCAGAATACAACAAAACATAACAGTACGGGATTCACCCCACATGAAATGCTATTCGGAAGGAAAGCGAATACTCCTAGTGAAGTCGGTGACATGAGGTTCCAGACCACAATGGACTACACGCAGGAATTACAACTAAAATTACTTCGGATGGAACTCGAAGCGAAAAGAAATCTACACAAATCCAAAGTTAAGGCAAAAGAACGTTACGATAAGAAACTAGGTTCTAAGATCCCAAATTTTAAAGTTCATGATCTTATACTTGTAGAAAACGAGAAAAGAGACAAGTCTAGTGAAAAATATTCGGGGCCTTTTAAAATTATAAAGATATTAGGCGATTCTGTAGTAATTAGAAGAAATAATGTATATATCAAATATAACAAAAGTAAAATAAAACATTTTATAGGTCAACCACCAGCCGAGCAATTAGAATCCAGGAGATAAGCTCTAATGGGATATACTTTAAACAAATCGGAAAGGTGAAATCGATCAAGGGACAAATCTCAATCATCAACTCGGTAGATATCAATGAATTAGAATTGGCCATAGACAACATAATTAAACAGTCTCAAGGATTAGGTGATGTATGTACTAGTTATAAGTTAGAGTGCGACGAAATAAAAAATGAGGTTTTAAAGCATACTAATAGAATTAATAGAAGATTGGATGATATTTGCAATTTGCTTGGAATTAGAAGAAATGTCATTGGTAGAAGTAAGCAAAAGAGGGGTTTAATTAACATTGTCGGTAAAGGATTAAAGGGTTTATTCGGTACAATGGATAGCGAAGATAGCGAATTTTATGAAAAGGCTGTACAAGCTCTACAAAATACTAATGAAAATATACAATCAAGCCTCAAATCTCAAATTGTGATTATGAAGTCTTTAAACGAGGAGTACAAAACTCTTCACAATACTTACTATGCTCACGAGACAAAACTTAATGAAATAATAATCCAAATTAACAATTTAATTAATGAAGAAAATAGTGTTAAACAAGAAATTGAAGTCAACAAATACTTTGAGCGGATACATAGGCAAATTCTTGATAAAACTTTAGCTTTGGATATCGAAACAGATATTTTAGAGCAAGCTATTTTATTAATAAGTGCAAATATTGTACATCCTTTTATACTGAAACCAATAAAATTCGTTGAGATCTTACAAAAACACCCTTATAAAGAAGATCTATTATTTGAGCCAACTCTCGAAAACTATCACAACCTAATTCAAGAAAGTAAAATTAAGGCATATTTGGTTGATAAAATTATTAAAATTATTGTAGAAATCCCTATTCTAAAGAAAGATAACGTTGAATTATATGAAACCATTAGCTTACCAGTCATGAGGGATAATCAAGGTTTCATATTTGATATTCACAGCAATTATCTGTTTGTTAGTAATGATAAAGAAGGCTATTCAATCAGTTCTAATTTAAATGATTGTAAAAAATTCAACGAGTATTACGTTTGTAAGGAAATTATTATGTATAACACTATGAAAAAAGACGATTGTGCATTGAATGTTTACATGAGAAGGTCCATTGAAAATTGTAAGATGAAGCAGATCACTAGTAATTTTGAAGTTTTTTATAAAATAGACTTTAATAAATATATATTCGCAATTAATAACCCTACAAAATATAAATGTAAATGTGCCAATGTTCACGAAGAAGGTATTATTAAAGAAACTGGTATTTTATTCTTAGACCCCAATTGTAAATTTGTAACAGTTGAAACGGAAATAACTACTAATAATATCAGTTACAGCTACGTAAATAAAGACAAATATGATTTTGAACTAGAAGAATGTATTAATATAAGGTTGAAAAATACTAAATTAAAAGATAAGCTTTTATCAGGAATTAAGACAAATTTACAAGATGTGCACGATTTAAGTATAGATTTACAGAATCAAGAGAACCTTTTAAAGGATATATTAAGACCAATACCAGAGAGAGTTCAGGGAGGAGTTTTCACTATCGCTCTTATAATTACGATCCTATTAATTTACTTTAGTATAAAATACATCAAATGTAGCAAAATAACCATGTTTAAGAATTGCTTTAATAGAAGAACACAGAGACCACTTGTAGAAAGACAAAACATAGCACATTATTATAGTGAACAATCAAGACCAGCATTAGAAGGACATCGCACTTCGCGCGTCCTTAGAATCGAAGATCAAGATTTGGATTTGTAATTATGATAATGTTTTGAAACAAATTTTTAAAGAAATATTGTTCCTCTTATGGGGGGAGGTGTTATGGATAAAAGATGCAAGGTAGCAAAAGAAATTAATATTTTTGTTTGTGATCCAAATATTTTCCTTTATTCAACGTGAGCTTATTATTTTCTAAATAACATTACTCTGCACTATCGCAATGCTCCGCCAGAGTATCATATTTCGTTTAATTATATGCTATGGTAATCGGAATGCATGATGTTTACTCGGGATCTTCCTGTAGCTAAAGTCTTGATTATTTAGTAGCTAAGTAAGCATAATTTTTCAGATAAGAAATGAAACTCAGAACTGTATAATACTGTAAATAGAATTTAGTCTTAAGTTGCTTTAGCCCGCGTTCAGAACTATTAATATTAATCAATAAAGTTACTCTTAAAATAAAGTGTCGGAATTCTATTTATTATACCTACTATTGATTCGCTTAGAAGTTTACGCGGGGAAGTAAGGAAAATTTCTCTACTTACTTCCATAAGTCCGTGTCAGTGAATAACAGGCACACATTGAGTGTAGACGCTTTTCTCATAGATTTGAGAACAGGAAATTTTGAAAAGTGGTCAAGAACTATTAAGATGCAGACGTTTCCTTTTACTGACCGAGGATATGGACCTAGAAAATCAATGTACAGCTTTTGCCATGGTCGTTCTGTCACAGACTGGACTCTCAAATTTGTCGCAAAATAGTATTAGGAGCTTTCGTCTCCTTACACACGTCACAGGCGGCTACGTAATTTCTGACATCAACTGTCATTCGTGGCCAGTACAGATGTCTTCGCAGACGTTCCAGGGATTTCCCTATACCTCCGTGTGAAGCTAGCTGCGGATCATGAGCCCTTCAAATGACGTCGTTGACAAGCCCTCGTGGAATCCAAAGCTTCCAAGCTTCTTCTTCCTGAATAGAATCGCCTGTTCTCGGAACAGTCCGGATATAAACGCAGTCATCCCTGACGCAAAGATCTGGTAGTTTACCAGAAGTCGTTTTAACCTTATGCCTCAGTTCCTCATATTCCAACGAATTGAAATATGGCGAACTAAGGTCAACTTCCGGGCCAGGATCTTCATTTGTGGTCAGGCTGTCACAATGAATGCGTGACAGCGCATCAGGGATGACGTTCAGGCTTCCTTTTCGGTGCTCAATTGTAAAGTCGAAGCCCTGAAGCTTCAAACTCCACCGCGCAAGTCTACCGCTGAGGTCCTTTTGACACATCAGCCATTTCATGCTCGCATGATCCGTCACTATCTTAAACGGCATAAGTTCAATGAAGGGCTGGAACTTCTGTACGCTCAAGATTGCAGCTAGGCATTCCTGCTCTGTGACGATATAATTTCTTTGTGCTGAATTCAACTTTTTCGAGACGTAGGCTATTGGCTTCTCGTGGCCATCGTCATCCAGTTGAATCAGCACCCCACCAATACCTTGTTGGCTCGCATCGCACTGTACAACGAATGGCTTGGTGAAGTCTGGACTCACTAGCAACGGAGCAGAGGTAAGTTTTTGTTTGAGAAGATTAAGAGACGTCTGGGCTTCAGATGTCCATTTGAACTGACTAGGGTTTTTCAAGGTGTCTGTTATGGAGGCTGTTACATCAGCATAGTTCGGGATGAACCGTCTATACCATCCCGCCATACCTAGTAGGCGTCGGGCTTGCCGAACAGTTTTAGGTGACGGATAGTCAACAATAGCTGAGATCTTGTGTGGGTCAGTCCTAATTCCTCCTTTCCCAACTATGAAACCCAAGTATTTGGTCTCCTTAATACAAAACTTACTCTTCTCGACGTTGATAGTGAGGCCAGCTTTCCTCAAACAATCCGCTACACGGGCTAGCACCGTGAGATGAGTATCGAAGTCTGAAGACAGAATTAATAAATCATCTAGATAGACGAGAACGTTCTCACGAAGATCGAAAGGAATGACTTTATCCATGAGGCGGCACATAGTTTGTGTAGCGTTGCACAGGCCGAATGGCATCACCGTGTACTGATAGAGAGGATGACCAGGTACTGTGAAAGCGGTCTTCTCTCTGGAATTAGCGTCCAGTGGGATCTGCCAGAATACGTCTTTCAGGTCCAGGCTCGTTATGTAATTTGCCGGAGGAAGTCGACTCAGGAGTGCATATATCTGCGGTAGCGGATAGGCATCCTTCTTCGTAACCGAGTTGACCTTCCTGGCGTCAAAACAAAGCCGGACCTTTCCAGGCTTCCTTACCAGAAAGACTGGAGAGCTCCAAGGACCCTGGCTCTCCTCTATCACACCCAGTGATAGCATTCGCTCTAATTCAGCATCCATTAAACTTTGCACTGCCGGCGAAATCGGATAAAATCGCTGTTTTATCGGGGCGGCGTCATTCGTTTCAATCTTGTGAGTGACCAGTGATGTTTTCCCAAGGCGTACAGAGGCGAAAGAAGGGAAATGCTGTTTTGTGGCTTCTAAGCGTTGCTGATCGAAACTAGAAAGAATGTGGCTGTCGCTGTCAGAGGTAGCTATTCCACTTGGATTCACTTCTTCGACTATACCCAGGACATCTGGAGCCAACCCAAATAGACGCCAGAAGTCTATTCCCAGATATAGTGCCTGTGTGAGCCCAGGAACTACGTAAAAACGGACGTTTTGGGTCTTACCACGGAAAGTGACGTCCAAGTTCACATGACCATGAACAGTCGTCATGGCACCATTAGCTACTTGGACCTGTGTCTGATACTTCTTCCATTCGACATCTGCTTCCGCAAGCTTCTCTAGAGCTCCCTGGCCTAGAATACTGACAGTGGCACCACTATCAAGTAATCCATTCTCTGTTCGCCCGAGCAGCTTTACTTCGGCGTACGGTCGAATGTCGTCTGCCATCGAAATCTGTGCCAGTTTTTTTCTTTCTAGTTTCATTCGTCGCCAGTATTCCCGCGAACGAACAGTTGATCGTTTTTTTTCGGTCTCATATCCCGGCCCGGAAACATTATTTCAGCTAACTCCGCCACTGAGGAGAAGATTCGGTCTCTTGCTGCTTTGTATTTCTGCAGACGCGTATGATACGGCGTCAGCGGATGTAAAACTGGCTCACGCCCACTCGTCATATCAGAGCTTGGTGGCCGTTTTAAAACAGAAATGACAGGAGGCCCAATCTTCTGCTCAGTAACCTTGTCAACTATGCGTGCTATAGGTGTCAAGGGGCATCGAAGATTAAAGACTCTTCTAAGGAAGTGTCTAACAATGTCGTGGGCTCCCCAGAAGTGGAAACGGGAGCCTGGAGATCTGCGGAGAAGTCTATCAAGTTCTCCGCCTGTATCCGTGCAATATTTGTACTATCAAGTGTTTTGCTGACATCACCATAATCACTGAATGATATCAGAGGACATATCAGGGAGTTATCGCTAGTGTCTGCTAATGGAGCGGACCTTCCTCCTTGTTCACAGCTTGAACTGGAGTGTTCGATGCATTGATTGCTCGAGATGTCGACGCTGGTCGGAAAGAGGTGTTGGTATACCCGACCCGTCTGAAGTTTTTCTGTTGACATTGCATGCAATCTGGCTTGAAGATGTTCTTCCGTCCACATCCATAACAGAACACAACTTGTCTTTCTTATCTGCAGTCCTGATACAAATGACCGGACTGGTCACAGTTCCAGCATACAATAGGGCGTTTGGCTGAAATACTCGATACGTCACCTAGGCTGTTGTCATTGCCTGTCGCTAGTGCCAGTTCAGGGTCTAGTGTCGGAAAATTATCAACTTCATGCACTCGTTGGGTCCGGTAAGGATTCCAACTGCCAGCTGTCGCAATACGTGTCTGCGTAGCTTGGATACGCGTGACCAGCGATCTCAGCTGTCCTATCGTATCAGTAGGATGCAAACAGATTTTTTCTTGAATCTCCGGCAAGAGATTCGATTTGACAATCTCCAGAAACTCTTGGTCTGGCATAGCGTTCTGTAGCTGATCGCGCAGCAACCCCTAATGGTGGTGATACATTGCGAACAGTTCACCAGGCTTTTGTTTTCTGGACATCAGTTGAAATCTAGTTTTCAAATCATCCTTAGCCGTTCCCTATTCGGTATAGAATCCCATCTTAATGACGTCCCAAGTTGGAAATGGATTTTGACGGAGTACCGACCAATACCAGTCCTTAGCTGGTCCTGTCAGTAGCGTAAGCATATTTCTGACTAATAACCCAAAATCCCCTTCAAGAGCGGAGTGCGTGACCGCTTCGACTCTGAAGATGAACTCGTCGACTGAGAGTTCCGAGTTATTTCCATTATAGGTCAGGTTCCATCTCCTTATTGGACTGCCTGATCGTCGGTATCCTACATTAGCAGGAACACGCATAGGTGGTGGAGGTTGAGGTGGTTGAGGTGGTATAGGATTTGGTCTGGGCTGATTTTTAGGTTGACCAAAAGGTTGACCGAAAGGTTGACCAAAGGGTTGACCAAAAGGTGGTGATAGTCTCCTAAATGATGGTCTTCCCCTATTAGGGAAATCATTTGACGGCCACTGATTGGTTCTGGACGAAGGAGGTCGTGTGAAGTCTGCTGGCGGCATTGCTACTGCTGCTTGTTGTCTGATATCGTCTCTTAACTCAGACCGCAAAACATTTAAACCCTGCTGGAGACCTCGGTTTATTAGGTCTTCCATCTTTATGCTCAAGCCTGCTATCAGCGCATCCGTAGCAGCTGAGGTGTTGTGGTCTTGAGCTGTGGGCGCTGGGCTATCACGTCGACGACTCGGGTTTACAAAAGTCCTTGTATCTAAGTCAGGCATTCCTGGAGACAACGATCGTCGATTAGAGCGTGGCAGGTCAAAGTTCAAAGGTTGGCAATGAGTCACGCCTGGCTGATTTCGCGGGCTTCACTTTCTTTGGCTTTTTTGGAAAGGCACCCGTGTAACTAGTGATGTCCTGTGGCGTGAGGCAGCGTCGACAATTAGGGCAACTGGAATGTGCGCCTACCCAAGTTTGGATACATGCATCGTGAAAGACATGTCCACACGTGGTCATGACAGGCTTCTGTTCAGCTGACCAGCTTGTGTCTCAACAGATCGTGCATGGCTCACGTAACCTAGTCACTTCGTTCGGCCCAGGAGGCGGTGTCCTCATTGTAGCCATAGTAAGTCAAAGTTGAAAAAGTTTTACAAACCAAAGGTTTGAAGAAGAATGTCGGAGAAATCCAAAAAAATTTGAAGCTTACAGGCTTCGAAAAAAATCGCAGCTTACGAGCTACTAAATTTATTGACGCGTATTATGTAAAAAAAATAAATGAAAGTGGCCAACTAAATTTCAAGTAGATAATTATTATTACTACAACATTATTTACAACCGTTACCTACTCATAATATAAAAATCCATTGTTGGTATATAATACGTATATATACAGTAAGCAACGGAAAGCCTTCCGATGTAGGAAAAATATTGTATGTTCCTACGAAAAACGAACTACTGGACCGATAAATAATATAAAAAAAATTTTTAACTACAAAATTCAAAATATTCTCCTAAATATACGGTCTTTGTCTTCTAAATAGTTACCCTAAATAAAAGAGGAAGCTTCTATATACCATTAAGAGACTTCCGCGCTATTTTATACACCTACTAAATTTGAAAGTTTGCAAGTTGGGACAAGATTTATAATTCAAGGAGATATCTTCCCAAACGTTCGAAGAAGTAAAAAATTCCAAACCACAAGGTTTCGAGAAGTTAATTTAGGGCTTCTCAAATCGAGAAAATATAAATGTTAATACAATTCAAGTTCAGAAACGTTAGCAATGTTTCTAAATAAAATTTCCTCTCTAACAGTTCAGTTCCGTGTTTCAAAGCTGTGAAGAATCACCGAGATCCCACGTTCAATATAACGATCAAGAAAAAAAAATCTATCAAAACAATTCTCCCTCACTTCCAGGAGCTAACTCTCACATAAGGTGTCAGGTCGCTCTCTCCCTTACAAGGTCAGAAACAGGATACAGGTAAGTGACGTGAGTGGTGCATTGAAAAAGTCAGAGTTCTCGCAGAAATCTGGGAAAAGTCAAGTTGGAGGTGTCAAAGGCTGACAATGCTACTAGAGATTCTTCAGCCAGGCAGTTAGCAGTATGCCAACTCCTGATTACTGAAGATCTCCAGCATCACTCCCACCCTGATAAAACTCTTCCTCTCCTCTTCACCGGATCCTCATGTCCAGATAGTTCGCCAGCTGGGCAGAGTCATGAATCTGGTCAACTAATTAGCTGGAAGCCAAAAAGTCGTCTCACAGACTCATAACTCTCTCCAGCCAGTTGGCCAACAGCACAATTGTCCGCGAGAACACAATCCAAAAAAAATTTTGTGGAGCCACCTACCATTTCCATAGCAGAAGGCCAGCGGGAAAGATCATTAAAAAAAAAATTCCAAAAAACTTCAAAATTTCGAAAAGCTAAACAACTGTTCGGACTCGAGGCTTGACCAAAGTCAACGCTAGAGTCGAACTTCAATTCAAAAACAAAACTTTCAAAACTTTCAAAATATTACGTTACTTTAATCATTCAAAAATTCAAAATCTCAAAAACTTTCAAAAACTTTACTTTACTCTTGCTAGGTAGTTAACTCGACGTGTTGAAGAAGATTTGACACCACTGTGATGATCGTCTTCTTCTTACTTCCCAGTCATGTCAACATGGCACCTGAGCGTGAGGAAACATTACTCTCGGTCGGGGTGCATTCAGTTTTCCAACTTGATCGCGGCCGGCTCACACGAGTCAGCATTTCGTGTAGCATATTGCTATATGCAATACGCTACGACCATAACATATTGCACTTTTAATCATTTAATAATAATTTAACTGTTTGACACATCGGGTTCTTACGGAATGTGCGATTCTTACCGCACTATACTTACTGAAAATTGGATATTTAAACTTAACGAAAGTTCCCCTCACACGAGTTAAAGTTAATTTGTGTACGTCTGTTAAATTGAAGGGCCGTTCGCTTTACGTAAGTAAATGTACTTACGTATATTTCTATTGTGGTTCCGACTATACTTATTTCTATAAGGAATTTCGACGTTGAAAAATTGAACGAAGGATGGCGATTTTGCAAGAGGTGAATCAATTTTAAAATGACTAATGGACGATTAAAAATTGTTTTACGTGTATCTTCATTTTTTCATTGGGAATTATCCATTTCTTCACTTTTTTTATTATTTCTTTATTGTCAGAAAAATCACACAATTGACAAATCCAAATTCCTTGGCTCTAGCACAGGGGTGGGCAGACTTTTCCAGGGTACGGGCTACTTTTAATTTTTTCAAGGTGTTGCGGTCCACCCAGTGTGGTGTGGTGAGCTGAAAAAAAAATGTACAATATTTATAATAACTTAATAATAAATACGCAAGATACAAACAAGAATAACAGCCACAGATGTAATAATATCAAATGATGCATTTATTATCAAACAATTCAAAATGCATAAAAATAAATCATTTTCATCTAAAGTTAGTTCTCTTAGTTGTAGTTGGTAGAAGACTTAGTCTGCTTATTGTCCGCTAATTTTGAATACCACGGTATATAATTACTAACTGCTAATCTTGCACTGGATTCTAAGTGGTCGTCTGTAAGAAGAAAAATTTTGCTTTCCTCAAAATATAAAGAGAATTTATAATTTATATTTTCAGTTATGTCTTCCACATCAACATTGCCAAATGGATAACACATGAATATAACAATTGGTTCTAGTCTAGTAATTTCTTGAAAACGTCTCTCAAATTCGGAGTGAAGTTTTATTATTTCATCATATTTGTTTAATGTACCTCCGGTTTTAAGCAACTCGCCAGAAATATTTTTGAAATTTTTTAGTTCATTCTTCATCAACTGGGAAGATATTAGCTTTAACTTATTTTTGAAAGTATTAACAAATGCAATAAATTCTACTATTGTTTTAATTTTCTTTGCAAATTTTAAGTTCAATTCATTAAAATGGCTTCTATATCAACAACAAAAGTTAAATCTATCAACCAATCGTCATCACTAAGTTCAACGTACGCTTCATCTTTTGATTCCAAAAAATATTTTACCTGTTTTAAGTCCCTGAATTTTTGTAAAAATATACTCCAACTTAACCAATGGACATCTGCATGATATAAGAATTCCCCGTAATCATTCGTTTTCTTCTAGGTGGGCCCCAAACATTCTTCTCTGAAGACTTCTTCCTCAAATTCAGTTCACAATTTTCATGCAGATTCCCATAACATGACGCATATTTAGAATTTTACAACAAAGGGCTTGTTGGTAAATAATGCAATAATAAGAAAGGAAATGCGGTAAGCCATCGTCTCTGATACACATAGCCAAAAATCCCTTGACTATGCCGGTCATTGATGGGGACCCATCATCGATACAAGTTTATAAATTGAAAGTTTTTTCTCCTATATGCATTTTTTGAAGGCGCAGTAAGTAAACATCTTCACCTCGTGTTTTCTTTATTAGAGGTCATATTGTATATAATTCCTCTTTTACACTTATATCCTTAAAAACCATTCTTATAAAAATGCAAAGTTGAGAAATATCAATCACGTCCTTAGATTCGTCAAACTGGAAAGAAAAGCAAATGCAGTTATTCATATCTTCCTTCAGCTGATCAGTCAGGTCAGAATTCATAATTTCTACAAGGCACTTCACACTTCTACGCGAAATTTGTACGTCTTTAATTACAGAAATAATTTCATTTTTGTTCTTGAATGAATCAAATAATAATATAAGTAAAAAACGAGTTTTCAAACAAAACTGAGGCCAAGCCGTATGAAAAAGTAGAAAATAAACTTTTCTTCACACACAGAGGTGGACTCAGATTTTTTGATTGGGACATTTCTCTTGAATATTCTTTCTCTTCATGAATCAAATCACTTATTACCTCTGATTGATCATACTGAAATATATCGGTGGTTGTCAGCAAATAAAATCTGAGTCCACCTCTGTGTGTGAAGAAAAGTTTATTTTCTACTTTTTCATGCGGCTTGGCCTCAGTTTTGTTTGAAAACTCGTTTTTTACTTATTTTATTTCCTGCCTTTTTCACGTTAACTAATTTGTTATTACGTGCTGCATGGAGATACTTTATGACGGCTGAAAGACACTGATTTACCAGTTATTCAAAACATTTATTCGAGTAAAAATTATTATGCAACTCATTTCGCTCTACAACTTTGTCTTAGGTTGCAAAACGCTCAAACGCTTCCTTGGTCGGAAAAACTCCGGAAAAGCGTTTTACATGAATTTTCCTCGATTTTTTCTGCAAGTTCTCACCATTGTCGGAGAGAAAGTAATGATGCCAGTTGATAGGGAGCTTGATCCTCCATAATTTAGAAAAATTTTCCGGAAAAGTCGGAAAATTCCGTGAAATTTTTCGGAAAAATCGGAAAACTCTGCATTTTTCCTGAAACGGATTTATCAATTTTTCGGAAAAATCGGAAAACTGCATTTTTCCTGAAACGGATTTATCACTAATCAAATTTGTACCAAATTTTCAAATAATTTTTCCCGATTTTCCGGGTTTTCCAGGGAAATTTCCGGTTCAAAATTTGATAGATTCAATTGTCACGCGACATGAACCTGTATGCCAAATTTCAGCTCGCTGTGATGACGAAAAGTTGGTCTACGAGAGTGTCGAAAATAGTAAAGAAATAGACAAATTCGTGTACGAGTTAAAGGGAATGGCTGGCCTCAATGAATCGCTGGCTTCCAGAAACGCTTTTTTTATAATTGATGGAGAAAGAAGAATTTTAAGAACTTTTATTTTTAACGATTCTAAATCAAATTTATAAATACAAGAAGAAAAAACAACCGCCTCGTCTGGGATTTGAAACCGGGACCTTCCGCTTGCCGGGCGACTGCTCTTACCACTGAGTTAACGAGACAGATGATTTTCTTCTTGCATTTTTCAAATTTGTAACTAGCCTACTAAGCCACGTTTGCTTTCAGCTGGCATTAACCAGTAACGATGAAAGCGCACAAATAAATTGTAAATTCAATTTTATTTTTTTTTGACGCGGATGGGAATCGAACCTACACTTGTTAGAATCGGTCAATGATATAATTTCTCCATCTACGTAAAGGTTTCTTATGTTTTGCTAACACATGACTCGCACGAAAAGCTGCAACTGTTGCAGCCTTAGATATAGTACTGGGTTTAATAAAATATGATTGCTGTCCAAGTAATTGCGATTTAAATTCTTTTAACATTTGTTTACGCAATTCGCTTTTTAACGGAAAATCTGTATCAAAACATCCATATATGTTTTTGAAATGTCTTTCAACGTTTCCTTTTTTTGGAAGTGCTACACTTGCATGACATAAGTATATAGCACACACATTTTGCATTCAACATTGTAAAGAAAAACTGTTCTTCCCATTCTGTATTAAAATTGTATGTTTTAGTTTTCTTAACACTTGTTTTCGACATTGTAGCCCTCTTTTAAAATATGACAAATTACTATTTTTACTACAAAAACAAGTAACAAAAAATTTCAAAGTTGAATGTTTGAACAACTATGAGCGACTACTGGACGTATTCAATGCAGCGAGCAGCTAACTACCGTGAACTGATGAATGTGTAACCAACGTATGAAGGTCACTGACTTATAACAATGGACTGAGCGTATTGTCATTTTCCTATAGGAAGGCATGGCACAAGTTTTATAGTTCTCTCTTTCGCCCTATGGCAGAGTTGGAGCTACCAACACAAAATATTGCATTCTGGAACGTTTGCTTATGCCATTTGATGCTTTTACGTTGGCTACAGATGCAATCACCGCAGAAGGAATAAGGTAAAGATAGTGTTTACCATGCTCCGTCTCTCTTGCCCATAAGCAGGATTCAGTTAAGAATAACTTTTGAAAATTAAAGTCGGAATGAGTTTAATACCTTATAAGCGATTAAAATATCCTTTGGACACAAAGAAATATATTTTTTTAATTTAATTCGACTTTCAGGTGTAAAATTTCATCTGATTGGTTGAGTTTTACATGTTTTTTATGTAATCGTTTTAAAGGGTGCTCTAACGGTGATATACAGAAACACAATATTTTTTGTGCCACATGAAATAGCAAATCGCTCAGTCCATTGTTATAAGTCAGTGATGTAGGGACTTAAGCGTCCTCCTTCCAATGAAGGTACATGTGTCGTCTATATATTCATCGAATTATTTTTCTAAGTAGAAGTGAATACTTATTGATCATATATATGCGATTGTGGCCCAAGCACCCGTTGTTGGCCTCCAATAATGCATATAAATTCTATGGAAAAATTTCCAGTAAATTTCTAAGAAAAACTTGGAGCTTTCCTTAAATCATGTCGAAGCACGTTGATTTTATATTGGAGCAATACATTTTTTTCGAAAGTATTTAAATTAAAAGTACATTGTGTTAAATTTTGTACAATGGTACGGAACCCTTCGTGTGCGAGTCTGTCTCTTACTTGGCCGCTTTTTTTAGTATGCGCGTCTTACGTTGTAATCGTTGATATTCAAGTTGAACGTTTTGGGTCAGCTTTGGAGTTACGCCAGGGTCAATGCGTTCAACGACGGGGAAGAAGAAGAAATAAATTACCAGGTTTGGACGTTTAGAGGTGAACACTTTTTTAATGGGATACTGAACAAATATTTTTATTTAAAAATTAAAGATTATTTCACAAATATTTTTATAAATGAATGTGTTGGTTTTTTAATTTTACAAACTTAACACTATTACATAAGCTATGTTTACTCCTTTTCCATAAAGTAAACTGGTCACTTTATTGTCTATGACACTTAAAATCTTAATACTATACACAAGATATGTTTACCCCTTTCCCATAAGGTAAACTTGTCACTTTTATTGTTTATGACACTTACACCACTTTAAAATCTTAATACTATACACAAGATATGTTTACCCTTTTTCGATAAGGTAAACTTGTCACGTTATTGTCTATGACAATCTTAACTTAACACATTTTAATAACCTTTTTGTCAGAAGGTTTCACAAACTTAACCTAATACTTTTTATATTGTTTTCCACTTTTTATGTTAGTTTATTCTGCTTTTATACGGGGATATGCTATTTGTTTTTACGGGATGACGGGTAAATCTCGAATGTGGTAACCTCACACTCGGCAGGAAAGAGATTTTGTCTCGAATACGGAAACCTCGTACTCGGTAGGAAAATTCTAATACTACGGGATGACGGGTAATTCTCGAATGTGGTAACCTCACACTCGGCAGGAAAGAGATTTTGTCTCGAATACGGAAACCTCGTACTCGGTAGGAAAATTCTAATACTACGGGATGACGGGTAATTCTCGAATGTGGTAACCTCACACTCGGCAGGAAATTGAGTCGATTACTACTTCTGTTAGCTAGAAACTGATAAGTTCTTAGCTGATCGAAGCTTGATGATCGACTGATTTATCCACGCTTCCAGCTCGCCTTTTATAGACCGAAAAGTGTTACCGTTCTGATGATTCCATGTGACGACTGACATCTCAGGCATTTTGAGTTACCATCAATCATAGAAGGTTGGTTTATATCGGAGCATTTAAGTGATTTTACTTCAGCGTAAACAAATCAGCTGGTCAATCGGAATAAGCATTATTTATTTATTATACTGTATGCACTAACGGATATTTGGAGATTTAAAATATTATTTGTAACTTCGTTACAACGTCTTAGTGGAATATACTGTGGCCTTAGTAAAGGAGGTCACCCAAAAATGTCTTGGCGGTCCACCGGTCGATCGCGATCGACTTAATGCCCACCCTTGCTCTAGCATAACGCCCTTGTTAATATTTGTATCATGCCTTTTCTTCCACGCTAAAATTTTGACGTTTGAAGTTGAGTGAAATTGGAATTCAATAGTGGCAGTGTATTCATATTATTTTTTCCTGATAAAAAAATTCCTTCTTCATTTAGACAATTCTTTTGAAAAGAAATTAAAATAGTAAGTATCATGTCTCATTTTCATCGTTAAGTAAATTTATTTGACTAATTGAAAAATATCTCCATCTATTTGCAATTCTTGCAACAGTTCCTATAATCTTTTCTCCCTCCACATCTCAAATTTTGTTAACTTAAACCACAAGAATACCGCACTTACAAAGCCAAATATTTGACCCAGCCAAAATTTTCATTTAAAATTAACACAGAGCGACACGTGCGACGAAAATATATATTTATTCATCTTCTTAAAATGACTAGGATAAAGGAATTTTACAATAATCTTGCTAAAAGTAAATATTTAAAAATAATGATTTTATAACCAACTTTTTCTTACGTAGAAATCGCAATTAGTATTTAGAACGACAAAATTAACAGGAAAATTAGTCAACTGAATTAACTTAACGATGAAAATGAGGCATAAATATAATTTTTGAGATTGTGTAATTGCAATAGAGATTGAACAGAGAGAACACGAAATAATATCACAAATGCTCGACAGCTGATTGTCAAAAGCAGCCACCTATAGTTCCAGGACAATGAACAATTTTAGCTGTAAAGAGCTCCCTGTTCGATTGCTGCTAAATATTTAAGGCCGGTACGCTAGAGCCAAGGAATTAGGACAAGGAATTTTTCCACTTATTTCTTAAAGAAAATTTGACATTAGGTCAAGGAATTTTTGACAATTTGGATTTGACAGTTGTGTGATTGTTGAAATAATTTGTGAATCGCTTGTTATCTGAATTAATAAGGAAAATAAAGAAATGGATAATTCCCAATTGGAGAAATAAGAATTTTAAGAACTTTTTTTTTTTTTTTTTTTTTTTTTTTTTTTTTTTAATGATTCTAAATCAAATTTATAAATACAAGAAGAAAAAACCAACCGCCTCGTCCGGGATTTGAAACCGGGACCTTCCGCTTGCCGGGCGACTGCTCTTACCACTGAGCTAACGAGACAGATGATTTTCCTTCTTGCATTTATCAAATTTGTAACTAGCCTACTAAGCCACGTTTTGCTTTCAGCTGGCATTAACCAGTAACGATGAAAGCGCACAAATAAATTGTAAATTCAATTTTATTTATTTTTCCCGCGGACGGGAATCGAACCTACACTTGTTAGAATCGGTCAATGATGGAGAAATAAGAATTTTAAGAACTTTTATTTTTAATGATTCTAAATCAAATTTATAAATACAAGAAGAAAAAGCAACCGCCTCGTCCGGGATTTGAAACCGGGACCTTCCGCTTGCCGGGCGACTGCTCTTAGCACTGAGCTAACGAGACAGATGATTTTCCTTCTTGCATTTATCAAATTTGTAACTAGCCTACTAAGCCACGTTTTGCTTTCAGCTGGCATTAACCAGTAACGATGAAAGCGCACAAATAAATTGTAAATTCAATTTTATTTATTTTTCCCGCGGACGGGAATCGAACCTACACTTGTTAGAATCGGTCAATGATGGAGAAATAAGAATTTTAAGAACTTTTATTTTTAAAAGCGGGAAAAATAAATAAAATTGAATTTACAATTTATTTGTGCGCTTTCATCGTTACTGGTTAATGCCAGCTGAAAGCAAAACGTGGCTTAGTAGGCTAGTTACAAATTTGATAAATGCAAGAAGGAAAATCATCTGTCTCGTTAGCTCAGTGGTAAGAGCAGTCGCCCGGCAAGCGGAAGGTCCCGGTTTCAAATCCCGGACGAGGCGGTTGTTTTTTCTTCTTGTATTTATAAATTTGATTTAGAATCATTAAAAATAAAAGTTCTTAAAATTCTTATTTCTCCATCATTGACCGATTCTAACAAGTGTAGGTTCGATTCCCGTTCGCGGGAAAAATAAATAAAATTCCCAATTGTAAGTAATTTGCCCATTGCGGAGTGAATTATATCAGAAGTGTTATTATATTTATTATTTTTGCAGAGCAATGTACATGAAAAGCATGAAATATGTTTGGATGTTAATCTAAATTCTCTGAAGACATTTTCTTCTACATCCGACAGCAAGTACTCTTCCTCATATTCGTCCATATTCAACTAAAAACTTAAGAAACACATTAAAGAATTTTATCCTTCATTTGTCAGTTTATATATAGTTTATATATTACTAGGCGGTGCTTTGTGCCGATACTTGTAAATTTATGTTATTTGCTACAATGTTGAACTACTATGTTGTTTGCTACATTTCACTAAACTATACTATGTTCTAAGTGCCTATACCTATACTTTTATTGTTTATTTTGCTACAATGTTAATCTACCATGTAATTATCTAACTCAAATAAATTGATGTTTATGTTTTATGTTTGATTCAAAATCGCCGTTCTTTTATTAAAATTTTTCAATACCCTCCATCGCAATAACTAAAAATCAACTAAAAAATTAAGAGGCACTTTAAAAATTTTTTTTTTCCATTTACCAGTTTAAAATTGATTTACCTCTTTCAAAATCGCCGTTCCTTCCTTCAACGTCAAAATTTCTTACAAAAATAAGTGCATCTTCAAGAAATATTGGCATAAATAGATTTTTCGTAAAAGCGCGACATCTTTTTGTCAATCGGGAAGTAGAGTTTTCCTGTTCGAATGACTTTTTTCTAGCGTACAGCCCGGTACGCCAGAGCCAAGGAATTAGGTCAAGGAATTTTTCCACTTATTTCTTAAAGAAAATTTGACATTAGGTCAAGGAATTTTTGACAATTTGGATTTCTCAATTGTGTGATATTTCTGACAATAAAGAAATAATGAAGAAAGTGAAGAAATGGATAATTTCCAATGAAAAATGAAGATACACGTAAAACAATTTTTATTCGTCCATTTGTCATTTTAAAATTGACACACCTCTTGCAAAATCGCCGTTCCTTCGTTCAATATTTCAATTATTCCACCACCGTCGAAATTCCTTACAGAAATAACTGCATCAGTACTTATTTCTTCAAGAAATATTGACATAAATGGATTTTTCGTAAAAGAGCGACATCTTTTTGTCAATCGGGAAGTAGAGTTTTTCTGTTCGAATTACTTTTCTCTAGCGTACTACCTGAAGGAATCGGCCAAGAAAACAATTCCTTGAGCATTCCATGACACTTTTTATACCCGAGATGAAATCTATAGGGTATACTAATACCAATTTCCATTGATCACGTTTTCTAGCAGAAGTGTTACACTTTTCTGGTAGTGTTACACCAAAATTGTTCCATTGACCTGCACTGCTAGAAATGGTGTACGTCAAAACGCCTGTGGTGCTACACTCGAATAATCGGCGGTGTTACACCGGAATACGCACACATCTATCTGAGAAATGTCACAACTGAATGTCATTGAGCATCACATATAAATCTTCAACTACTGCTCTACCAAATTCATCCGCAATCACGCCAAAATCTTTTAAATTACAATTTTCATAATTTTTACGTTATTTGTGATATTATTGTTCCCAGAAAATTTCAATCTGACAAATTACACGGATATGAGCTACAATTACGTTCTCATCGCGTCAAAAGTTGTTCCATTGAACTTGTTTTTCATTGATTGACGTGCACTTTTTTGAAATATCAATGGAAATCGACATAAGTTTGTCATTCCGTTTGTAACACCTCGAAATAATGATGGTAGAGCAAAATGAATTGGACACCCACGCATAATATTAAAAGTTATTTTGATTTTTGCATGTCCGTCTGTCCGTCCGTCCGTCCGAGCGCACGATAACTCGAGAACGCGTTCACTTACAAAGCTGAAATTTTGTACACGGACATTTAAAAAGAAAAGTAAAATTAAGATCGAAAATGAGATAAATCGGGCAACTCCTTCGTGGGGTTGCCATACAAAAATTTCGTTTTCCACGATATATTTGGACACTACCTGAGAACACGTCGACTTAGAAAGCTGAAATTTGGTACATAGTGTTTTCATACTAATAGCAAAAAAAATTTCAAAAATGGGCTAAATCGGGCAACCCCTTCTTGGTGTTGCCAAATAATAATTTTGGTTTTTTACATATACTTTTAAAACGATCAGACCTCGACATTTTTATTGTACTAAAAACTTCTTCAGAATAAGAAATCCTATCAAATTGATTATAATCATTTTTTCTGTCCGACGAGCCGTTCTAGAAATATATGCGAGAAACCAATGCAAAAAATCAAAATTGCTCAAATGGGTGACCACACGAAATTTCATACGTGCATTCATCTAGGGTATCATAAGAATTGGTCTTAGACCAATTCTAGCTTTTCACTTGTTTTAATATAGGAACAAAAATTCCTTGGCTCTCGTACCGGGCTTTATACGCTAAATGAAATGAAGACAAAACCCCCTTAGAATATAGAGCAAACAGGATTGGTTATAAGCCAGATTTTTCGTAATGAATAGGTTTG
This sequence comes from Dioctria linearis, assembly GCA_963930735.1. NCBI lineage: Eukaryota > Metazoa > Arthropoda > Insecta > Diptera > Asilidae > Dioctria > Dioctria linearis. Next base: position 123,508,101 of record OZ005742.1, on the reverse strand, counting down.
TTCGCGTACTTCTCGTGCAAAAACTTTCTGGGTAAAAACTTACTCGTGTGGTGGGAGAAGAATGTAAAATGCATGAAAAAGTACGGGAACGCTTTTCATGCAACTTCGTGAAAAACAAGAAGAAGAAGTGTGGCATAACATTTGAGAATAAGTATTGTTTTATTTTTTTTAACTTGTTGCAGTCTTGAAAAGTTTATGAGAGCATTGAATGCTTAAACTATCTTATTTCGACATTTTGATTGCGTTTTAAAAACTTTTCAGAAAATTAAAAAATTAACTTTCCTATGACAGCTGTCAACCTTTCCTTGCAAGAAGTGTGCAGTAACTAAAAACTTCGGGTAAATTCATGCAAGAGGGGAAGCTGTGACGTATGCAAAACTCGTGTAAATTTGTGTGCACGAGAAAGTACGGGAACGGAAATTGGGTAAGTTCATTCAAATTCATTGCAATGCATTGTCCCAAAACTGAGTACGCGAACAGACCTAATTTCTGGTTGTTCTGGTAGTCCATTTTTATATGTATTTACGCGCCATCCCTATTCTAAGCAACTTGTCAATTTGCAAAAAGTAAACAAAGGTTTTGTACGGAACATCTGTGGTTAAAAATGTTGTTTTTCTACTTTATTTTGAAACAATTCACATAATTAATTTATATAAATCTCTGGTTCTAACTAACAAAAAAGATAATTTAGATAGTGCAGTTGCCTCAAACAGGATTTCCCTAGTTTATAACCCAATTTATATTTGCAAGCACTGACCGAACAGTTCATTTCTGTTTTTTAATTCATATGAAGATTTTAACAGGCACTAGTGGCACTATAAAACTTTGCACTAAATAAAGTTCAAAGATAAATAGTTTTGAAAATCATTGATTCGGTACTTTTGATAAATTTCACAAAAGAATTTTAAGTTGACTAAATCTGCTCACAAAACATAATCACATTTGAGAATTCTGCACCCAGCTTTGACAAATCTTTCTTGCAGCATCTCACTTACTCCTATGTATAATCTCCTGCTCTTGACAAATTACGCTCTTGTACACGAATTTTACACGATTCAATCATTCCTGTTTGCTATATATTCTAAGAATACCCCTTAGAATATAGGGCAAACAGGAATGGTGATAATGAATTCCTGGTTGTGTTGGTAGTCCATTTTTACATGTGTTTACACGCCATCCCTATTCTAAACAACTTGTCAATTTGCAAAAAGTAAACAAAGGTTTTGTGCGGAGTATCTGTGGTAAAAAATGTTCTTTTTCTACTTTATTCTGAAACAATTCACCAAATTAATTTCTATAAATCTTTGCTTCTATTAACAAAAAAGATAATTTAGGTAGTGCAGTTGCCTCAAACAGGATTCCCTAATTTATAATCCAATTTTTATTTGCAAGCACTGACCGAACACTTAATTTCTGTTTTTTTAATTGATATGAAGATTTTAACAGGCACTAGTAGCACTATAAAACTTTTCGCTAAATAAAGTTCAAAGATAAATAGTTTTGAAAAGAATTGATTTGGTATTTTTGTTAAATTTCACAAAAGAATTTTAAGTTGACCAAATCTGCTCACAAAACAAAAGCACATTTGACAATTTCTCCATCTAGCATCTCACTTACTCCTATGTATAGTCTCCTGCTCTTGACAAATTACGCTCGTGTACACGAATTTTACACGATTCAACCATTCCTGTTTGCTCTATATTCTAAAGGGCGGTACGCTAGAGCCAAGGAATTTTTCCACTTATTTCTTAAAGAAAATTTGACATTAGGTCAAGGAATTTTTGACAATTTGGATTTGTCAATTGTGTGATATTTCTGACAATAAAGAAATAATAAAGAAAGTGAAGAAATGGATAATTTCCAATGAAAAATGAAGATACACGTAAAACAATTTTTATTCGTCCATTTGTCATTTTAAAATTGATGCACCTCTTGCAAAATCGCCGTTCCTTCGTTCAATATTTCAATTATTCCACCACCGTCAAAATTCCTTACAGAAATAAGTGCATCGGTACATATTTCTTCAAGAAATATTGACATATGGATTTTTCGTAAAATAGCGACATCTTTTTGTCAATCGGGAAGTAGAGTTTTTCTGTTAGAATTACTTTTCTCTAGCGTACTACCTCAAGGAATCGGTCAAGAAAAAAATTCCTTGACCTAATGTCAAATTTTCTTTAAGAAATAAGTGGTAAAATTCCTTGTCCAAGCAATACCCCGAAAAATTATCACGGCAAAACTGGCCAAAAACTTCCACGTATGGGCTATGGCTATCATCCTGAATTTTATGAATAAAGGGCGGTACGCTAGAGCCAAGGAATTAGGTCAAGGAATTTTTCCACTTATTTCTTAAAGAAAATTTGACATTAGGTCAAGGAATTTTTGACAATTTGGATTTGTCAATTGTGTGATATTTCTGACAATAAAGAAATAATAAAGAAAGTGAAGAAATGGATAATTACCAATGAAAAATGTAGATACACGTAAAACAATTTTTATTCGTCCATTTGTCATTTTAAAATTGATACACCTCTTGCAAAATCGCCGTTCCTTCGTTCAATTTTTCAATTATTCCACCACCGTTAAAATTCCTTGCAGAAATAAGTGCATCGGTACTTATTTCTTCAAGAAATATTGACATAAATGGATTTTTCGTAAAAGAGCGACATCTTTTTGTCAATCGGGAAGTAGAGATTTTCTGTTCGAATTACTTTTCTCTAGCGTACTACCTCAAGGAATCGGTCAAGAAAAAAATTCCTTGAGCATTCCATGACACTTTTTTTAAGCCCGGTACGCTAGAGCCAAGGAATTAGGTCAAGGAATTTTTCCACTTATTTCTTAAAGAAAATTTGACATTAGGTCAAGGAATTTTTGACAATTTGGATTTCTCAATTGTGTGATATTTCTGACAATAAAGAAATAATAAAGAAAGTGAAGAAATGGATAATTTCCAATGAAAAATGAAGTTACAAGTAAAACAATTTTTATTCGTCCATTCGTCATTTTAAAATTGATACACCTCTTGCAAAATCGCCGTTCCTTCGTTCAATTTTTCTATTATTCCACCACCGTCAAAATTCCTTACAGAAATAAGTGCATCGGTACTTATTTCTTCAAGAAATATTGACATAAATGGATTTTTCGTAAAAGAGCGACATCTTTTTGTCAATCGGGAAGTAGAGTTTTTCTGTTCGAATTACTTTTCTCTAGCGTACTACCTCAAGGAATCGGTCAAGAAAAAAATTCCTTGAGCATTCCATGATGCTTTTTTTACATAGTTTTTGTATAGGAACAAAAATTCCTTGGCTCTAGCGTACCGGGCTTTACATAGTTTTTGTATAGGAACAAAAATTCCTTGGCTCTAGCGTACCGGGCTTAAAGAAACCCACACAATATTCTACGCATGAAACACCCGTTCCATCTTTTTACAGAAGCCATCTAAGTGTTCGAATATTTTAATTGACATGACTTGCATATGCATGACATGCACAAGTTTTCGAAATTGTATGTCATGTTCATATTATTGAGTTGCTTTAACAATATTTATTTCAAGAAAGCATTGGTGAATGCTGATGTGAAATGGCTGGATCTGCTTTGCGGAGGCTTATGGCGGAATACAGGCGTAAATAATAGGTTGAAATTTTATAGCTATTTAAAAGTTTTTTCTGCATCCACCAGAACTTACATTGAATCCTCCGGAGGGAATAGTGGCTGGACCTATAAGTGAAGATAATTTTTTTGAATGGGAAGCTCTAATAGCGTACATTAAAATATCTAAAATTCGATGTAATTGTTGAATAATAATTATTTTAGAGGCCCGGAAGGGACATGTTTTGAAGGAGGAGTTTTTCCTGCAAAATTAATTTTTCCACCGGATTATCCCCTCAGTCCGCCTAAGATGAAATTTACCTGTGAAATGTTCCATCCGAATAGTAAATATGAAGATATTTTCATCGTAATGAAAATATTTTGTTAATAAATATTTTTAGTATTTTCTGATGGCAGGGTTTGTATATCTATTTTGCATGCACCGGGTGACGATCCAATGGGATACGAACTTTCTGCTGAGAGATGGAGCCCTGTTCAAAGCGTTGAAAAAATATTGCTTAGCGTTGTGTCAATGTTGGCTGGTAAGGTTTTTTTAATTAAAACATTAGCGATATTTTTTGAGAATGGATTTTTAGAACCCAATGATGAGTCGGGGGCAAATGTTGATGCTGCTATAATGTGGAGAGAACAACGGGAAGAATTTAACAAAATTGCCAGAAGAATTGTTAGAAAGACTTTAGGTCTGCCTTCGTAAAAAAATAAATTTTCTTGTATTCAAATATCAAATGATATATTTAATAAATAAGTTATAGCGTGAAACGAATTCAATTTATGGAACCCAAAATCCTCTAGCCTTTGTTTTCAATCAAAAAATATTCAACTAACTTTTTTTTAGTATCATATACAATTAAATATTGCTTATAAAAAAAAAAAAACGGTACGCATAATATTGGCACCGACCATAGAGATCTTTGTATAGCTTGTATCCTATTTGTATGAAATGAAATCAAAAAAGATTCTATTTCAAATTCAAAGAGCATTTATTTGCAAGCCTCTGCCAAAAGCAACGTACAACGCTGGGCATTCCGACATTAAACAGTTTTGAAATAGATTAATGCAATAGTACAATAAAGTATTAGACTGTCTAGCATTGTTATGGAACTATGTTGAGTGATTTCTTTTGGACGTGAAGTCCCAGCTGTCAGCATGAGCGCTGACAGATCACTCGGTGGATAGCGTTGCCTGCAGGGCGGCACGCTAGCACCTTGGCTATTGCGGGAGAGTTAAGGGTGGTTAACCAAAATCCTGCCGCTGCCACCTGCCATATTAAAAAAAAATTATCGTGCCTGACAATACAAATAAAGATAGCACACACTCTAGCCCTGAACGGTCCTCTACACCACTAACGCTTACCTTATTGAAGGCACAGATGTACTGCCTCCTGCTGCGTGCCCCATCCACCCAACGACACTGAGGGCAGATTTTTTTTACAGTGTCCCTAGTAGACCTGAAAAGAGAAGAGTGTAGCGGACCTATACGACCTTCATGTTAGAGGGCTCCAGGAAATGTGAGGGAAGAAATAAAAACGTTCAGCAATTCATATTGACGTTATAATGACAAAGGTTTAATGTCTAAATTATACACGAGCATTTCTTACTTTTGTTTTCTGGCACTTATATTCACCCCCGTAGTATTTAGATGCTAGTACATTGCTTCATGTGTGCTGTCATACAAGGTATTATTACATTATTATAAATATTAATAGAGAAGTAATTTAACCATCTAAGTAATAAACGAAAAAAAATAAGAACTAGTATTAATAAGTTAATTGAAGCTATTACTACCTTAAAAATGGAATAGGTCCTATTAGTTTCGATATTTCATTATTGGGTTAGGTCAAAAATCTATCAAACTATAATCACACCTATCTTTAACCTTCTCTCTGTGTACAGGGGTGCAAATCCACCCCAGCCTGTTAAAAACGTAAATAAAAAAATAAATAATCAAGACTTAACAAAATCCTTCGAGGAATGCTATCTGTGATATGTTTCACACACTGGAAGAAAAAAACGGATTTAAATTGGTAAATATGGAAAAAGTAGTGAAACTACAAAGGCACCTGAGAGTTTAACTGTGTGTATATGCACCCCGAAGTTTTGTTATAAAATTTTCATTAAAATCCGGATGTTGTAAGCAGCTGCGTTAGTATTTTTCTACTGTTTGATTTATTTCACATTTATTGTGTCTAAATGTCTATTTATTTCTTGTTTACGATATTCGTTTTGAAACGGTTTATGATTCATTCCTATTCTCAATATGATTGATTTGGCGGGAGTTGCTACTTTGATCTTACATAGGCTATCAAGGCCACAGTTGTATATACAAAAGCAATCTTCAGAACGGAAAAATATCCTAAAATATTTATCCAGGCAATTGGTTGATAATGCTGTGAAAAGTTGGCTGTTAAGTCCAAAATAGTTAAAAACCAGCGTAAAGATTGCCATGCAACAAGTGGCTGCAACCAGGCAACGTAGGTACTACATATCTCCTCACTCTAATACCATCATGACCAGCTTGATCTGCTACATTTGCGAAAAAACAACCTGTAAAAAGCACATTAAAAATGCTTGTAATGAATGCATCAAGATTCAAATTGATGATGAAGTAAGAGAAATATGTAGATTCGGACGATGCATCCTAAAATTTTTGTTTTTTTTTCTATTTTTTTAACCTTGATATTTTTAATTTTAATAAATTTTGTTTTTTAAATTGGTACTGTATCAATAAAATTTTATTATTATTTATGCAGACAATGTTGTTCATATAGATTTTACAATAAAAATGTGTGGGGTGCGATTGCACCCCTGTACACGGGTAATGTTAAAATGTATGTGCACAGAGAGTAGGTTAATTCATTTCAGGTTAAGATTGACTATAGGTGTTTAAATCAACGAAAATATTTCATTAAAGAATTATTCCAAACATCCCAGATTATGTTTACAGGTATGACTCGTTTTATGAATCGAATACAAAATGTGCAGCTAACGCTTTCCAAGGATAATTCAGTCTTCCTCCCTGATTTATGAAGGAGAGTTATTTTATATTCAACAACAATTTCTTAAAATTTTCTGTAGTGAGTCTGAAGTGAGTGTGTTTTTTTTCATCTTGAAGGAAGCGCTAACAATTTACCTCAGTCGAATCCACCGAGGAACTAAGAACGAGGAGCACGCGTAAGGCGCAGTCGAGGTGAAGAAAAGGGTTTTACTACGTCTTGATAGATCGGCAGATGTAAGGTAATCTCCAGAAATTTACTAGGTTAAGTGCATGAAGGGCACTTCCGGTCCGGCTTTTGCCCTTTGTGGGAGTTTCATTTTTTTTTATTATTATCGAATTATTTTTCTTTCCTTTTTTTTGCATATATATTATATTATATTATTTGATTGCATATCCACAGTTTAGATTTAAGTTTCCTTAAGTTAGGGCTCGAGCGGTTATGTAGGTAACAAACGTAAATGCTTTCCCTTAGCCAATAAGAATTTTGAACGAGTTAGTTAGTCATAAGAAATGAACAATGTCGAAGTTATGTAAACGTTGTCAAGGGATGTGGTAAAACCCCCAGAAGAACACTAAGAAGTGAAGGAGAAGGAATAAAAGCCATACAGTGTTGAAGCTTATACCACCTTTTTTTTTCTAAATTTTTTTTCTTCTTGTTCTTGCTTCCCTATTGTGGATTGAATTTGAATTGTTGTATCCATCGTAATCAGAGACGCTGCCTTTCATTACCCTTCAGTCACGGGATATGGAGGATGGAGGCATGATGGGCCGTCGTTAGTTGACACACGCATGGGGCTAAGCATATCATTACAGCTTTGGAGTCTTAGCCAGGGTGGATGGGGGCGTCTGGGCCCAATAGTACCCAAAGCTGGAGTCTCAACATCACCAGAGATTCTCACAGCGTCGTAAACTCTCCGGGTGAACCCAGTCTTGTTCGGCGTTGCTGAGGTCTTGCGCTTTCTTGAATAACGTTTTTTTATTAATTAACTTTTCTCAGGTTCTACCAGGGGGCCCAAGGCGTTATAGATCTTGTTTTTTACTGTGCGTCTGTGCGTCTGCAGTCACGACTACAATTTCTTTTTTTTTACTGTCCGTCCGTCTGGCTGGTCAGTTATTTTGTCAATTATGCACAGCTTACAAGCATTGAAGGGATGTGGGTGGCAAGGACTCGCCCTAGCCGACTGATCGCTGGCGGCAATTGCTGTGCAGCCACCCACGCATATCCCGGACATGGTTTTTGTAACAAGAGGTGTCGGATGCAGTAACTACATATACACAGGTAGAAGTGATTATAAGTAGATCTGTCGACTGACAAGCTCTTCGTTACACTGCAATGGCCATGCTATAGACCAAACCGTTAAGCGGTCTTGCCAGATGGATGCCGCATGCCACGTGAAACATGAACGATTTTATCACAAATGATATTTTGAGGAGATTATATTATATTGTATTATAATTTCGGAATCATGCAATAAATGAAGTATACAACCATTTTGTAAGCAGCACCAGGCCACTATTTATTAGATGCCGATGCAGCAGACCATTATTGATTTTTTCAATGAGGCTGGAGACTGCAGCTTCTCGTTCATTCAGGATGACTTTCTCTTTTGGTCAACAATTGCACGCAGTTTTTAGTACCGTTGCCTCGATGGAGTCCAGACATTGAAGCAAACCGTTAATCCTTGCTGTCCTCTGGTTATGATCAGTTAACCGAAAACGCGTTTTTCATTTCTTCGGGTCCTGTGCGCATGCACATAATATGTGTATTAAATATCTGGTGTGTAATAAAAGGAAAATCCACATGGATTTTTTTGTTTTCTGCAATAAGCAGCAGGCAAAAAGGCACCAGGCACCACTCTTGCACGCACTTTTTAGTAAAAAAAAAACTCTGCTTTTTTTTGTTTTCTTTACAATAAATTTGTTTTTACTCCTTTAAAGAAAACTTTATTCCTCTATATTTCGTTATAGCGCGAACACTTTTACTAGCAACAAAACTTTTCCGCCATTTGTCCGCCCACACCAAAGTAACACATCTTCTCAGACAGAACTCCAACTCTTCTTCTTATTTTCTTTCGAGTTTCGGAGTGGCACCGTCGATCTCTGCCGCTCACGTGCCTATGGGTCAGATAGACGTGTCACTTGCTCAGTGTAGCATATTGCTACATGCAATACGCTACGACCATAACAAGGCAGAGTGGTCTAGACCACCCGTGGTTCAGTTAACGCCGAAAAATGGTCGACTGAGCTAGCCGGTCTTAAACATAGGACTCATCGCTGTGGGCGCCCAATGTGTGGCTCTACCCACGACCCCATGAGAGCATTCCTCAGTACTCGGTCTAGGCGGACATTCTGAATCGACTATGACAGTTGGACTTGCTCGGTAGATGACGCATCGAGGACACATCCCTGAAATCCCGTCAGTCCTCGACATCCTCTCCGTGTTGGAAGCAAAAGGTACATTGACAAACTGGTAACGTAAAAAATCCAGCCGGTCGATGTCTCTCTGCCTTCCTTCACCAAGATGTTGAGAAAACCTCGCGATCAGTAACCTAACCAACTGATCGCTAAGCTTTCCCGGCACAGCATCTCACTCTGATCTCCGACCGACGCTTGTTCAAGGGTGTGCACTCAAGGCGTCGTCGAGGTAGTGCAATGGCAGATTTTATTTCCTGCATTTGAAGGGACCGCAGACCAGGTTGGATTTCAACAGGCATATCACCCACCATTGACGGGGCCATAGGAGGGCTTCGCGATATCCTATAGTTTACCAGTTAAGCTGGCTGGATGCCTTCTTAGCGCTACGAGGAATAGACGTGACAGTAGATAATGACGCTTCTAGAATGGATATCACTGCCTGATGTCTTTGGCGTGATAGACTCCTAATGGTTTCCCCTGCAGATCCTCAAGCTCGTAATAAGCGTTCCCTTTCCTGGCTTTAACCCGACACTTAACGAATTTTCGTCCTAGTTTAGCACTCGGCTGATGTTCGAAGTTGCTTTGGGCAAAGTTCCCTCTGAATACTTTCTGACACACTCTGAAATTAACAGGCTTCGCCCTGAGGCTTTTGAAACCTGTTCGAACGCATGGTGTAAGCTCTCCTGCGATCTCACTTGGATCAATTTCAGTTTATCTTGAGCATCTACTCTCAGGGGCTCATTTAGTGTTCCAAGGCTCCTTAACCTTCCTATACCCGCGCCAAATGTTTTAACACCTATACCCGCGCACGGTGTGACAGACCGTAACTTTGGCTGCTATTACCTGGTTATTTTTCTATAAAACCATTTATATTTTTTTTATTTGACAGGAACTATAGGATGTAATAAAACAAAAAATACCAATTGTTAGCATAAACTATTTATTACTTCAATGACTATCAGCCTTTCCACAACAGCCGAAAAAAGCCAAATTTTTTTCTTAAAGTCTGGGAAAAACAAACATAAAACTTTTTATTCTCAAAACAAACATAAAATATCTTTTAATTTTTAAAAATCACATATCTTGAGACCATTGTAACATAAATTTAGTTAAATATTTTTCTTTGATGCGCAATATCCACATCGGCCAATTTTATTGTTGTTAGATGCAGCTGCAGATTCAGGGCCATCTAATTTGCATATTTCATTGAGTCTTAACCTCAGTGTCCTTGGCAGAGAAAGAATGAGAGGTCGTCGCCTGAGGTGATGACTTAGCAAGTCGTAAGACATTGTTTCCAAAAACATTCTGCGGCTAATCTTCTTGTTAGCATTATTCATTAGATATAAAACAAACGAATTTATTCTTGCCACGTTCATCAAACTGTAAAATATTACCATAGGCCACCTATTTGTGCCTCGAGCGACATTATACGTCTCAGACATTTTGTCGACCGTGTCAACTCCGCCTTTAGTCGCATTATAGTCCATGATGATGTGTGGTTTGCCTGTCTATTCATCAATATTTTGATCACGCGTTTCTTCTTGGGGTGGACTACCATCTTCAACTTCGCTATCAAATTCATCATCGTAATTGGAGTCTGAACTTTCCTCCTCCAACAACAATCGAACATGTTCATCATTCATTTTTGAAGCATTTATAACCTAAAAATTTCATAAATCGATACAGTAGTTGTAAACAAATAAAATGCAGTTCAAATCAATACATGAAAACAAATAAATAACATATAAATACTCATAAACAAAAAAATATGATTACGTAAAAAGTTGATCATACACCCGCGTCGGTGTCACAGACAGATCAAGCCGTAGTAAGCCTACACATCCTGCTCGCACGACTGCGTGCCACGTACTAACCGAAAGCGAGCCCCAAATCATGCAGCTAGCAGAACGCGCGAAATCTCAAAGTTCTTAGAAAAAAAATATTTACGAAAAACTGTTTCTTCGGTCTCAGACATGTGCGCGGGTATAGGAAGGTTAAGATGGAATAGGAGCTGGCATGCTCAATCATTTGCTGACCGAAAAGTGTTCGGTAGGGAGAGAAACCAGTGGCTTGGTGGAAAGAGCTCCTGAGGGAACTAGCTATCTGGCTCAGCTTCTCATCACACTTCGTATGTTCCTTCCAGATGTATGCCCTAATCCCTGACAATAGAGATCTGTTCACTCGCTCTGTAGCGTTTGCTTGCGGCGAGTAAACTGCCGTTCGCAAGTGCTTCACCCCATACTTGTGCAGTAATCTGGAGAACTGAGCCGAGCAAAACTGGACTCCATTGTCAGAGACTATTGTTTCCGGGACTCCGAACACATGGAATATTTTAGTTTCGATGAACTGACACACATTGAGAGTAGATGCCTTTCTCATAGGTTTGAGAATCGTGAACTTTGAAAAGTGGTCAAGAACTATTAATATGCAGACATTTCCTTTCACTGACCGAGGATATGGACCTAGGAAATCGATGTACAACTTTTGCCAGGGTCTTTCTGTCACAGACTGGACTCCAATAGGTGGTCTAAGAATGTTATTGGGGGCTTTGGTTTCTTTACACGCGTCACAGGCGCCTACATAGTTTCTGACATCAACTGTCATTCGTGGTCAGTACAGGTGTTTTCTTAAACGTTCCAGTGTTTTCCCTATACCTCCGTGAGAAGCTAGTGGCGGATCATGCGCTCTTGAAATAACGTCGGAGACAAGCCCTCGTGGAATCCAAAGCTTTCAAGATTCTTTCTCCTGAAGCGGATCGCCTGTTCTCGGAACAGTTCGAATGTAAACGGAGCTATCCCGGACGCAAAGATCTGGAAGTTTTCCAGAAGTAGTTTTAACTTTATGCCTCAGTTCTTCATATTCCAACGAGTTGAAATATGGCGAACTAAGGTCAACTTCAGGGCCAGGATCTTCAGGTTTCAATGCGTGACAGCGCATCAGGGACGACATTCAGGCTTCCTTTTCGGTGCTCGATGGTGAAGTCGAAACTCTGAAGCTTCAAACTCCACCGAGCAAGTCTACCGCTGAGGTCCTTTTGAGACATCAGCCATTTCAAGCTCGCATGATCAGTCACTATCTTAAACGGCATAAGTTCTATGAAGGGCCGGAACTTCTGTACACTTAAGATTGCAGCTAGGCATTCCTGCTCTGTGACTGTATAACTTCGTTGTGCTGAGTTCATCTTTTTCGAGACGTAGGCTATTGGCTTCTCGTGGCCTTCGTCATCTAGTTGAAGCAGCACTCCACGAATATCCTGTTGGCTCGCATCGCACTGTGTAAGGAACGGCTTGGTGAAATCTGGGCTCACTAACAACGGAGCAGAGGTAAGTTTTTGTTCTAGCATTTCCAGAGACGTCTGGGCTTCAGGTGTTCATTGGAACTGACTAGGGCTCTTCAAAGTGTCAGTTATGTAGGCAGTTAAATCAGCATAGTTCGGGATGAACCGTCTATACCATCCCGCCATACCTAGTACGCGTCGGGCTTGCCGAACAGTTTTAGGTGACGGATAGTCAACTATGGCTGAGTCCTTATCTGGGTCAGTCCTGATTCCTCCTTTCCCGACTATAAAACCCAAGTATTTAGTCTCCTTAATGCAAAACTTACTCTTCTCAACGTTGATAGTGAGGCCAGCTTTCCTCAAACAATCCGCTACACGGGCTAGCATTCTGAGATGAGAATCGAAGTCTGATGACAGAATCAATAAATCGTCCAAGTAGACGAGAGCATTTTCGCGAAGATCGAAAGGAATGACCTTATCCATGAGGCGGCTCATAGTTTGTGGAGCATTGCAAAGGCCGAATGGCATCACGGTGTACTGATAGAGAGGATGACCAGGTACTGCAAACGCGGTCTTCTCTCTGGACTCAGTGTTTAGTGGGATCTGCCAGAAAGCATCCGTAAACAAAGCATCCGTAAAAACCGATCCCGGAAACGTGCAATTGCAACTGAAAGGAGGGCGCCTTCCACAGTAGCGATTGGTACTTCATCTCAGTCCTCTTTAGGAAATGGTATTGGGGCCTCTTTGAGAACGGTACCTAAACCTTCGAATGTTTTCGTCACCCGTCTCTGTCCAGAAAAGATGTGCGAGGACATATCGAAGTATTTAAAGTCCAAAAATATTGCGACTGATGGTATTTCTTGTCGCAAAATCAGTAAAAGCTCTAACCCGGTTGCATCCTTTCTCCTAACTGTTTCAGCAGATATGCAGGACAAGTTGTTAGACCCCTTACTTTGGCCTCCTCGCACTTTTACTAAATTATTTGTACCTTGTGAGCGCCTACCTAGAAATAAAGCTAAAATAAATAACGTTGTTCCAAAAAACTGAAGTCGCTTTGTTATGGAAGTATGTTGAGAGTGAATGGTCAGGACGTGAAGTCCAAACTGCCACCCTAAGCTGACAGATCACTCGATGACAGCGATAGCACAGGGCGGCATGCTAGCACCTCGGCTAAGGGTGGCGGAGAGTGTGGGGAGGTTCCCGAAAATACCTGCCGCTGTCACCACCCATAATCAAAAAAAATCTTCATGCCTACTTGAACGAGCCAGCACACACTCGGTCCTGAAGGGACCCTTACGTCACTTACCTATGCTCCATTGAAGGCGCAGATGGCATGCCTTCCTGCCAAGCCCCATCCTCCCATCGACTTTGGGTCCTTTGGACCCTGGTCTCATGCGATAGAGGGGTCCGGGATGTGAAGGAAAAAGTAAAAACTCAGCCAATCATGTTCACGTTATATCGCAAGTGTTTCCTTCTTACAAAAAATTTCTATTGATTCCTATAATTAGTTTAATTTTAAATCGCCGCAACGTTCATGGCAACACTCATTGCAAATGTTTAATTTTGCTTTTCACATTAAAACAAATAAAGCTAAGATTAATGAACTTCCTAGGATAATAATAGAGTAAAGATAAATACCATTTAAAGAAAACGATTCCATATAAAACTATCTCGATCTTGCCCTGCAGCCATAATTCATAAATTCCGGCTTTTAATTTCAGACTAACTTATCGTAAGAAATGTTTCAAAATGTATGTACATAAATGTTTGGATGATAATGCATTTTTTTCTTATCTACCCTTAACTAAGCGAGAGAAATTAAATATTAAAATTCTTTTATATAAATGTGTATGCCAGTTTCATAGTCTCAAAAATATGCCGCGATGTGAGGTGATCATCTAACATATACGTACGATGCGAGACGGAAAATGAATGAGTATATATTGTTAGCTGTTAAGAGATTCAAAGTAAGTAAAGAAGAAGTAACTTGTGCGCACAAATCCCCAACCTTAGCTTGCCTTGTGTATGTGGGTGTAGAATCACTCTTAAATATTAAAATTTAGTTAAGTTTAATTGATTGTAAGATGACATAGCTTTGAGGTAAGTATCTAATTTAACAAGAACGTATGTACGTATTTCATGTGAGCATTACTGTATTCAATGATTCAAGATAATACCTAATATGCAGATATAAATGAAGAAGAATGTATGTATATTTTCTTTTATAATAACAGGTGCAGCCTGTGTACGCAGAGTGATAATTTGAACTCCCGAAAATGCTATTTGTATATTTGCTATGATTTACCAAAAAAAAAAAATCTTAAGCTATATTTATTTAAAATGATCTTTGCTGCACATAATAATTGGTTCCGTGCTTTTGTTGTTTTTTTTTCTTTGTTATTCTATTATTAAATTACTTGCTAATGGTACTTAGCTGTATTGCCGCTGCAATTTACCCTTCTGTAAAGAGATGTTCTGAAGTTTCAATAGTATTTCGGCGTTTACTTCCTAACATTTTTTGTTGCTTGTTCTAGAGATTCTTGGTAGAAGAGATTATTTGATTCTCCAGGTAGAGATTCTTTTGTTTCATCTATATGCTATGTTAGTCCGAGTACTATTTCAAATGCTGATTTTGCTCCCAGTTTTATTTGTTGCAGCTGTTGCTGGTGAATATACTGTACTAAATGGTGTAGAATCATGGAAGAATTTTGAACAGGTAATCCAGTTCGTACTACGGCTGCCAACTCTTCGAGCGGTAGAAACTTGTGCATGAATCGCCATAAAACAGGCATCCATGAGTTCCACAGGGTTCTGCCTGAAATTGTGCTAGTGGTGTAACAATTCGCCCAGATTGCCGATGTACTTACAGTGTACTTACTGTCGAGATATTTCGGAATCTGTCGGCTGGTAGTGTACGAAAAATTTTCTCCTGGTGATGAGGAGAATATTTTTACGAATTAATAATAGCTTCTTGCAGGGATAATTATTATTTCGGACTTACATCAGGGATGGATTTCCACCGATGCCGTTGAAATTTTATGATTTGGTTGTTTTCAACTTTTCACGTCCTTTCACTTTCACGTTTTTGACAAGACAAAACGATTGTCTTCTTCTTACTTGTCTTCAACGACATGTCACTTGAGCTTGAGTAAAGCACTTCTCCCAGTCAAGGTGCGTTCGCTTTCCGCTATGGACAGCAGCCGACATACACGCTACAGTACGTGTAGCATATTGCTATATCCAATACGCTACGACCATAACAGGGCAGAGTGGTCTGCGCCACCCATGGTTCAGACAACGCTGAAAAATGGTCGACTGAGCTAGCCGGTCTTAAACATAGGCCTCATCACTGGGGGCGCTCAATGTGTGTCTCGACCCACGACCCACTGCATATTCCTCATCACTCGGGTTCTACTTGATCGATGACGCATCGAGGACACATCCCCGAAGTCTCGTCAGTCCGTGACCAGACTTCGACATCCTTCTCCGTGTGGGAAGCCAAAGGTACATCGACAAGCTGGTAGCCCAAAAAATCCAACCGGTCGATGCCTCTCTGCCCTCCTTCACCGAGATGCTGAGGAAGCCCCGCGATCAGTAACCTAAAGAACTGATCATTAAGCTTTCCCGGCTCAACATCTCACTCTGATCTCCGACCGGCGATTGTTCAGGGGTGTGTCTCCCAGGCGTCGTTGAAGTAGTGACATGCTGACAGCCTCATCCGGGAATGGATTTCAACAGGTATATCACCCACCATTGACGGGCAATAGGAGGGCTTCGCGATATCCTATAGTTTACCAGTGAAGCTGGCCGGATGCCTTCTTAGGGCTACCAGGAATAAACGACAATAGGTATAGACGATGTTCTCACAATGATGGTCACTGCTTGATGTCTTTGGCGTGATAGACACCTAACAGTTTTCCCCGCAGATCCTCAAGCTCGTATAGAGAATTTCCTTTCTTGGTTCTGACTCGACATTTGACAAATTTCGGTCCCAGTTTTGCACTGGTCTGCTGCTGGAAATTGCTTTGGGCAAAATTCCATCTAAATACCTCTTGACCAACTTTGAACTCGACAGGATTCGCCCTGAGATTGTAGGCTCGTGAATCCTGTTCGAATGCGTGGTGTAAGTTTTCCTGCACTCTCGCACGGATCAATCTCATTTTGTCTTCTGCGTCTACTCTCAATGGCTCATTAAGAGTTCCAAGGCTCCTCAAGATGGGATAGGAGCTGCCATGTTCAATCATTTGTTGACCGAAGAGTGTTCGATAGGGAGAGAAACCAGTAGCTTGATGGAAAGAGCTCCTGAGGGAACTAGCTACATGGCTTAGTTTCTTATCCCATCTCGTGTGTTCCTTCTTGATATATGCTCTAATCCCCGACAATAGAGACCTATTTACTCGCTCTGAGGCGTTTGCTTGCGGCGAGTAAACTGCCGTTCGCATGTGCTTCACCCCATATTTTTCCAGTAAGAGACGATAATTTCCGGGACTCCGAACACGTGAAACACTTCAGTGTCAATGAATTGGCATACATTGAGCGTAGACGCTTTTCTCATAGGTTTGAGAAGTGGAAATTTAGAAAAGTGGTCAAGAACTATTAAGATGCAGACGTTTCCTTTTACTGACCGAGGATATGGACCTAGAAAATCAATGTACAGCTTTTGCCATGGTCGTTCTGTCTCAGACTGGACTCTTATAGGTGGTCGCAAAATAGTATTAAGAGCCTTTGTTTCCTTACACACGTCACAGGCGCCTACGTAGTTTCTGACATCAACTGTCATTCTTGGCCAGTACAGATGTCTTCGCAGACGTTCCAGTGTTTTCCCTATACCTCCGTGTGAAGCTAGCGGCGGATCATGAGCCCTTGAAATGACGTCGTTGACAAGCCCTCGTGGAATCCAAAGCTTCCAAGCTTCTTCTTCCTGAATAGGATCGCCTGTTCTCGGAGCAGTCCGGATATAAACGAAGTCATCCCTGACGCAAAGATCTGGTAGTTTGCCAGAAGTTGTTTTAACCTTATACCTCAGTTCCTCATATTCCAACGAGTTGAAGTATGGCGAACTAAGGTCAACTTCCGGGCCAGGATCTTCGTTTGTGTTCAGGCTGTCACAATGCATGCGTGACAGCGCATCAGGGACGACGTTCAGGCTTCCTTTCCTGTGCTCAATAGTGAAGTCGAAGCCCTGAAACTTCAAACTCCACCGCGCAAGTCTACCGCTGAGGCCCTTTTGAGACATCAGCCATTTCAAGCTCGCATGATCCGTCACTATCTTAAACGGCATAAGTTCAATGAAGGGCCGGAACTTCTGTACGCTCAAGATTGCAGCTAGGCATTCCTGCTCTGTGACGGTATAATTTCTTTGTGCTGAATTCACCTTTTTCGAGACGTAGGCTATTAGCTTCTCGTGGCCATCGTCATCTAGTTGAATCAGCACCCCACCAATACCTTGTGGGCTCGCATCGCACTGTACAACGAATGGCTTGGTGAAGTCTGGACTCACTAGCAACGGAGCAGAGGTAAGTTTTTGTTTGAGAAGATCAAGAGACGTCTGGGCTTCAGATGTCCATTTGAACTGACTAGGGTTTTTCAAGGTGTCTGTTATGGAGGCAGTTACATCAGCATAGTTCGGGATGAACCGTCTATACCATCCCGCCAACGGTAGTAGGCGTCGGGCTTGCCGAACAGTTTTAGGTGACGGATAGTCAACTATGGCTGAAATTTTGTCAGGGTCAGTTCTTATACCTCCCCTTCCTACAATGAATCCCAAGTATTTAGTCTCCTTGATACAAAATTTACTCTTCTCGACGTTGATAGTAAGGCCAGCTTTCCTCAAACAATCCGCCACACGGGCTAGCAGCGTGAGATGAGTATCGAAGTCTGAAGACAGAATTAATAAATCGTCTAGATAGACGAGAACGTTCTCACGAAGATCGAAAGGAATGACTTTATCCATGAGGCAACACACTTGTGGAGCGTTACATAGGCCGAATGGCATCACCGTGTACTGATAGAGAGGATGACCAGGTACTGTGAAAGCGGTCTTCTCTCTGGAATCAGCGTCCAGTGGGATCTGCCAGAATGCGTCTTTCAGGTCCAGGCTCGTTATGTAATTTGCCGGAGGAAGTCGACTAAGAAGTGCGTCTATCTGCGGTAGCGGATAGGCATCCTTCTTCGTAACAGAGTTGACCTTCCTGGCGTCAAAACAAAGCCGGACATTTCCAGGCTTCCTTACCAGAACAACTGGAGAGCTCCAAGGACTCTGGCTCTCCTCTATCACACGCAGTGATAGCATTCGCTCTAATTCAGCATCCATCAAACTTTGCACTGCCGGCGAGATCGGATAAAAGTGCTGTTTTATCGGGGCGGCGTCATTCGTTTCAATCCTGTGAGTGACCAGCGATGTTTTCCCAAGGCCTAACGAGGCGAAAGAGGGGAAAAGCTGTTTTGTGGCTTCTAAGCGTTGCTGATCGAAACTAGAAAGGATGTGGCAGTCGGTGTCGGAGGTAGCTATTCCACTTGAATTCACTTCTGCAACTATACCCAGGACATCTGGAGCCAACCCAAATAGACGCCAGAAGTCTATTCCTAGATATAGTGCCTGTGTGAGCCCAGGAACCACGTAAAAACTCACGTTTTGGGTCTTACCACGGAAAGTGACGTCCAAGCTCACATGACCATGAACAGTCGTCATGGCACCATTAGCTACTTGGACCTGTGTCCGATACTTCTTCCATTCGACATCTGCTTCCGCAAGCTTCTCGAGAGCTCCCTGCCCTAGAATACTGACAGTGGCACCAATATCAAGTAATCCATTCTCAGTTCGCCCGAGCAGCTTTACTTCGGCGTACGGTCGAATGTCGTCTGGCATCGACAAGGAAATCTGTGCCAGTTTTTTCCTTTCTTGTTTCATTCGTCGACAGTATTCCCGCCAACGAACAGTTGATCGTTTTCTTTTCGGTGTCATATCCCGATCCGGAAACATTATTTCAGCTAACTCCGCCACTGAGGAGAAGATTCGGTCTCTGGCTGCTTTGTATTTCTGCAGACGCGTATGATATAAAACAGGCTCACGCCCACTCGTCATATCAGAGCTTGGTGGCCGTTTCAACACAGAAATGACAGGAGGCCAGATCTCCTGCTCAGCAGCCTTGTTAGCTACACGTGCTATAGGTGTCAACGGGACATCGAAGATTAAAGACTCTTCTTGAGAAGTGTCTAGCAATGTCATGGGCTCCCCAGAAGTGGAAATGGGAGCTTGAAGATTTGCGGAGAAGTCCATTAAGTTCTCCGCCTCTGCCAGTGAAGTAATTGTACAATCCGGTGCTTTTCTGATATCACCAGAGTCACTGAATGATATCAGAGGACATGTTAGGGAGTTATCACGAGTGTCGATTAATGGAGCGGGCTTTCCTCCTTGTTCAAGGCTGGAATTGGTGGGTTCGTTACAGTTGCTGCTTGCGACGTTGACGCTGGTCGGGAAGAGGTGTTGGTATTCCCGACCCGTCTCTCGTTTTTCTGTCTGCAGTAGCGGCAATCAGGCTTGAAAACATTCTTGCGTCCGCATCCATAGCAGAACACAACTCGACTCTCTTGTTGTTGGACTGGTTACAATTCCAGCATACAATAGCGTTTTTGGCTGAGATGCTCGATACGTCACCTAGGCTGTGGTCACTGCCTGTCGCTGCTGCCAGTTCAGGGTCCTAGTTCTGAAAATTGTCAACTTCGTGCACTCGTTGGATCCGGTAAGGATTCCAACTACCAGCTGTAGCAATACGTGTCTGTGTAGCTTGGATACGCGTAACCAGCGATCTCAGCTGTCCTATAGTATCAGTGGGGTGCAAACTTATTTTTTCCTGAATTTCAGGCAGCAAATTGGATTTAACAATCTCTAGAAACTCTTGGTCTGACATGGCGGTCTGTAGCTGGTCACGCAGCAATACTAAATGGTGGTGGTACATAGCGAATATTTCGCCAGGTTTTTGCTTTCGAGACATAAGCTGTAATCGTATTTTTAAATCATCCTTGGGCACTCCCCATTCCATGGACAATCCCGTTTTGATGAATTCCCAAGTTGGAAAAGGGTTATTCCTCAGTATTGACCAGTACCAATCTTTAGCTGGTCCTGTTAATAACGTAAGCATGTTCCTTACCAGCAGATCGAAATCCCCTTCCAGAGCGGAGTGCGTGAGCGCTTCGACTCTAACAATGAATTCGTCTACCGAGAGCTCTGCGTTATTTCCATTGTACGTCAGGTTCCATATACGGATGGGACTTCCGGATCGTCGCTGTCCTACATGTGCAGGAACACGAACAGGTGGTGCTGGTTGAGGTGGGGCGAGGTTTGGCATAGGCTGACCAAAGCCCGAAGGCGGTTTATGGAATGATTGTCTTCTCGTATTGGGAAAATCGTTCGACGTTCTTGGATTACCCATAGACGGGGGCGGTCTAGAGAAATCCCTTGGTGGCATTGCAGCTGTGATCTGTTGGCGAATATTATCTACGAGCTCAATCCGCAAGACATTGAGACTCTGTTCGAGACCTTCGCGTACCAAGTCTTTCATTTGAATGCGCAGGCCTGCCAGCAACGCATCCGTAGCAGCTGAGGTGTGGCCTTGGGCTGGTGATAATGGACTGTCTTGCCGTGAGTTGGGATTAGTGAACGTCCGGGAATGCAAATTGAGCATTCCTGGAGACAAAGAGCGTCTATTAGGTGGTGGTAGGTCGAAAGTAGGCAGATTGACGCTCTGCACGTCGTGCTTAGCAGACTTCACAGGCTTCACCTTCTTCGGTTTCTTTGGGATTGCACCTGTCTATTCGATAAAGTCTTGTTATGTAATATGGCACCGACAGTTGGGACAACTAGCACGTTCACCTATCCAATGCTACAGGCATGCCTGGTGAAAAATGGGTTCACACATGGTTATTTCAGGCTTCCTTTCGACTGACCAGCTTGCATCACGACAGATGGAGCATGGTTCAGGTAGCATTGACATACCGTTTGTCGCAGGTGGTGGCGTTCTTACTGTAGCCATAGTGAGTCAAAATTGAGAACGTTTTGCAAACCAAAGGTTCGAAGGAGAATGTCAGAGAAATTTAAAAAATCAAAAATCGAGATCAACGGCTCAAACAGGATCGAAGCTAACGAGCTACTAAATTTATTAGCGCGTACCTTGTAACTAAAAATAACCAAACGTAGCTAACTAAATTCAAGAAGATAATTATTATCGCTAAAATGTTATATACAACAGTTACATACTCGTAACATAAAAATCCATTGTTGGTATGTAATATGTGTATATGCAATAAGCAACGAAAAACCTTCGGATGTAGGAAAATATTGTATATTCCTATGAAAAACGAATTACTGGGCCGATAAACAATATAAACTTCTCTTCTACAAAGTCCAAAATTTCTCATAAATTTACAGTTTTGTCTTCTACCTAGTTACCATAAGTAAAAGAGGAAGCTTCTATATACTATTAGGAGACTCCCGCGCTATTTTATAAGCCTACTAAATTTGAAAGTTGGGATGAGATACTATAATCCAAGGAAATATCTTCCCAAGCGTCCGAAGAAATTTTTTAAAAAAATTTTGCAAAACAAAGATTCGAAGAGTTAATTTAAGCTTCTTAAATCGAGATAATATGAGGATTGAATCCCCAGAACAAAAACCGATGTCAGGAAGCGTCAATAACTTCGTCGACTAAAACTTCTCATAAATTCTGCAAACTACAAAGAATCAAAAAAAAAAATCGCAAAGACAAGTCAAACGTTTCAACAATTTTCAAAGATCAGACAATTTCTCCCTCACTTCCGGGAGCCAACCCTCACATAAGGTATCAGGCAGCTCTCCCTCTTCCAAGGCCAGAAGCAGATATAAGCAAGTGACGTGAGTGTGTGCATTGAAAAAGTCAGAGCTCTTGCAGAAATCTGGGAAGAGTAAAGTCGGAGGTCTCAAAGACAATCATGGCAACACTCATTGCATATGTTTAATTTTGCTTTTCACATTAAAACAAATAAAGCTAAGATTAATGAACTTCCTAGGATAATAATAGAGTAAAGATAAATACCATTTAAAGAAAACGATTCCATATAAAACTATCTCGATCTTGCCCTGCAGCCATAATTCATAAATTCCGGCTTTTAATTTCAGACTAACTTATCGTAAGAAATGTTTCAAAATGTATGTACATAAATGTTTGGATGATAATGCATTTTTTTCTTATCTACCCTTAACTAAGCGAGAGAAATTAAATATTAAAATTCTTTTATATAAATGTGTATGCCAGTTTCATAGTCTCAAAAATATGCCGCGATGTGAGGTGATCATCTAACATATACGTACGATGCGAGACGGAAAATGAATGAGAATATATTGTTAGCTGTTAAGAGATTCAAAGTAAGTAAAGAAGAAGTAACTTGTGCGCACAAATCCCCAACCTTAGCTTGCCTTGTGTATGTGGGTGTAGAATCACTCTTAAATATTAAAATTTAGTTAAGTTTAATTGATTGTAAGATGACATAACTTTGAGGTAAGTATCTAATTTAACAAGAACGTATGTACGTATTTCATGTGAGCATTACTGTATTCAATGATTCAAGATAATACCTAATATGCAGATATAAATGCAGAAGAATCTTTAAAGCTTTTCATTATTTTCTCGATTTTGAGACAATGAATGCATGTATGTATATTTTCCTTTATAATAACAGGTGCAGCCTGTGTACGCAGAGTGATAATTTTAACTCCCGAAAATGCTATTTGTATATTTGCTATGATTTACCAAAAAAAAAATCTTAAGCTATATTTATTTAAAATGATCTTTGCTGCACATTTAATAATTGGTTCCGTGCTTTTGTTGTTTTTTTTTCTTTGTTATTCTATTATTAAATTACTTGCTAATGGTACTTAGCTGTATTGCCGCTGCAATTTACCCTTCTGTAAAGAGATGTTCTGAAGTTTCAATACTATTTCGGCGTTTACTTCCTAACATTTTTTGTTGTTTGTTCTAGAGATTCTTGGTAGAAGAGATTATTTGATTCTCCAGGTAGAGATTCTTTTGTTTCATCTATATGCTATGTTAGTCCGAGTACTATTTTAAATGCTGAGTTTGCTCCCAGTTTTATTTGTTGCAGTTGTTGCTGGTGAATATACTGTACTAAATGGTGTAGAATCATGGAAGAATTTTGAACAGGTAATCCAGTTCGCACTACGGCTGCCAACTCTTCGAGCGGTAGAAACTTGTGCATGAATCGCCATAAAAGAGGCATCCATGAGTTCCACAGGGTTCTGCCTGAAATTGTGCTATTGGTGTAACAATTCGCCCAGATTGCCGATGTACTTACAGTGTACTTACTGTTGAGATATTTCGGAATCTGTCGGCTGGAAGTGTACGAAAAATTTTCTCCTGGTGATGAGGAGAATATTTTTACGAATTAATAATAGCTTCTTGCAGGGATAATTATTATTTCGGACTTACATGAGGGATGGATTTCCACCGATGCCGTTGAAATTTTATGATTTGGTTGTCTTCAACTTTGCACGTCCTTTCACTTTCACGTTTTTGACAAGACAAAACGATTGTCTTCTTCTTACTTGTCTTCAACGACATGTCACTTGAGCTTGAGTAAAGCACTTCTCCCAGTCAAGGTGCGTTCGCTTTCCGCTATGGACAGCAGCCGACATACACGCTACAGTACGTGTAGCATATTGCTATATACAATACGCTACGACCATAACAGCTTTCCCTTTACTGTCAAAATGTAAGGGGGATTCGGACAAAAACCGCACATATCTTCAAATCCTCTGTCGCGGCTTGCTTCGATATAGTTGCTTTCACTGAAACTTGGCTGCATCATGGTATTCGCAATGCTGAAATCCTTGATAATTCTTATCAAACTTTTAGAAGAGATAGACATACTGTTTCGGAAGCTCGTGGCGGTGGCGTACTTCTCGCGTGTAAAAATAAGTTCAATTGTAGCAAAATTGAACTTCCTTGTTTCTCCAACACCCTCGATATTGAGCTCATAGCTCTTAAGCTATCTCTCCTAAAATATGACTTATATATAATTTGTTGCTACTTTCCTCCAGACTCCATAAATATTGTCGATGACAAAGGTCAAAATATTTACGACCTACTTACTTTAACGTCAAATTTTATCCATGGTAAAATGGAACCTATTGACGAATTACTACTTATTGGTGATTTTAACTTACCCAATATACAATGGGTACTTAATGAAGATGACGATGACTATCTTCCACTTAATAACTTGACAACAAGGGAATCACGTTTCCTTGACACGATTTCATCTCTTGGTCTCAGCCAAATCAGTATTGTTAAGAATGAAATGGGTAGGCAGCTAGACCTGGTATTTTCTACTGACGCTGGGAACTTATTAGTTGAACCTAGCTCAGTTATAATGTCTACTCTTGACAAATATCACCCTCCTCTACTAATTACATATTGCCATGAAATCGAAAATCTCGCAAATTGTGACGAAACACAATACTTTTTCAATTTTAGAAAAGCTGACATTTCGGAACTTTCTCGTAGACTTACCTCTATTGATTTCAACACATTGCTGTCTTTCAATAGTGTTGATGAAGATGTTTCTAAGTTTTACATAATTCTTTTCGATTTATTCGCTTCTCATGTTCCCCGTGAGCGTCAGCGGATCTCTAAAACATCACCGCCATGGTTCAATAAAGAGCTGAAACGCCTTAAAAATAGAAAGAATAAACTGTGGAAAGGATATTTGCGGGACAAGGACATTATAAGTCACAGCAACTTCCTCACATCCTATAATGAGTTCAACGAACTTTCCTCTTCACTCTATGATGAGTATATTCAAAGTATGCATGTGAAATTATTTAGTGACCCACGTAACTTTTTTAGGTTTATTAATATAAAAAAAAATCGACAACTACCCCAATACCATGAGGTACAAAGATTCTGTTAGTGACGTTTCGTCTGAAATTTGCAATATGTTTGCTTCATTTTTTGAAAATGCATTTTCCTCTTCAAATTTCCAACCTCGTAATAGCAACTTTAATTATATGAACGACTCTCATAAAGTTTCATTCACTATCCCTACATTACTTGATCATATTAATGGGCTTCCAAATGACTTCACAACGGGTCCCGATGGGATTCCTCCAGCCTTTCTGAAGTCATGTTGCCTCTCCCTAGTAGCCCCGCTGAGAATTATTTTCCAAAAATCGCTCGATAGTGGTTGTTTTCCGCAGCTATGGAAAAATTCTTTCATCATACCTATCCACAAAACAGGTAGTAAAAATGATATTTCTAACTATAGGCCTATTGCGAAATTATCATGCATGCCCAAATTATTTGAATCAATCATTTACTCTCAGCTATCATTTTCCTGTAAGAATTTGCTTTCTTCAAACCAACATTGGTTTATTTCGGGCAGGTCTACAACCACCAACTTATTAGAATTCATCTCGGATACTAATGGCGGGTTTGCAAAAGGCTTCCAAACAGATTGTATCTATACTGACTTTAGTAAAGCTTTCGACAAGTTATCTCACTCCGTGATATTGCTTAAAATGGAAAAGTATGGGTTTCCCCTAACATTCCTAAAATGGACGGAGTCATATTTAGATAACAGAACATACCAAATCAATTTCCGCCATTCCTTCTCTATAGTATTGAAAGCTTCATCCGACGTACCTCAAGGGAGTCACCTGGGCCCGTTGCTCTTTATTCTATCTATTGACGACATTGTATCTGTTGTGAAGTACTGCAAAGTCTTGATTTATGCTGACGATATTAAACTTTTCGCTCAGATTAAATCTTTTAACGATTGTGAACTTGTACAGGGTGACCTCCACAAATTTTACGACTGGTGCAAAAGCAATAATTTGGTACTCAATATCGACAAATGTGAGGTTATGACTTTCCACAGGAATCTGAAACCAATCACTTATGCTTATGAATTCTCGAATTCCTCGATTCGCCGTGTTAGTTCTGTTTGTGACTTGGGTGTCAAATGTGACCAAAGATTGAATTTCGTCTCCCATATAAACTTCATGGTATCAAAGAGTAGTTCTATGTTGGGCTTTATAAAACGTTGGTCTCGAGAGTTCTCGAATCCCACGATTACATTGCATTTGTACACTTGCTTTGTGAGACCCCTTCTTGAATACGCTAGCCAGGTCTGGTCTCCATTTTCCGGTATACACATCGACCGTATCGAGTCTGTTCAGCGGAACTTCCTACGATTTGCTCTCAGGCACCTACCCTGGAATAATTCATTAATTCTTCCACCCTATAAGGATCGCTTGAAGCTTTTAAATATGCACTCGCTAGAGAAACGTCGTATGGTTGCCGATATAACGTCTGTGCATCAACTCTTAAACGGGAATATTGATTCTCCATTTTTACTTAACAAAATCTCTTTCCGTGATAGTAGGCACAATTTAAGAAGGCTACCTTGGTTGCATGTTAACTCGTCAAGGTCTAACTTTAGCAAGTATGAACCTGTTAATCCATCAAACTCTGTACTGCCGGTGAAATCGGATAAAACCTCTGTTTAATTGGAGTCGCGTCATTCGTTTCAATCCTGTGACTGACAAGAGATGTTTTTCCTAAGCCCAAAGAGGCGAGAGAAGGGAAAGCTGTTTAGTAGCTTCTAAACGTTGTTGATTTAGACTGGAAAGAATATGGCAAGCGGTGTCAGAGGTAGCTATTAGACTTGGAGTCACTTCTGCAACTATACCTAGGACATCTGGAGCTAACCCAAATAGACGCCAGAAGTCTATTCCCAGATACAGTACCTGTGTGAGCCCAGTAACCACGTAAAAACGCACGTTTTGGGTCTTACCACGGAAAGTGATGTATAAGTTCACATGACCATGCACAGTCGCCATGGCACCATTTGCTACTCATACCTGTGTCCGATACCTCTTCCATTCAACCTCTGCTTCTGCAAGCTACTCTAGAGCTCCCTGGCCTAGAATACTGACAGTGGCACCACTATCAAGTAATCCAGTCTCAGTTCGCCCGAGTAGTCTTACTTCGGCATACCATCCAATGTCGTCTAGCATCGACACGGAAATGTGTGCCAGTTCCTTTCTTTCCTGTCTCAATTCGTCGACAGGACTCCCACCAACGAACGGTCGATCGTTTCTTCCTAGTTCCAAGGTTCAGGTCAGGGTATATAATTTCAATTAGCTCCGCCACTGAAGAAAAATTGCGGTCTCTTACTGCATTGTAATTCCGCAGACGCGTATGATACGGCGTCAGCGGATGTAAAACAGGCTCACGGCCACTCGTCATAACAGAGCTTGGTGGCCGTTTTAATACAGTAACGCCAGGAGGCCGAATCTCCTGCTCAGTGACATTGCCAGTGAAAACTGCTGTTGGTATTATCGGGGACGTCAAAGATCAGAGACTCTTCCAGAGAAGTATCTAGTAGTGTCAAGGGCTCCTCAGAGGTGGAAACAGGAGCTTGAAGGTCTGCGGAGAAGTCTACTAGATTCTCCGTCTCTATTAGTGGAGTATTCGTACAATCAAGAAGAGTGCTGGTATCATCAGAGTCACTGAATGATATCAACGGACAAGTCAATGTTTCGTCGTCGGGGCCTGCTGATGGAGCGGACCCTCCTCCGTGTTCAAAGCTTGAACTGGAGTGGTCATAGCAGTTGCCGTCCGAGACGTTGAAACTGGTCGAGAAAAGGTGTTGGGATTCCCGACCTGTGTCTCGGTTTGTACAGGTTTGGTTTAAAGACATTCTTGCATCCGCATCCATAACAGAATACCTGTTGTCTCTCTTGCAGACAGTCCTGGTAAAAGTGACCTTGTTGATCACAATTCCAGCACATTACTGCATGTCTGGTTGAAATACCTGACATGTCGCCTAAGCTGGTGTCACGGTCTGTTTCTAACGACAGGTCTGGGTGTAAAGACTGGCATTCATCAATCTCGTTGTCTCACTGGCTCCGGTAGGGGCTCCAGCTACAAGCCGTAGCAATTCGCAGCTGTGTGGCTTGTATTTGAGTGACAAGTGATCTCAACTGGCCGATAGTATAGGTGGGGTGCAAACATATTTTGTTCTGGATGTCTGGCAAGAGATTGGATTTGACTATCTCCAAGAACTCATTATCCAGCATTGGAGTCTGCAGTTGGTCTCGCAATTGCACTAGATTTTGGTGGTATGCTGCGAAAAATTCTCCAGATTTTTGCCTGCGGGACATTAGCTGGACCCGCATCTTCAGATCGTCTTTGGGAACTCCCCATTCAGCTAGGAGAGCTGTTTTAATATATTCCCAGGTTGGTGTGAAATTCAGTCTAAGTAATGACCAATACTAATCCATGGCCGGACCTGCGAGTAACGTGCTCATATTCCTCACTAGGAGGTCAAAATCTCCTTCGAGAGCTGAGTAAGTGAGCGCTTCAACTCGAAAGACAAACTCATCCACTGAGAGTTTGGAACTATCTCCACTATACGAGATGTTCCATCTTCGTATAGGGCTTCCAGAAGTCTTGACCATGCATTTCGTTGACGTCTGTCATTCTGAAACGCCTGTGCTTGGGGAATATGATTGGGCCCTGGCCTCTGAGGACTGTCGGGTCTATTCTGATTGCCTGATGCGTGATGTTGTTTATCAACTGGTCTGGCCGTTCTGACGAAGGTCTAGGTTGTCCTATACGTGGTGGTGGTCGAAAAGTGTCTACGGGAGGCACGACAGGAGTTGATCGAGGACAGTTGTTAAAGAGTTCGTCCCGCAGAGTGTTCATACTCTGTGTGATTCAATCTCGAATAGCATCTTGCATCTGTATTCTTAAGCCGGCCATTAACGCTTTTGACGCTACCAAGCTTTGACCATTGGTAGCAGGCATTGGACTATTCATGCGTGAACTGACGTGAGACGTCGTTACTGACTGTAAGCCAGGAGGTAAGGATTTACGAATTGAAGGAGGATTTGTCGGTGGTGGTGGATTTAGCTGCGGAAGCTAATGGGACGTATTAATCTGGCTATCCTGTCGAGTCTGATTTCTTTTCGGAACAGTGCCTGTGTGCGTGGTGAAATCTTTTTGTGTAAGGGGACACCTACAGTTCGGGTAGTTCCCTTGCTCGCCTATCCATGTCCGCAAGCGCGGAATAAGTGTCCACAAAGGGTCAGAACTGGTTTCCTGTGCACAGACCAGTCTCCGTCTTGACAGATGGTACACTGGTCTGGTCTAGATACGGGAACCTCACCGAGGGGTGGTGTTTCGCAGAGTAGCCATTATAAAAGCATACAGTCTCCATAGGAATTTTTTAAAATATACCCCCTAATGTTCAGATTTGAGCAAGCTGGGTGTATACCGTGTGTACAGAAATCCGACAAAAACCAGATGCAGAACGATCAATGGAAAGGAATTCACACAAAAATTCCTCTAACTAAAGGTTGATGCTGAAACTAAAGGTAATGGAGCAACTTCAGAATTGTTACTTAATTTTAATACGATGCAGGTTCTAAATTCACATGAACATACACCTAACATGTGACACAGGTTCTAGTCAAATAAATTCAAAAAGTATATCATTAAATTTCCAAGATCCAACAAAATCAATGTATAATCGTACCAACGCAAACGCGAGGTTTTAAGAAAAGGTCGGAGCTTAAGTTCAGGGTCGCTTTTAATGTAGTATATACACCGGCAAGAATATTCGAGACAAAATAAACTGTACCATACAGGATCAAAATCTGGTTGTGAGCGAAGCTCACTCTATCACAAAAAGATACAAATTCATAACAATTTCTAGTGAGCTAAACTCCTTAAAAAAATTATGCTGAGCTAAACTCAAAATGTGCAAAACCAATTCAAAATCATGAAAGATTGCTCTCTCAACACAAAGATGCCTCAGGCCCACTCTCTCCAATCAGGTCAGAAGTCAATCGAGAAAGGCAAGTGATGTGAATGTGTGCATGAAAAACTTGGGTTCTCACAGAAATCTGGGAGAGTCGGGTTGGAGAAGCTAGAGACTGAAAATGATACTAGAGGTTCTTCAGCCAGGCAGTTAGCCGTATGCCAACTCCTGATTTCTGAAGGTCTCCAGCATCAGTTCCATCCTCCAACAACTCTTTCCTTCCTCTTCGCCTGATCACAGTACTTAGCTAACCTTCCAGCCGGGCAGAATCATGAATCTGGTTAACTGGTTAGCTAAAAGTCAAAAAGTCATTTCACAGATTCACGACTCTGTCCAGTCAGTTGGCCAATAGAGACATGTCTCCGTGAGAACGCAATCAAAACTTGTGAGTCCACCTACTATTTCCATAGCAGAAGGCCAGCGGGAAAGATCGATTCAAAAACTTCAAAAAAACTTACAACTGTTCAGACTTGAGGCTTGACCAAAGTCAAACCTAAAGTCGAACTTACAAACTTTCAAAAAAAAAAACTTTCAACAAGGACGTTACTTTACTTTTTTTTAATCAACAAATCAAAAATCAAAATTTCAAAAACTTTCAGAAACTCTAAAGTTACTTTACTTTATGATTCAAATAACAAAATCAGTCAGACTCAGGTCCGCAAGTAACCTCTTCTGGATATGAGACTTTTGGTAAGTCAATTAGCAAAGTGCCAAATGGCCATCTCACAACAAGTCTTAGTCCCCAGCAAAAGTCACAATTAGGCCACTGAAGTCCAACTGAGGTGGCCCCGCGTTGGGCGCCATTTTTGTTATGGAACTATGTTGAGTGATTTCTTTTGGACGTGAAGTCCCAGCTGTCAGCATGAGCTCGGTGAACAGCGTTGACTGCAGGGCGGCACGCTAGCACCTTGGCTATTGCGGGAGAGTTAAGGGTGGTTAACCAAAATCCTGCCGCTGCCACCTGCCATATTAAAAAACAATTATCGTGCCTGACAATACAAATAAAGATAGCACACACTCTAGCCCTGAACGGTCCTCTACACCACTAACGCTTACCTTATTGAAGGCACAGATGTACTGCCCTCCTGCTGCGTGCCCCATCCACCCAACGACACTGAGGGCAGATTTTTTTTACAGTGTCCCTAGTAGACCTGAAAAGAGAAGAGTGTAGCGGACCTATACGACCTTCATGTTAGAGGGCTCCAGGAAATGTGAGGGAAGAAATAAAAACGTTCAGCAATTCATATTGACGTTATAATGACAAAGGTTTAATGTCTAAATTATACACGAGCATTTCTTACTTTTGTTTTCTGGCACTTATATTCACCCCCGTAGTATTTAGATGCTAGTACATTGCTTCATATGTGCTGTCATACAAGGTATTATTACCGGGAATAGAACAAATTTTATGTAAGCGTATATAGATATAGAACAACACTAACATACCAGCGTGCGGAGGCAACACGAAGGGATTCATAATAGGACGAGTATCATAATAATTGTACGTACATAGTTAATGGGTGGAATATTCACGTCTTCAGCAGGCCTCCTGAAGCGTCGACTCCAACTGTACTGAAAATAAAAGAAATAATAGACGAAAGCAAAGTGAGCTTTGCTTTGGATTGCACCCTTACAGTATTGCTAGTCTGTGCCTCTATCTACTGATTATTGGAGTTAATTTATCTGATTAATTTTTATAAATATTAATAGAGAAGTAATTTAACCATCTAACGAAAAAAATAAGAACTAGTATTAATGTAGTTAATTGAATGAATAGAACCTATTAGTTTCGATATTTCATTATTGGGTTAGGTCAAAAATCAATCAAACTATAATCACACCTATCTATAATTCATTTCAGGTTAAGGTTAACTCTAGGTGTTTAAATCAACGAACATATTTCATTAAAGTAGTATTCCAAACATCACAGATTATGTTTACAGGTATGACTGTGTGCATGAGAGATAGCCAATAGAACACTCGTCTTATGAATCGAATACAAAATGTGCAGCTAACGCTTTCCAAGGATAATTCAGTCTTCCTCCCTGATTTATGAAGGAGACTTATTTTATATTTCAACAACAATTTCTTAAAATTATCTGAAGTCACGTTGTTCGCCAAGTGGATATCAGGGTTAGGCAAATACGGCATTTCTTCACGCAATCTCGAAGGATCCCAATTCCATTAGTTACTTTTATTTATAGGCGTATAGCCAGGGCATGTGAACACATATACATACATAGAAAAATTGTAATTATGTATAGCACTATAACTGTACCGTAACATGAGTGTCTGCAATGGCCATGCTATAGAGACAACCGTTAAGCGGTCTACCCAGATGGATGCCGCATGCCGCGTGAAACATGAACGATTTTATCACAAATGATATTTTGAGGAGATTATATTATATTGTATTATAATTTCGGAATCATGCAATAAATGAAGTATACAACCATTTTGTAAGCAGCACCAGCCCACTATGTATTAGATACCGATGCAGCAGACCATTATTGATTATTTCAATGAGGCTGGAGACTGAAGCTTCTCGTACTTTATTTATTCAGGATGACTTTCGCTTTTGGTCTACAATTGCACGCAGTTTTTAGTACCGTTGTCTCGATGGAATCCAGACATTGAAGCAAAACGTTAATCCTTGTTGTCCTCTGGTTATGATCCGTTAACTGAAAACGTGTTTTTGATTTCTTCGGGTCCTGTGCGCATGCACTTAATATGTGTATTAAATATCTGGTGTGTAATAAAAGGAAAATCCACATGGATTTTTTTGTTTTGTGCAATAAGCAGTAGGCAGCAAGGTACCAGGCAATAAACTCGCGGTTAATTACCACTCTTGCATGCACTTTTTAGTAAAAAACTCTGGTTTTTTTTCTTTACAATAAATTTGTTTTTACTCCTTTAAAGAAAACTTTTTTCCTCTATATTTCGTTATAGCGCGAGCACTTTCCAGCAACAAAACTTTTCCGCCATTTGTCAGCCCACATTAAAGTAACACACCTTCTCAGACAGAACTCTAACTCTTCTTCTTTTCTTTCGAGTTTCGGAGTGGCACCGTCCATCTCTGCCGCTCACGCGCTTATGGGTCAGATAGACGTGTCACTTGCTCAGTGTAGCATATTACTACATGCAATACGCTACGACCATAACAGCATTCTAGATTAGATTAGATTCGTAGAGGGGTGTGTAGGCGTCAGCCTCGCAATCACCGCGACCTAAAAGATCTATTGTGAGTCCCCGTTGAATTTATTCCCTTTCTAGGTTCAGACTGTTAATAAAGTCTAGGATCCTTCTGGGATTGAGGTTCCGTACGTAGTTAGGTGTAGGAAAAGCATGTTCGAGATGGAGTAGTCTACGCCTGGTCAATGCTTCGCAGTTGCAGAGCAGGTGCTCCGAGGTTTCATGAGCATCCTGGCAAAAGCGGCAGGATGAAGTCTCAGCCAAGCCCATCTTGTTAAGGTGATACCTCAAGGGGCAATGGCCTGAGAAGAGTTCTGTAATTATTTTGAGCTCTGTTTTCTTGAGAAGTAATAGTTCTTTTGTTTTTCCTCCAGAGGTGTCGATAAACTTTTTTGCCTGACGAAGTCCTTGTAGCCTTTCCCAGTATAGGGATTTTTGTTTGTTCTCCCAGTTATTTAGGGCAGCTTTGAGGTAGCACTTTGAGGTGCCACAGAATGGCTCCGGTCCGACAAAGGGAGTTTCCGCTCCTCTTTTGGCTAGGCCATCAGCAATTTCGTTGCCTTTATGGCCCTCATGTCCAGGTACCCACATGAGGACAGCTTTGTTTCCTCTTGATAAATCTTTTAGGGTTTGTAGACACTCCCAGACTATCCCTGACTTGATGGTGTAGGACTTTAAGGCCTTGAGGGCAGCTTGACTGTCCGAGAGAATATTAATAGTTGAGCCATTTATGGCTCTTTTAATGCAGGTATTGGCGCATTCTTCTATGGCCAATACCTCGGCCTGGAATACGGTAGGGGTAGAGCCCAGGGCCTTTGATATATGGCATCTGGGGCCGTATACGCCCAGTCCGACTCCACTGTTCGTTTTTGAACCGTCTGTATACCACACCATCGATCCTTGTTGAAAGGACGGTTTAGTGGAACGCCATTGCTGTCGGTTTCCTAAAACCACATCGAATGGTCTTACAAAATCCACCTTGGGTGTGATTATATCAGATATTGTCGTCATTTGCTCAAAGCGTATCTGGTTTAAGATACTTAAATGACCAACCAGATTCCCTGGTTTTAACTGTTTCTCCTTTTGCTGTCTAATAGCACTGGAGATTGCTTCCTTTTTCACCTGCAGATGTAGGGGTGGAAGGTTTAGTAAGGCTTCCATGGCTGCTGTAGGACAGGTCCTCATGGCACCAGTTATTCCTAGACAGGCAAGCCGTTGTGTTTTTTGAAGCAGAGCCTCAGCCTTCTTTTATTAGTTTTTGGCCACCATGCGAGGGCCGCATAGGTGACCATGGGTCTAACAACCGTGGTGTACATCCAGTACATCATTTTTGGCTTCAGACCCCATGTTCTGCCAATGAAGCGACGGCACGTGTAGAGAGATCCTATCGCTCTTTCCGTCACTCTAGACAGATGCGAATTCCAGGAAAGTTTCTTATCTAAGGTGACCCCCAGATATTTGACTTCTTCTGAAAATATCAATTCCGTGTTATCGAGAAGAGGAGCCTTTAGTGAAAGCTTTGATCTTCTCGTGAACGGAACGATAACCGTTTTGTTTGGGTTTACACTGAGGCCTATGGTTAAGCACCAAGTGTTGACTTTAGAAAGGGCTTTTTGCATGAGGTCGGATATGACTTGGTCATGCTTGCCCCGTATCGTGACTACTAGGTCATCCGCGTAGCCTTGTACGGTAAAACCCGAACTGGTCAGCTTCTCTAAGAGATCATCAATCACGATCGACCATAGGAGTGGAGAGAGAACTCCTCCGTGTGGGCAGCCTTTAGCTGCAGTGATCGTGACTGAACAGTTTCCTAGAGTAGTAGTTATCCTCCTGCTTCTAAGCATAGAGTCTATCCAATTAACCGTGGGGGGCTCGAAGCCCTTGTCCTCGGTAGCTGATTTAATTGCTTCGAAGGAGGTGTTATCAAAAGCACCTTCTATGTCTGCAAATGCACATAAGGCCACCTCTTTTGCTTCAAGAGCTTTTTCGAGGTCTTTAACCAAAGTGTGGATGGCAGTCTCGGTAGACTTGCCTGCTTGATAAGCGAATTTCTTAGAATGAAGTGGTGATTTAATCAAAACTTCACTTCGAATATGTAGGTCTAGGATTTTTTCCATGGATTTAAGTAAAAATGACGAGAGACTAATGGGTCGGAACGATTTGGCTAGAGAGCTAGCTCTTTTTCCTGCTTTGGGTATAAATACCACCCTGACGTCTCTCCAGCATTGGGGAATATACCCCAGAGCGTAACTGGCTCGAAAAATGTTTTGTAGTGGAACAAGTATTTCTTCAACCCCTTGCTGTAGTAAGGCAGGAAAGATGCCGTCCCCTCCAGCAGATTTAAAGGGTTTAAACGTACCAACGGCCCATCTAACCTTATTAGGAGTGAAGATTCTTCCCGCAAGGCTCTTACTGCTGTTAGAGACCCTGTAATTGCCCAACTCAATTGGGTCTGGAGCTACTATTCCTTGAACGGGACTGGTAGAGTCGGGGAAGTGAGTTTCTAATAAGAGCCTGACTGTTTCCTCACAACTCTCGGTATAGTTCCCATCTTCTTTTTGAAGTGAGCATATACCATTCGTGTGATCCTTCGAAAGTACCTTATGGAGCCTGGTAGCTGCGGGCAGTTGATCTATGCCATCGCAGAAGGTCCGCCAGGCTCTTCTTTTAGATCTTCTTAATTCTATGTTATATTCCGTTAGAGCCTTTTTATATTCTCCCCAGGTACCAGAGAGCTTGGCTCTGTTAAATAGTTTTCTGACTTCTTTTCTTTTCAAACTCAGTTCCCTATTCCACCAAGGTACCTGCCGATTACAAGTCTTTTGCTTCAGAGGGCAGCTGTGTTCGAATGAAGTCAGTACAGCCGTTTGTAGCTGCGTAGTGGCTGAGTCCAACTCCTCCGTTGTGCTAATGCTACTACCGGGAGAATTAACTACAGCCTTAAGATGTTGTCGATAGAGTTCCCAGTTAGTTAATTTAGGGATTCGGTACTCTAGACTTGAGTTAAGTGCGGCTTCTATATCGAACCTGATATGTCTGTGATCGGACATGGAAATCTCGTTCGATACATGCCACCTGCTTATTTTTGTGCTTATGAACATACTGGCAAGTGTTAGGTCCAGGACCTCTTGTCTGATAGTGTTCATAAAGGTTGGCTTATTACCTCGATTTAGTATCTCTAAATTATTAGATATTATAAAATCGTGGAGGTACTCACCCCTGATGTTGGTATCCGTGCTGCCCCATAGCGTGTGATGTGCGTTCGCATCGCATCCAACGATAAATTGCTTTCCTCTTCGTTTGCAGTAGCTGATGAGTCTTTTTAGCTCTGTGGGAGGTAGTGTATCCGCATCTCCAGGAAAATAGACTGAGGTCACTACTACCTCGTGACTACCTCCCGGAGTTGGTACCTCGAGAGCTACTGCAACTACGTCCCTCGAAATGAACTGCGAAAGAGGAATAAAATTTAGATTAGTGTTGAGCAGCAATGCTGCCCTAGGATATTCATGCTCATTACTGTAAATTAACTTACATGATTTTGTGGGAAGTCCTTTAATGCGGCCTTGATGTACCCAGGACTCCTGTATGAGCGCCAGACTAAGTTTCTCCGAGACAAATCTCCTGCTAAGCACGTCTGATGCCGCTTTGGCATGATGGAGATTTATCTGGAGGCAACTTAGATGATGATTAGTCATGACTAGGATGACTTTTTATGGCCGCTAGCAGCCTTGATAGAAGATCCTTTCGGATTTCCTTTTTTGCCCTGCTTCGCACGGGCAGGAGGAGGCTTCTTCTTAGTGCCTTCGGACTTCTTTGCGGAAGTCCCCGGCTTAACCTCTGCAGTTCCGACTGCTTTACCGGGGCCAGCCTTAGCCTTGACAGAAAGTTTAGGCCTGCTGGTTCCTGATGTCGATGGCTGAGGCTCATCAGTCAGAGTTTTAATCTGACCTTGGCCATCCCCAGCCTCCGCCACAGTCTTTACTGCCCCACCCTTGGGCCCTTGGGCCTAAGTTGGACTGAGCCGAACTTGTACCCAATTGTGTAATGAGCCTTTTTTAGCTCCTCCATGGACGTATGGTCCACGGAGAAGGTTAGCTCTGTTACGTGTGGTTTTTGTGTCTTGCGTAACACAATCCACTCTGACACCTTTAACCCCGCGTTCTGACCCTCGATGTAGTCGAGAATCAAGTCCGTAGGGTCCTCACCGCTGTTGGGAAAGTATCCCACCAGAACTTGTGGGCGAGGAATTTCACTTTCATCGACCGTGACAAGGTTGGCTCCTTCCCAGGGTTTTAGCTCCCCAACTACACCTTTTAGCCACGTCACGGTGTCCTGATTGGCGCAGTTGATGACCATCCACCCTGGTCTAAATGTGGAGCCCAGGAATCTTGGCTTCAGGGGGCTTTGTTTTCTAGCCGCGATCTCTCTCAAGATAGCACTCTGTACGGACTTCAATTGATCCATGTTGAGTGCCACCTCAGGATAACCGACGGGAAGAATGCCCACCCGAACGCTCTCTGCAACCTCTTTATAGGAGGGCTGCTTACGCAAAGGCTGGGAGACGTGCTTCTTTGAAGGATTCTCCGTTGCTGCCTTGCTGCGTTTGGCGCTAGGTTGCTCCACTTTAGGAGAAGAGTCGTCAGAGCGAGTCCGTTTTTTAAGACTTTCCTCATTCCGCTGTCCTATCTGAAGTGCAGCAATCCTTCTAGCCTCTGCCTCTGTGTGGCCATGTTTTAAAAGCCATTTAAACCTTTTTTTGGCCGCGCCACTGAGCTTTGGCTTGCGCTCTTTGGATGTGGGAACTTCAGTATTCCCGCTGTCCTGTTGGCTATGGTCTGGTGATCTAAGGAGATCCTCCTCGTCTAGGGGGAGTGTATCCATCGCATAGCCGTCAGATGAAGGACTTGTAATGTCCTGGAAATTTTCAGGTTTGTTAAGAGCCCCGGATTGGGTTTTTGGTACATTTAGAGGTGCACCTCCCTCAGAAAAAACGGGCTTATCTATTTTGGTCCCACGAGTATGCTCGGAAAGGTTGGTCCATCTCAGCAGAGCCGGCATGCCGAGATAAGGCTAAGGTTGAAACCGGAGGTCGCCTGGTATCCGGAGTCCATCGTTATAAGACACACTCACGCAGGGCCATTCATCCCATAGGCACGATTGTTTACACCTGGGATTGCGGGTTTTATCGAGTTTTCCTCTCTAGATCCGCCGTATTCAGTCAGGTAGCCAGCTGCACCCCAGGGGATGCCCACCAGCTGCCTGTGCAGGAACACCTCGGGCAGGATGTGACTCTTCGTCACGTACGGACGGTCTTGACAGAGTGCCTTGCATGGCAAGGTCCTCCCCTGGTAGGCGTTAACGTAATTAATCACCTTTACCTTGTTCCCAACAGCATTCTAACATATTCAGTAGTATTAGAATAAAAAAAATTTAGATAGATTGTTACAAAAGTAAGACCAACATTAAAAAGAAAAATCATAATAAACAAGTTATACTTATCAGACTGCATATTCATTATCAATCGTAGATCATTATAAAATAGACACTACAGCAATTGAGCCTTGTCCCGTCCTTATGGATTTTATACAAATTCACATACGATTGTTATGCTAGAGCCGGTTATATAGGCGAGACTGACCGTCAACCGTAAAACTTAGCATACAGAGCTTTATTAAACAAAATATTATTCAATTTTAATTCTAATTTCAATCTTTACTTCCCTTTCAAACTCAATAGTTATCATGATTATTCCATTTGTAGCCTATTGATTAAGTAGTAATTTGATCTATTATATAAACCAATCTTTATCTATATATACATATATATCTTTAATACGTATAATTACTTGTATTTTTACTTTAAGTTTAATTTTACCCTATTGAGTTATTGAGTAAGCCCGTACTATCAAATATCTTATATACTAATTGTAGAATCTAAATCAATTCAAATGCTGGCCTTAAACACATCTTTGGCGTTCTTATCTTTTATCTATTACATTCAATGAAATTATCAGTTTATTACTATTCTATATACTACATACTATACATCTAAGACTATTATATTATATTTTAATTGACACATTATTGGGCACTGCAATGTTCCGTGCGGTATTAATTTAGTCCGATAAGGCGGATCTGATCGAGCCCATAACCTCTCTTGAATTGGTTTTTGGTAGTAATTTCCCGTATTGCACCCAATAGGTGGTTCCAGCTCGTGACACTGGCGTAACTAACGCCCCCGCAGGCCCTGCCACGCGGGGGCCCTCTGCTTCTGGGGGCCCACGAAGGCCTCTAAAATTAATATGTTCATATGAAGTGATGAAACTTGAAACTACATAAATAACAACGCTGGATTAATAAGCAGTTAGATTCACTCAATTAAAACTCGGTTTCTCAATAAAAAATATATTAACTCTGTAATGATTTCATTCAGGCCTACCGGGGATATCGATTCGATCATTAGCCTAATTGCCTGCTGACACCCCCATCCATATTCATATCTCATGCCAAGCCAACAATAGTTAACATTTGCAGCAATGTGTCAATATAGTCAGTAACATGAACATAGTCAATAATAGCTTATCAACTAAATATCATATCCATAAACCTAATCAGCAATAGCCCAAATATCTGTTAGCCAAGTAACTAAAACTGTGTGAAATTAGTCATTTAATTTAAATAAACATAGCATCATAAAGCTGTAACTTGAATAAGACTGACAAAATCAAAGAAATAGATTTAAGAAGGAAAATATAGAGAAGAAAAGAAAAGAAGAAACTAAATCTGTATCCTAAGAACTAAATCGGTAAAAAACTAGTTGCTTACAACACCTTAGAACCTTTTACTTTAAGTAATCGGATATTTCCGGCTACTTATGTGGCCAGCTTTTTTTCCCTTTCGCTTTGACTTGCTTAAGCGTTTTTTCTCATATACTCATCGCTTTCGTAAGCATATGCTGGGGCTGCCAGTGTGTTTCTAACTCGTTTAGTGATGCATGTCACTGACATATAATAAGAATGGACTGAGCATTCTTGCTTCAAAAATGGCACAAATATTGAACAGGCTGTGTAAACCCTTTATTTCGTACAATTGCACACCGATTCATAATTTATTATTATTTGTCGATTGGAAACACTAAAGATGTTATAAAATAGTGTTGCATTAAATTGAAATTATTAAGGAAGTTGAACTTGTTTTAACTGCATCAGTAGTATATGGACACTTTGGATACC
This sequence comes from Dioctria linearis, assembly GCA_963930735.1. NCBI lineage: Eukaryota > Metazoa > Arthropoda > Insecta > Diptera > Asilidae > Dioctria > Dioctria linearis. The sequence continues at coordinate 123,467,503 of OZ005742.1, read as the reverse complement.
AAATAACGTTACGCATGTAAGGGACAGGTAATCCATGTCCCACTATAGAGTAAATCATATGGGATTTGGGCGTATGCCCACGGGAAAAGTGAAAGTTTATGAGACTAAAGTTGCTTTTTCTACCACTTGTGTTTAAAGTAAATGGCGGAATTGGAAACAACTTCCAGAAAACGGAGGCGTGCTTATCCCGTGTGCCACTGTTGATCTGAAAAATGAGAGTAGAGTTGCTATGTTCGGACACATGTGAATTCATGCAGTGTACCCGCTCAAGAGAACTGGTTATTTTTCGCGTTTGGATTGCGAATCGAACTTGTTTTTCGCGCGTGACCGCGGCTTTGTGTACACTCTGTCTTCGTGGGGGGCGCGTGGGGGGGGGGGGCAATTTTTTGTTTACACTCCGTCTTCGTGGGGCTCGTGGGGGAGGGTGTGGACCAAGGGGGTGTTGGCCCATGAGGGGCATGGGGGGGGCAAAGTTGTTGTTTACACTCTGCCTTTGAGGGGTTCTGCGGCGGGTTGGGGGCAACGTTTGTTGTTTATATTTTGTGTTGAAAGCGAAAGTGGCTGGCTATAGAGAAGCGGTGTATAAATGTTGGGTAAGGTGGGTTTTGCGTCGCTTAGAGTTAACGCGGTGGCGATGATCTGAAAAAAGGTCAGGCGAAGATTAAAAGACGTGGTTAATAGCAGTCAAATATTTTTATTACAATCGATGAACATTTTTCATAGTTTCTGTTTGAAGAATTCGTAAAAATAATAAATTTCAAAAAAACAGTCCAAGAAGAAGTATAGTACCCAATAAAAACTTTAAAGTGTTGAAAGCATAAATTAAAGTCTTTGATGGAGCTGGCTTGGTGAGCGGTTTATTGTACAGTCCACATACATCTCGACCACTGGTGTAAGTGCAGTTTGGAAATCGATGAATGTGTTCTGCTTCAACGCCTTCTAGGCAATTCATAGCATACATTTCCAGGGAACAAAAGTAACATTTTATTTATAGTTTGCAACACTTTCTGTCATCTAAAGGAAGATTATGGAAAGTTTTTAAGCGTTCAGATTCTCTTTTCAAGAGTAGCATGATGACTATGTTTTAAAAATATTACACGAAGTCTTTTATACCAATCCAGGCATTCTTCTTAGGTGAAAAGCCTAACCATTTAAGTAATACTTTATTTCTTTTTAAAACTTTTCTACAAGATAAAGATCAGGATGTTTGACTGGAGCCAGCTCAAGCTCATAAAACTTTCCCTGAATCACATTTTGTTCATAATCCTTGGTCGTTGGAATTGTGCTCTTGACTTTATTTATAACAAATATTTCGGTAGATCAATTAGGGGTATAGCCTTTTTGAAATACATGCTTATGCTTACTTATACGAACAAAGTCACCTACTTTATATTTCGGTTTGGATTTTACCTATGGATATTTATAGACAGTCGACAATAAACGCTTCTCGTTGCGTAGACCAATATCTACAGGCTGCATTTTAATAGTGCCATGCTTTGTTGAATTATTCGCTTCTGTTAACTTATTTAACATACTAATCCAGTGATAATTTCCGTTTATACTGAATTCTGTTCTGCTTTTTAACATTCTGTTAAACCTTTCTACAATTGAAGCTTTTAAATAGAATAATGGTTAATATCATAGCGATTCATAAGCTGTCCCTTAATTGGGAAGTATTATGAGAGCGAAATCTAAAACAACAACGCATTTGTGCACAATTTCTTTAAGATACCTTTGAGCTCGAGGAACCCGGTATCTTTCTCGTAGAACATTCAGCATTAACTGTACTCCTCCATGCTTCGTACTTGCACGAATGTCTTTCATTAACAACTCACTAAAGTGATTCCGCGTTGGAAGGATAATTGGGTGTCTTTTATCAAATGATAAAGTTTCTGCATTTGCGAGTCTCCCTTCCACTCTCAAAATCCCAGATGAATCGATACAGGGATTTAAAGGTAGTAATGGATCTTTTGGAGATAACAGACCTTTCGTGGATAAAGCAGTACGCTCCCTGCTATAAGTCCTTTCTTGGATGTATTTAAACCAAAACATTTTGGCCTTTTCATATTCCGACGATGAAATAGATCCAGACAGGCGATTTTTACGAGAGGCTCTACAATTCTGTATGAACCGAAAGCAGTATGCTGTTGCTCTCAACAACTTCTTCAAGGTGGAACAACGTGTCAAACATCCGATCATTACTTGATTCTCATTTATGGATAGAAAGCTTTTGATTCTTAGCGTCACACGTGGTGTCTGATATGATGACCTCTTCGGAGCTTTTCCTAGATTGTGGAGGTAAATAGAGCCATGTAGGACCATACCACCAATCACGACTGCTCATAAAATTGGAGGCATCAACTCCTCTAGATGCCTGATCACTGGATTGGCTTTAGTGGATACATGATTCCAATTTTGAGCAGGAATACTCTCTAAAATAGTTGTGAACGGTTGGCTACGAATGTTTTCCATCTATGAGCACCACCTTTTAACCACGCAAACACAATTTCTGAATTCGTCCAAGCTCGTATGCGATTAATAGGGACCTGCATAGCATCGGAGACAACAATCAATAACTGAGACAGCAGGAGAGCTCCACACAGCTCCAAACGAGATACAGAAATAGACTTCATTGAAGTGACTTTGGTCTTTGCCGCGAGTAGAAATATTTTAAAATTTCCATTTTTATCTATTGTATGTGAATAAATTGCAGCTGCATATGCCTTCTCCGAGGTGTCGCAGAAACCATGTAACTCTAAGGAAGAGTCACGCTGTGTGTAAATCCATCTAGGAATTCTATGACTGCGTGTCTCGGTCAATGATTTATAATAGTCAAGCCATTGCCTTGCCAACTCATCAACTCATTACCTTTTACAGTTAAAGGGCTGATCCAACCTAAGGGATCAAAAATCTTAGCTATTGATGCTAGAACCTTTCTTTTTGTAATTGGCTGAGAGATATCGCTCACATTTATCTCAAAGGGAAACGAATCAGATTTGGGGTCCCAAGAAATGCCCAGCGCCTTAACCGCATTAAGGGACGTATTGGATCCGCCGTGCAAATGCTCCGGGGGAATGCCATTAAGTGTATCTGAACACCACTTTATATTTTTGCCATTGAAGAATAATGGATATGATATCTGGTTGCAAACGCCGGCCCTTCAGCAAAACATCGTTCAGTGACTGACCACTTGACGTCTTTGACGATGCGTAAAATACAATGCGAAACTTCGTTGTATAACTTGATTCCTTAATCACCACATGATGAGGAAGATAGAAGATAACACATATACAGAGAACTTGATTCATGTGGAGTAGGGGGGTGGGGTCTATCTTGAATAGGATCCATTCTTGCCATGTGATTCAGCTCAATGTATTCTTTCATTACTTCTGTGTAATCATTATGAAATTGAGGGTCATGTTGGAAATGTTTCTCAACATAAAGCAAGCGTCGGATAGCTGAATACTTGGAAAAACCGAGAGCGGGGGGACCGTTATCAAAGATGGCAAAAGGAAGACTAACTAGATATAGACCATCTCTGCGTTGACTATGGGTTTCACGTAAGATTTTCTCACACTCTTCTTCTTCTGGAGACATCACGGGCTTTTGGGGTTGGCACTGTGATTTAAGTGATATGGAAGTGCTGCCAATAGCGACCCAACCCATCACTGTATTCTGTAAAAGGAGCGTTCCGTCTGGAGATTCCTTATTTCCTTCCAAAATGAGCCGGGGTATACATCTGCGCCTAACAGGATATCTATTTTTTGGGGAATATGAAACTGAGGATCAGCTAGTGTAAAGTTTTGTTGAAATATCCACTGAGGGATTGCTAATCTTTGAGAGGGGAGAATACCAGTGAGAGTTCTTAATACAACAGCTGTTTGATCTAATATAAATTCGGAGTTTATGCGTGATCGCAGCTTCAAACTTGCCTGGGCTCGCGATTTGCCTGTTTCAATTTGACCCAAGCCGAGCTTGAATTGGAATCTTTCTTAAACGCAAGCGGTGTGCAATGTTATCGGTCATAAAGCTTGCTTGAGAACCGGGGTCGAGGAGTGCTCAAAATGGCAAATAAAGACCAAATGGTGATTCAATTAAAACTATATCGGTGCTCAGTACTATTTCTTTATTCACTCTGGGAAAATTTGCACAAAAATTATTGATTCTACTTGAGGGTCCGGGATCCTGCATACCTTCCTCACAAGGAGCAGAGCGGGGATTACTTGTTGAGCGAGCTTGCAAATGTAACAAAGTATGGTGTCTTTTATTACATTTTCGACAATTTTCTTGTCTATGACAAGTTTTGACAGAGTGGCTATGTGCCAAGCAATTAAAACAGAGAGACATTTTCTTTGTAAATTCCATTCTAGTTGATGGACTAATTTGTAGAAACTTAGGACAGGTACGAAGAGTTTGCGGTTCATTACACAACCTACACGAATACTTTACTATATGATATATTTGAGTCGGTGCCCTTTTTCGACTTGGAGAACGGCTTCAAAAGCCGTACCCTTATATCGAAGGGGTGTTGAACCAACAACTTCGGCTACATGGAAACGAGATTCTAAAAACTTAAGAAACTGATCTAACTCTGCAAGGTTAGTTGATGAACTAAGAGTTTGCTCCCATGCACGGTGTGTTTCTTGGGGAAGCTTCTGAGCGATTATGTGAATAACTAAAGAATCCCAATTTTCAACTTTCACTCTTAAATCTTTCAAAGATTCTAAGGACTCAGTGGTGGTGTCTACTAATTTCTTTAACCCATTTGTGGTTTCCACATTCTGAGGGGATAAGGAGGTTAAAGCTTTAAGATGGGTGCTCACTAAAACTCGTTTATTTTCGTAGCGTTTACATAAAAGTTCCCATGCGGGTTTATAATTATCGCTAGTAACACTAAATGATCGTAAAAGTACTTCCGCCTCACCAGTTAAACTTGTTTTTAAATAGTGCATTTTTTGCACTGGAGCTAAACTGGAAACAAACAAATCACGAAAAGAGATCCATGCCTTGTAATCACCATTAAACTTCTGAAGTGTGATGGGAGGTAGACTAACTGAATGTAAATTATGATTTTTTACACCGTTCGCCACATCTGGTTCCTTGAGGGGATTGCTTTGACTTAATTTTGAATTTTCAACACTACTTCGCTCTGCAGGGTTCTTAGTATGGTTAGCAGTCACAGGGAAAACTTCCATTACATGCAAAGGAGTTGACAAATATGAACAACAGCAATCATGTAAATCACCGAGATACTGATAATATAATTTTTCCTGCGTTTCAGATTTGTTTTCCCTTAGGAAAGCAAAATCTAATTTATCATCCTCCGAACATTTACTTATGACAACTCTATTGTTTTCTTTATATTGCTTCCACAGATCCTGCAACCTGTCTAGTCTGCCCGCGAAATAACCATACGTACGCTTCTCTTTCGAATTTCTTTTCGTCGCTTCAATAAATTTTACTATTTCTTGCCAAAGTTCTTCTTGACGTTCAATTATTGCTTTCATGTTATAATTATTGAATTCGTACTATTTAAAAAAAATTAATATTAATAATGATATTTGACCTAGAATCGGGGTCACGGTTTTGCCACGTACTTTTATCAGGTTTATAGTATCAAACGTGAAATAATTTTATTGATTTCAACGTGTTTCTGGTTAATAATTTCAAAAAAAAATATGTGAAAATAATATACATATATAAATACTAAATATAATATACCTATATATAAAACTTCAAAATGCTATTAATTCTCTTTCATGCATTCAACGAAATGATTGAATTTTCGAAAGAATAATGGAAATGGACTCACCTCACACCAATGCTTGCGAAATAACTGTTTTGTGCAAATATAGATATAGGTATACCTACTCCAATTTTAATTTGCTCGCATTGAAACTTGTGAGCGCTGATAATTCAACTAAGATTGAGCTGCACGTGCACGATGCGTAGAATAAGTTAGTGCGATGAGACTTTTTTTATGATCGCTGCTGACTGATAATAGATTTGTTGTACATTTGTTGCGGGTCGATAATTATATCGAACTTGTAATAAAAAATGTGGCTTCAATCCAACTATGGCTTTACTACAGATCGATAATTATATCGAGACTTGATGTAAAATATGCTTGTAAAAATGTGCCTGTAATCCAATGATGGCTCTGGTGCAGGTCGATAATTATATCGGAACTTGTAATCCTTGGCTCAACCAATGGATCTGGCTCGAATGGACCAATGATAGATTTCGGGGATACGATGGGGCTCCGTTGTTACAGAGCTGATTCTGTGCTTCCTTCGACCTCGTGATACTAATTAAGGGGCCGTGGAGAAGGTATTGCTGGATTTAAATATGAAAAAACAACTTTATCGTTCAGCTTACTTTGATTTAAGATATTTTATTTCAACGATGTAACTGGACTTTATGATACAAATAAATTGCGATATAGAAAAATTTTGTAAATTTAATGTTGAAGTTCGTTCTCCACGGTTGTCGAAAGTAGAAGGAAGAAGATGGCGATGGCGGCAGAGTTCGTGCGTGGACCAAAGTTAGTTGCATTTAGCTGCTAGCGCCAAATACGATACAAGTGGACAGTAGATTTCAGGGTGCTTATACATTGCTGAAACTCCAACATCTGTTCTTAGAAGAGCGAGACCGAAATTAAGGCAGGCCATTATTAAAAATGCCGAACCCGAGGTCATTAAAACTCTTTGCCAAATTACTCTTAATACTTTGAAGGGAAACCATATCCCTCATGGAAAAATGTACAATTCGCTCTGTAAGTATAAAAAAGATTTTCGAAAATTAGTTGTTGCAAAAAGATCTGTACCCAGACAACGTAAAATACTGATACAGCGAGGAGGCTTCTTACCAGTGTTGTTAGGAAGTGTATTATCAGGTGTAATTGGTTCATTAATCGAGAAATATGTTTAAAAAATAATAATCTTAATAAAATGTTACTTCTTTCACCAGAAGTTTACGAAAAATTGAAAAACGAGATTAAGGATTCCCTAAATCAATCTAGGTTCGATAAGACTATGGATAAAATATTAAAAAACAAAAAACGGTATAACTACCCAAATGAGTTATTAAAGTAAGGCTGTGCGTGTGTCAGAAAAACCAAATATTCACATACCACAAGATAAGCAGAAAAGCTTGCGGGATAGTACTACTCAAACTAAATTTGTTTTTAAAGATGAAATATCAACACAAACATCACCCTTAAAAGAATATGCATCTGAAAGAATGGAAGAGGATTTCTTCGAACTTGCTGAAATATCACTACCAAGACAACCGTTGTCACCTGTTTCCAAACGTCGCTTGTCAGCTAGTGGTATAGGAAAATGTCTGAAACCACCTTCACAAATACCTAAGACGATTTCTGAAACAAAGTTTCGCGATAAAGATTATAAGGTAATCACGGCTAAGGATGGTATAACCCAGTACACTGTACCTGCAGAAATGAGTATAGACGAAGCTGCGAACATATTAGAAGGACTCGACACGGAAAGTACTACAGTTGACAAAGGTAGAAAACCGTCCAAAAATCAATCCATATTAAGGCCGTCTCTGCTAAATCCGAGTCAATATATGCTTCCGTTGCCAGTTAAGAAAGTTGTCCGACAAAGTGATCGTTTAAAAAGCGCAGCAAAAACTAGAAGTGCCAGCGTACCAGCAATTACTTGGGAAAACCTGTAATAACAATAAGCAGCAATTCTCAAGTGTACCGAACGTTGGTTGGGAAAGAATTTAAAAATGCCTGAACATATAAAAGATAATGGCTTTTACGTATGCCTTTTAAGTAACAATTCCATGCAGTTTTATCCCGAAAATACGCTATCAGCTTTTACAAATTCACTACGTAGAGCATGCAAGTTTACTGATGACTGATGTGTTGGAACAACTGAAATTTCATTGCCATATCATGCCATAAAAGGAGGAGTCAAGCGAAATACAGCTGAAGAAATAAATCAGAGCAATTTTAAAAGGGTAAGGCGCGAGGCATCTGATCCGTTGAAAGAAATAGGAGAGCAGCATAGAAAATAAATCAAATCACTAAGCATCAAAATAAATGAAACCGTTAAACTCGAGTGGACTAAACAGAATCTTGACCAAGCTAGTTACAGAGCAGGACAAGTTAATTTTTCTGCATTCCTTTCTAACATTTTATAACGCTATTTCACCATCATGGTATACCATGTACTTGGATGATGTTAAGAAAAAGATGTGGGATCGGTTAGAAGCTGATTTTTTTGATGGTGTTATACCTGAAGTAAGCTACAAACAGGATCCAGACGAGTTTACATTGCACATATATCAGCGTAATAGGGCTTTAGAAAATGTTGTTTTGAAATATAAAAACTATGAGTCAGTTGAAGCCTTTGTTGATGACGTATTTGGACAAATTCCTAGACAGAAGAGAAAGTATGCTATCATACAAGATTCGATAGACAATTACACACATTTGGTGCTTAGCATCAAAAGAGCTCGTGAGACAGAAAAAAATACTGGCGGCAAAATGATGTATTTGAACTTCGATCGGAAGATTTGGGAGCCACAATCAAAATAAAAAAACCACTACCATCTCATCTTAATGTCAGAGATCATATTACGCTCTTTATATCAAATGTACACTTTGATGATCAAACTCTTAGCGAGCAAGAAAAACAAAAGATAGTTATTCAAATTAAGGATACGATTTTTAACATATTGAATAGATTGAATAAAGATTCGATTAATGCTAAACCGTCCGAACAGCGAAAAATTATTAAAGGTAACAATATTTTGGATGTTCCATACGAAAAGCAAAGTTCCGGTGAATATTTAACTACACCAGCGCCTATTGATGCTAATATAGACAACCTGTCCAACTTCTTTCTCCAAACACCTGAAAATAAACGTGAGCCCGACGCCATATTGTCAGAAATAAAAGAATCTTTTAATACGGCAGGATTACGTTAGGAGCATATGTCAATAATAGACACACTAATAGACTGGAAAGATCAGTTACGGACTTGGCACTAAGGTTACCGCAAGAGTCTCAGCAAACAGCAAAGGACTGTTATGAAAGATACATATTTTATGTCTACACTGATTATTATTATTATTATTCAGCCCAGAGTTATAGGTGATCAGTTAGTACGATACTTACGTATAATACTCCTCGCAATGAGGAGGAAAGCTGCATGTCCCCGATTTAATGAGGAAAGCGCTGCACACGCTGAGCGAGGACAAAAATCTCAGAGATGGCGACACTTCCATCCAGATGCGGCGGAACCGGCCCCAGCATATGTGTCAGTCCGGGGAGATTTGCCCGAACCGAAGAGGCCCGAAAACTGAGGAGATTGACAAGAAGGAGATATCATCATGAAAAGTTTTTTTGAATAATCACATAAATCTAAAAGTTTGTTATAATTGAAGTTTTTGTTCTGTAAAATCAGCGAAAGCAGTGGTCGCATCGTAATAAAAAAGCTGAACAAGAATTGACGAAATTAGCGTTGTTCATTTTATCTGTGGTCGGATTGGTTCAACATTTTGCGGCACGGACAGGCTACCAAAGGGGCCTTATCAGTCCCGCTTTACAGAAAAGAAAAGATAAGTAATTTCTTGTTTAATTAGTAGCATGCAAATTTCATCCCCATAGCTTAAAAGAACCTGTAAGTAGAAAATTTATTTCAACGGTTTGATTTATTACTGGCCTTCGTGCTTGAACAAGGATGAGTCACTATTTTCTACTTCAAGAAAATTAGCGAAGACGTTTTATCTGCTATAGTGCAAATTTTATCCCCATAGCTTAAAAGAACCTGTAAGTGGAAAATTTATTTCAACAGTTTGATTTATTACTAACCTTCGTGTTTGAACAAAGATGAGTCATTAATTCCTACTTCAAGAAAATTCGCGAAAAGTTTTCTGCTATAGTTCAAATTTTATCCTCATACCTTAAAAGAACCCGTAAGTGGAAAGTTAATTAATTCACACCATGAGTCATTAATTCCAACTTCAAGAAAATTCGCGAAAAGTTGTCTGCTATAGTACAAATTTTATACTCATATTAATTAAAATTAATTTCAACAGTTGATTTGCTAGCCTTCGTGTTCGAACAAAGACGAGTCATTAATTTCTGCTTCAAGAAAATTCGCGAAAAAGTTTTATGTTATAGTGCACATTTTGGTCATAGCCTACGAGGAATAACTTCTGGTTTTATTGTTACAGTTCCAGTTATTTTTAGCCCACAAGGAGGACATTTATTTCGACAATTTGCTGTACACAGATTCTTAGACCGCGAAGTGCCGACGGCACAATTGCCCTAGTTTGCAGTGTACTACTATTGTATGCTATTTGGTCAGATTGGTAGAATCGAGCTCGAACTCGACCGGAGTCGTCAGGAAGTGTCCCTGGGAAGCCTCGACCGACCGCCCGCCCTAATTTCACAGGCTACTCTAAGCAGAGGACCCCCGAGTCCAGCTTCCTCCAACAACAGCGTACATCGCCCAAGCTTGACGCTCAGCATAAAACACTACCACTGGTTTTCAGCTTTCACACATTCCCCGATTTTTAGGTTACCGGCATACAGAGTTTTACTCGTAGAATTGGTGGTGAAATTAGACACCCCCTGCTACATAAATTCGCGATTAAGCTGTTCCCACTTCACTGTTGAAGTAATAATCCTATCGAGAGGTCTTGTGTCTTTTCACTTATCGCGAACACGATTCAATTCCAATTTCGTAGAGGTAAACAACAAGCATAAACCAGAATTTAAGTGGCAACAGTTGGCGATACGACGAAAGCGGCCTACGGGGGTCATCGTTTAGTGCTACTATTAGTTCAGAGCTCTTCCTTGATTGGCATCAAAGAACCTTCTCCATGAAAACTAGCGAAGGCACAAGAGAAGTGAACGAAACTGTCCGTCGCAGCTTAAAACGTTTTCGGGTCGACTTCTTGTCCGAAGAAGCATACCCAATGACCGAACCGACGACTCAAGCCAGCTTTCTCATAAGAGGGAAAGACCAAGCTAGATTAAACTGTCGGAACTTGAGTTCGTCTGTAAATAAGTTCTGACTCTGAGTCTTGGAGTAGAATTGCTCCCTGACTACCGCTCGGCTGGAGCGATTTTATTTTTATTTAACTAGATAAAATCTCGTTACAATACCTTTAAAAGAATGTGAAAGTACAATAAGATTTCAACACGTAGATTACTGTCCTATTGAAAAAACCTTTATCGAAAGTATTTCTATAAAAATAATTAATCAGCAAGGGGAGTTAATTGATATCAAGCCAGGCTATATTCCGACACATATAATGCTTCATTTTAAAATAAAATAAACTATAAATACTCATACAACAAACAATTTAACATAGTGTGTATGTAATAGCATTTTGTATAACTTCGAAAATGAATTCACATTATACTAAATATTATTCAATCCAAAGTGGCGGTGGTTTAGCGGATATTGGAGAATATATCGATCTCCTCTTTTCTACCAACGTGGAAGAGGAATTGGTAGTTTCTCAGCGGATTATTACGATATTTACAGCCTTTGGTTAAATCTGGGGCAAAGGCTTTCAAGCAACATACATTTAAGAAGGAAACCCTATTTTAGAAGAAACAGGTAGTAAACCTTTAATAGATATTTTAAAAGAACAGGGAAAAGCGGCTGCCGAAGAACTATCACAGAAAGGTATTGCTAACTTTTTGGTCTTTATTGCTCAAAATTGTCCGACAGGAAAGTGAATAGCAACTTTTCTTTAAAAGCTGTTTGTTGCTGCTGGTTGTAGGTGACTGTACTTGGCATCAAAACAGTCGAGCTCGAAGTTTTGTGTGGGTGCCCCGTGCCTACTTCTGCCTACGTGTGATGTGCAAACGATACGAGAGTGTGGACCAGTCCCTTAATATGTGGCTGTCAGCTTGTTGTTTACTTTCTAAAGTAAGCTAAGTGAGAATGCCGGTCGCATAGTGGTCGAAGCTGACAATTTGATCGCCGCGTAGTGCAGTACGGGAATTTATTAAAAGAGTTAAATTAAATTCTGTTCTCTGCAGTTTAGTGTAGTGCGTGCAGGAATTTATTAAAGAATTAAATTAAATTCTGTTCTCTGCAGCAGTTTAGTGCGTGAAACAGATGCAATATTTCGGGAAGTCTTGCGGCACTACTTGTGTTTGTGTGTTTGTGAAGGGCAGCGCTAGGGCTCCTGGATACTTAAACTGAAACGTTCAGCGAGGAATTGGGACATATATCGGATAACGATCAGCCAACAATTCAGGTAAACTCAAGCCTGATAACTATGGTGAGTACCAACAGTTTCCTTTTATCAATGTAAATTGTTCTTGTTATGGTTATACTAACTCGGTTATGTTTTATTTTGCTTTTTTGTGCATTTAAGCGAACCAAATGAGGTATTAACGTGCTTGTTATAATTGTGTCATGCAACGTCAATGGTATGAGAGTAGATTCTCGCGAGATAGTTTTATAGATTTTGTCTAGATTTCTGTCAGTGCTAACTCGCACCGATTCTGTCACATGCGACAATGTGGTTGCGATATTAGTTGGTAACTGCCAGCTTATATATTTATTAAATTTTTTAATCCTGCAAGCAAATCCTTATGAATAGCCCCAATTGACAAGAGGCGAGTTTTAAAAAATAAATTCTCTGGCAATTCTTTGTGCATGCAAGAAAAATGCAATAAAAAACTTCCAAAGTTAAATTCAGCAGCCAATTTATTTTAGTCCTTATTACATTGCGTTTTCCAAAAATGTTGCTCTAAGTGATTGATCCCTTAGTTCTTTGTTAAATTTCTTCACTAAAAAAGTCAAACTTTTTTTTAAACAAAAATTAAAATAATTCATTTCAAGCTATCGCGGAAACTAAAATTTATTTTACAATTTCTGTTGGAAAAATTTACGTTTACAATTTTTCTTGCAAGATTTTAAATTCTCGTTCAACTTTTTTAGATGTGGTGCACATGAAGGTCAGACTAGTAGAGTGAAAAAAAAGGTCACCGGCCTGTGTCGTGACCTTATCGCTGATCGACAAGGTCATCGAGAGGAAGTTCGATTCGCCGCGAGAAATTTTTGATTCATGCGTTCGGCGTTGCAAAGATAAGTGCTTAATGTCGTTTCCCACATATAACTTTTCTTTTTCCAGGTTTTCTTTAGAAAAAATTATGTAACAGTATAAATAAGCTGTTTGGAAGCATGGGTGTTGATGGAAGTAGCAGTCGCATGCTTATAAACAGACTCAACCCTTTTGCAGCTAAAAAAGGTTCGAAAATAAAAAAGACAGCTAAAAGAGCATCTATTAAGGGCAAACGTAAGATACGTAAACGTGTGTTAGCTATTTTTGATAAATAGACAACATACCTTCATACAACGAATGTTTTCTCTACACCACCTGTACAAAGCAGCATCTTAAAAACTGAAGAAGTATCTTATAAACCTATAGCTTCTCTAGATAACTCGTCAGTATTGCAATTTGTATCGCTAGAACATGGCGATACATATCGAGACTTATCAAGCATATACCTTCGTTTGAAATTACCACTGGTTAAAATCAAAGATGAAAAGAAAAACTTTACACAGGCGAAGGTATCGAAATAACTAAACCGGATAAAACCAAAGACACTCTTCGTGATGAAGGCCCAGTCCTTGTAAATATCATACTCCATTCACTTTTTCGTCCATGTACAATTTACTTAAATGGAAAACCAGTTATTCAAACTGACAACAATTACAACTTTAGAGCCTATATTGAAAATTTATTAAATGACGGAAAAGATGCCGCTTCAACACATTTGAATCGGTTGGCTGGTATCTCGATCAAAATAATATGGAGGTAGCTGAAAATCCTGAGCTAAATGAATGTTATTTGACAAGACAAAAGCTGTTTGATAAAAGTAATGTTGTTGAGCTAATGGGAAAGATTCATGGCGATATGTTTAATCAAGATAAATTATTAATGAACGGTGTTGATTTACGGGTAGTTTTAGAACTCGAAAAACCCGAATTTTACCTTTGATCAAAAGTTGATGATTTCTTTGATCAAAAGATGATGATTTCTCCACGAGTTAAGATAGTAGAAGCAACTATGTACATGAATCATGTAACTATCAACCCTAACATCTTGCTGGCTCATGAAGCTGTTCTGCAACGCTCCAACGCTATTTACCCGTATAAACGAGTTGAAGTTAAGATTTATACAATACCCGCAAATACATTTACATTATCATTGGACAATATGGTTATAGGACAATTGTCAAATCTACTAGTCTTTGGAAAGGTCGACAACGATGCATATACTGGAAAACAAACAAAAAATTCTTACGACTTCAAGCACAATAACATCACTAGGTTTAACTTATCGGTGAACGGGATGCAGGTGCCAAATCAACCTCTAGAATTTGATTATTCAAAAGAAAATCCTGCTAGCACTCGAGATACATTGTTTAAAGGAACCGGTATACATTATTTCGATAAAGGACACCAAAAAATTCTTTGACAACGGATGTTTTCTACTTGCTTTTGATTTAACACAATAGATTTCCATCATGTTGAATTTTTATGAGAGACTATAATTCAACATGTGGAAATCTATTGAATCAGGGAACGGTTAGAATTGAAGGAAGCACTAAAAACAACCGTGACATGTATTGTATATGCAGAATATCTTATAAAATCTCTGTCAAAATTTAAAATCGTATTTGTTCATGGAGATACAAGCAAAGAATTTATAAATAACTACGTTACATCTCACACCAAAGTATCTCACCAACAGGTTTTTTCGAACATTTTTATTAGCTAATTCAAGCTCTTTTTGTCGTAATAAAAAACGACTGCAAAGCCAGTTTTCAGCAACCTGTGGGTATTATTGTTTTATATTTCTATATTATCGATGCAGAGGACGGAGATTTAAGACTTTTTTAAAAAAGTTTTGATTCGAACGATCTAAGTTTAAATAATAACAAAATAAAAAAAAATCATCCAAAATCTGTAGGGGTTTTTTTGTAGCCAGTCTTGCAACGCTAAGATCAAAACTATAAAAACCTAAACCCTAGCTGTTTTGTATTCAGCGTAACAGAGTGATTTGATTAAGATGGAACCATCACGTAAAAAACAAAGGACACCCACAAAAGGTAAAAAGATGTTGTCCAAAGGTGAAGCAGATGTAAAAGAAAAAAAGGAAGTTGTCTAAATATGCAGCAGAAGTAGCCGGTGAAAATATCTTGTTAAACTACACGTACCATTTGGACGATTGCCATAACCGGAAAGTAATACTTGGATTTGACCCATTATCATTCGAAGCGAAAATAGTGTTTCATTGGCACGGCCTTTTTCCGATATCAACACCTTATTCCGGCTGGGTAGCAGTTTACGAGAATCTCAACGATTTAGAAACCAAAATGGAAGAGATGCTTTCAACGAATCAGGGCGAACCAAAAAACGAATACACGAACCCCGTCAACAGTGGCAGCATTACGCTATCGCAAGCGGAACTTTATAAAATATTTGAATTGATGAAATTCTACAATATTGTCATGTTTCATAATAACAACGTGCTACGGGTCGCTTAGACGTGTATCTAGCTCAGTGTAGCATATTGCTATATACACTACGCTACGACCATAACAGGGCAGAGTGGTCTAGACCACCCGTGGTTCGAACAACGTTGAAAAATGGTCAACTGAGCTAGCCGAATCTTATACATAGGCCCTCATCGCTGCGGGCGCCCAATGTGTGGCTCGACCCACGACCCATAAAAGCATTTCTCGTTACTCCGTCTAGGTGGATGCTACAGGTTATTCAAGCCGGTCTGATATGCTCGACCGAGGACGCATCGAAGACACATCCCTGAAGTTACGCTAGTCTTTGATCAGCCCTTCACATCATTCTCCGTATCGGGGACCAGAGGTGAACTGACAAGTTGGTGACCTAAAAAAATCCATCCGGTCCCCCTTTGGTTTCCTTCACCGAGATGCTGAGAGAAATCCACGGTCAGTAACCTAACCAACTGGTCGCAAAGCTTTCCCAGCCCAGATGTCACTCTCTGCTCTCTGACCGACGCTCGTTCAAAGGTGTGTCCCCAAGGCATCGTCGAGTTAGTGCAATGGCAGATTTCTTCCTTGAAGTTAAAAGGATCGCAGACAAGGTTGGATTTCAACAGGCGTATCAACCACCATTGACGGGGCAATAAGAGCGCTTCGCGATATCCTATAGTTTACCAATTAAGCGGGCTGGATGCCTTCTTAGGGCTACCAGGTGAAGATGAATATCAAGTAAGTATAGCAGGTCTTTTAATCCGTCACACAATCAGGGTTTAATATCCTTGGCACGGTAAATGCCTATTGACTTCCCCTGCAGATCCTCAAGCTCAAAAAGGGAGTTTCTTTTCTTTGCGTTATTGCGAAGCTTCAAAAATTTACGTCCTAATTTCGCGCAAATATGTTGCTGGAAATTACTCTGTATGAAATTTCGTCTGAATACCTCTTGAACAATTCTAAAATTTACAGGCTTCGCTCTAAGATTATAAGCTCTTGAACCCTGTTCGAACGTATTGTTCAAATTTTCCTGCGCTCTCGCACGGATCAATCTTAGCTTGTCTTTAGCATCTACTCTAAGGGTTCACTTAGTGTTCCTAAGCTCCTAAGGATGGACTAAGAGCTCGCGTGGTCAATCACTTGTTGACCGAATAGTACTTTGTAAGGTGAAAAGCCAGTTGCTCGGTGTATAGAGCTCCTGAGGGAGCTAGCGATATGGCTCAGCTTCTCATTCCCTTTAGTGTGCTCCTTCTGGATGTAGGCTCTAATCCCCGACAATAGGGACCGGTTCACTCGTTCTGACGCGTGGGCTTGCGGTGAATAGACTGCTGTTCGCAAGTGCTTAACGCCATACTTGTGCAAGAGTTTGGTAAACTGAACAGAGCAGAACTGAACTCCACTGTCGGAGACTATCATCTCTGGCAGTCCGAACGTATGAAATACCTCTGTTTCAATGAATTGGCACACATGAAGAGTAGATGCGTTCCCCATCTGTTTTAGAATCGGGAACTTGGAGAAGTGGTCAAGGATTATTAATATACAGGCATTTCCATTCGTTGATCTGGGATATGGACCTAAGAAATCAATATATATCCTTTGCCAAGGTCTCTCTGTCACTGTCTAAACTCTCATTGGTGGTCTAAGAATAGTATTGGCGGCCTAGGTTTCCTTACACACGTCACAGTCGCCTACGTAGTTTCTGACATCGACTGTCATTCGAGGCCAGTACAGATGTCGTCTTACACGTTCCAGGGTTTTCCCTATTCCTCCTTGTGAAGCCAGTGGCGGATCATGCGCTCTTGAAATAGTGTCGAAGACAAGCCCTCGTGGAATCCAAAGCTTCCAAGCTTCTTCCTCCTGAATTGGATCGCCTGTTCTTGGAACAGTCCGAATATAAATGAAGTCATCCCTGACGCAGAGATCTGGTAATTTGTCAGAAGCCGATTTAACCTTTTGCCTCAGTTCCTCATATTCAAAAGAATTGAAATGGGGAGAACTGAGGTCAACATCTGGGCCAGGATCTTCAGAAGGTATCAGGTTGTCACAGTGTATCCGTGACAGCGCGACAGGAACAACATTCAGGCGTCCTTTTCGGTGTTCAATGGTGAAGTCAAAACCCTGAAGCTTCACAATCCACCGAGCAAGTCGACCACTGAGGTCCTTTTGGGACATCAGCCATTTCAAGCTTGCATGATCGGTCACTATCTTAAATTCCATAAGCTCTATGAAGGGCCGAAACTTCTGCACACTTAATAAAGCTGCTAAACATTCCTGCTCTGTGACGGTGTAATTGCGCTGTGCTGAGTTCAAATTTTTCGAGACGTAGGCTATTGGATTTTCGTGACCATCGTCATCTAGTTGCATCAGCACTCCACCAATACCATGCTGGCTCGCATCACACTGGATAACGAACGGTTTGGTGAAATCTGGACTCACTAAAAACGGAGCAGACG
The DNA here is from genome assembly GCA_963930735.1 of Dioctria linearis. NCBI lineage: Eukaryota > Metazoa > Arthropoda > Insecta > Diptera > Asilidae > Dioctria > Dioctria linearis. The sequence continues at coordinate 123,449,527 of OZ005742.1, read as the reverse complement.
TAAGTTTCTGTTTCAATAATTCCAGAGACGTCTGGGCTTCAGGTTACCATTGGAACTGACTGGGATTCTTTAAGGTGTCTGTAATGGAGGCAGTGAGATCAGCATAGTTCGGAATGAATCGTCGATACCATCCAGCTATACCTAGTAGGCGTCGGTCCTGCATAACAGTTTTAGGTGACGGATAGTCAACTATGGCTGAAATCTTATCTGGGTCAGTTCTTATTCCTCCTTTTCCGACAATAAAACCCAAGTATTTAGTTTGTTTAATACAGAACTTACTCTTCTCAAAACGTTTATAGTGAGGCCAGCTTTCCTCAAACAATCAGCCACACGGGATAGCAACATGAGATGACAGTCAAAGTCTGGTGACAGTATTAGCAAATCGTCTAAATAGACGAGAACATTTTCACGAAGATCGAATGGAATGACCTTATCCATAAGGCAGCACATAGTCTGGGGAGCATTGCCCAAACCGAAGGGCATCACGGTGTATTGGTAGAGAGGATGACCAGGTATTGTAAAAGCGGTCTTCCCTCTGGAATCAGTGTCTAGCGGGATCTGCCAAAAAGCGTCTTTGGGGTCCAGGCTTGTGATGTACTTTGCCGGAGGAAGTCGACTCAGAAGTGCGTCTATCTGCGGCAGCGGATAGGTGTCCTTCTTAGTAACCGAGTTGACTTCCGTGGCGTCAAAACACAGCCAAACCTTTCCAGACTCCCTCACTAGTACAACTGGAGAGCTCAAGGCACTCTGGCTCTCCTCTATCACACCCAATGATAGCATGCGTTGTATTTCAGCATCCATCAAACTTTGCACGGCCGGTGAAAGCGGGTAAAACGTCTGTTTTATCGGAGGCGCGTCATTCGTTTCAATCCTGTGAGTAACAAGAGATGTTTTTCCTAAGCCCAAAGGGGCGAAGGAAGGAAAAAGCTGCTTCGTGGCGTCAAGACGTTGATTTTCCTAAACCGAAAGGACATGGCAGTCAGTGTCCGAGGCAGCCTATAGGCTTGGCATCACTTCGGTAACTATACCCAGAACATCTGGAGCCAACCCAAATAGACGCCAGAAGTATATTCCCAGGTATAGTGCTTGTGTGAGCCCAAGCCCAGGAACCACGTAAAAACGCACGTTGTGGGTCTTATCACGGAAAGTGACGTCCAAGGCCACACTACCATGAAAATTTGTCATGGCGCCGTGAGCTACCTGCACTCTAATGTGATGCCTCTTCCATTAGACGAGCTCCCCGGCCGAGGATGCTGACAGTAGCACGACTATCAAGCAACCCAGTCACAAATTGCCCTAGCGACTTAACATCGGCGTATGGCCGAATATATTGTGGCATTGACACTGAGATGTGGGCCAGTTTCTTTTGTTCATTTTTGATTCGTCGACAATATTCGCGCCAGCGAACAGTGGATCGTTTCTTTTTCTTATTCGGGTCCAAATCCGGATACATAATTCCTACCAGTTCAGCTACTGAAGAGAAAATACGGTCTCGTACTGCATTGTAGTTTTGCAGACGCGTATGATACCGCGTCAGCGGATATACAACAGGCTCACGCCCACTCGTCATAACAGAGCTTGATGGCCGTTTTAAAATTGAAATAGCAGGAGACTGCGCTTCCTGTTCAGCAACGTCACCAGAAGAAAGTACTGATGGTTCCAAAGGAACGTCAAAAATTAAAGACTCTTCTAAGGAAGTGTCTAGTAAAAGTGTCGTGGGCTCCCTATTGATGGAAACGGGAGCTTAAAAATCTGCAGAGAAGCCAATCAGGTTCTCTGCTTTTACCAAAGGATTGTTAAAAGTCGTAGGACTGTCAGATGTATGGTCGATATCACCAGGATCACTGAGTGATATTAACGGACAGTCTAGTGGTTCGTCGTTTATGTCTGCTGATTGAGCCGACCGTCTTCCCTGTTCAATGATAGACCTGGAATTGTTGGAGCTGTTGTCGAGAAAAGGTGTTGGATTCCCGACCCGTCTCTCGTTTTTCGCCAAGCAGTGCCTACAGTTTGGTTTAAAGACATTTTTGCGTCCGCATCCATAGCAGAACACTTGATGTCTTTCCTGTAAACAGTCTTGATAGTAGTGGCCTTGCTGTTCTCAATTCCAACAAATGGCTGCTGGTCTGTTCGTGACAGCTTGATAGACCTATTGTCATTTTCGGGTAACATTGGTGCTGTGGAATAAAGATTGGAGACGTCCTCAATCTCGCTCACTCGATGGTGTCGGTACGGGTTCAGGCTACTAGCAGTCACAATCCGTTGCGTAGCTTGAATTTGTGTGACGAGATATCTCAGTTGCCCTATGCTATTTGTCGGGTGCAGACAGATTTTGTTTTGAATTTCTGGCAGCAAATTTGACTTGACTATCTCCAGGAATTCACTGTCACTGTCACTAGGAGATCAAAATCTCCTTCGAGCGCAGAGTAGGTGAGTGCTTCAACTCGGAAAACGAACTCATCCACGGAAAGTTTCGAACTATCTCCACTATACGAAATGTTCCATCTTCGTATAGGGCTTCGTGACCGTCGTGACCACGAATTACGTTGAGGTCTATCATTCTGATACGCCTGTGCCTGGGGAATGTGATTAGGCACTGGCATCTGTGGAATGTCGGGTCTATGTGAATTAGGTGATGCGTGATATTGTTCGCTAGCTGGTCTGAACAGCTCTACCGAAGGTCTTGGTTGTACTATAGGTGGTGGTGGTCGAGAAGTATCTACGTGATTAGGCACGACAAGAGATTGTCGAATAAAATTATTGACGAGGTCATCTCGCAGAGTGCTCATACTCTCGGTGATTCCTTCTCGTATCAGACCTTGCATCTGCATTCTTAAGCCGGCCATTACCGCTTCTGAAGCTACAAGACCTTGGCATTCGTAGTAGGTACTGGACTATTCATCCTTGACGTCTGATGTGAAAAGGTGCTGACTGTAAGTTTTATAGTGTCGGTGATAAGAGTGGACGATTTACTACTGGAATCGTTACTGTTGGCATATTGAAGGCTGACACGGACTGTCGACTCTCTTGATTTCTAGCATTCGTAGACGTCCTTTTTGGAACAGCACCGGTATAAGCAGTGAAGTCATACTGAGTGAGACGACACCTACAATTTGGACAATTGGACTGTTCACCGATCCACGGGCGTAAACATGCCTTGTGGAACACATGGCCGCAGATGGTCGCTACTGGCTTCCTTTTGGCTGACCAGTCGCCCTCCTGACAGATGGTATACTGTCCTGGCAGCGGTGTCGGAATGTCAGTCACCTGAGGTGGTGTCCGCACAGTAGCCATTGTACAATATTTGGAAAACAATTCAAGGAAAATCCCGGGTGGTCAAAATCAATAAACCAGGTCTTACTGATCCTGAGATTAAAAAAAAAAATTCTTTCATCAACGGAGGGCTGATGTTTAACCAGGATAGGCTGTGCAACTTCAGTGTTGCCACTTATTCACAAGCAAAAAAAAAATTCGAAACAAAACGGTGTGTTCCAATCTGGAACGCTTACTATTAGCTAAATCCAAAATCAAAAAAGGAAAAAAATCGTTCTATCAAGAATCTCATTCGCCTTATTGATGGCTTGATAGCATTCACTGGTACTAAGACGCTATCCTAATGTTCTTACTAATGTAACTACAAGTTGAAATCTGAATTGAAAAAAAGAAATCAAAAATTCGTACGCTTTCTAACAACTAGACTCAAAATTATTTACACCAATGTAGAAATCCAAATGACTCTACATGGGCCAAATCCAAATCTACAACAATCGCAATAAGAACAAAAAAAAATTCAAAGGCTCTCCCTCCCCTCCAAGAGCTTACTCCCAAGACAAGGGTCTCCCAGGCCCCCTCTCTACAATCAGGTCGGAAGTTATTCAGTAAGGATAGGCAGTCTGAGTGTGTGCATGAAAAATCTTGTGTCCTCACAGAGATCTGGGAAGAGTCGGGTTGGGGAAGCTAAAGACTGAAAATGATACTAGAGATTCTTTAGCCAGGCAGTTAGCAGTATGCCAACTCCTGATTACTGAAGGTCTCCAGCATCACTTCCATCCTCCACCAACTCTTTCCTTCCTCTTCGCCTGATCACAGTACTTAGCTAACCTTCCAGCCGGGCAGAATCATGAATCTGTTCAACTGGTTAGCTAAAAGCCAAAAAGTCATCTCACAGATTCACGACTCTGTCCAGTCAGTTGGCCGACAAAGGCATGCCTCCGTGAGAACACAACAAAAATGTTGTGAGGCCACCTACTATTTCCATAGCAGAAGGCCAGCGGGAAAGATCAATTCAAAAAATTTAAAAAAAAATTCTAAATATTACAAACTTTCAAAAGTTGAGGCTTGACCAAAGTCAAACCTAAAGTCGAACTTCAGATAAAAATACAAAATTAGAAGAACTTTAAACTCTCAAAATCTCAAAACTATTTTAATCAAAATAAACTTTCAAAATCTTTACGAAAAACTTTACTAAAAACATAAAAACAATTAATTTCGTTAACAACAACAGTTAGACTCAGGTCCGCATGTACCTCCCACTAGATATGAGGCCAATCAACTAGCAGATGCCAGATGATCGTCTCGCAACAAGTATCAGCCCCGAGTGAAATTCAGACTCAGACCACCGAAGTCCAACTGAGGCGGCCCCGCGTTGGGCGCCATTTTTGTTATGGAACTATGTTGAGAGTGATTTATTTTGGACGTGAAGTCCCAGCTGTCAGCATGAGCTGACAGATCTCTCGGTTAACAGCGTTGACTGCAGGGCGGCACGCTAGCACCTCGGCTTTTGAGGGAGAGTTATAGGGGGTTAACCAAAATCCTGTCGCTGCCACCTGCCATATTAAAAAAAAATCATCGTGTCTGACATACAAAAAGCCGTAGCACACACTCCAGCCCTGAAGGGCCCTTTACACCACTTACCCTTACCTTAGTGAAGGCGAAGATGGACTGCTTTTGCTGCTTGCCCCAACCACCCAATCGACACTGAGGGCAGATAATTTTCAGTGTCCCTGATATGACCTGTAAAGAGAGGAGTAGCGGACCTATTCAACCATGCCAAGCGAAGAGAACTTAGGGAGAGTGAGGGGGAAGAACGGAATTTCTAACACTTCATGGCGTTATCTGTCAACACAACATTTATTGATTGGACTGTTGCCCGTAACTTAGTCTATGGCACGTATTATATTCCTGTTTGTTGCTTTTAATGCACCATAATCTAAAATGCTAGGGTGAGCAAGATTTACTTCCCTACACGAAATAGTATGCCTATAGTCTTTCCCTCTTTGATTTCACTTGCTTTCAAAAATATCAAAAATTTAGTATGGTAAAATATATTAAAGATATCGTTTGTTATTCACGCAAGAATGTAGTAGTCTCAATATCTGACTGTCTAAGAGCTTACTGGGAAAATATTGCCAAGCAAAATAATTTTAATTTAATACACATTGATTGCTTTATCGAAATAGACTCCACTTAAGATCAATTCACATTTTTTTTCTAATTTTTTTGATAATGTTTCATTCCAATTTACTGTGCATTCTATTTTCTTAAATCGAATCGTCCTAATGCTAATGTAAAGCTTATTGTAAGGCAATTCATACATTCACAATATACACACACTATTTAAATACATATATATATAACGGTGTAGAAAAAAAACTCAAGAAGATATCAGATGTGTCACCAGATGAAAGGACTCTCTAAAGGAAGTGCTAGAGAACATTCCCAAACAATTGTTATTATTTACCTGAGTAATTTGGTTTCTCCATGAAGGCCTTCTGGAACCACTGTAAACCTGTAATTAAAGTTAAAACTGAAATGTGATAAGCTGAAAAGGTTCTCCCGGGGCTCTCTTTACATTTGTATACATTATTCCTATTCGTGAGTCAGTATTCTAATCAAATTAACATCTCTTAGGCCTAGTGCCTTACGTGAGAACAGCCTTAGTAAATAATGTAGTTACTTTTCAATAATCTTAGAACTATCACACAAATGTCATGTAATGTATTCTTAAACTTTATAGTAGGTAGACTAATAATGAAAAATTATATTATGAAGCGACTTATTTAGTAGGTGGCACCTATTAATATGCATTTGCCTGGGTGGCGCCGCATGCGATCTCAGACTTAGGTCCGGTAACATGATTTCATTGGAAGAAGCCCAAATCGCATATGCATAAGCGTCGTTGCTTTTATAAGCCTACGTCCAGCTATAATTGCAGTGCTTACACAACATAAGTCTGCGTCCGTGTCGACTTCTTGAGGGTGGTTGCTATTCTTGTCTTTTCTTTTCGTAACCTAAGGTACCTGGATTTTATTATTTTCTGATACTGCTGGAAAAGCATTTGCTCTAACGTTCCCCTTTTGTTTCCTTGGCAGCACTCGTGTAATCTTGGGTTTCTCCCTTGCTTTGCCCGGGCCCGGGTACTACCGCCTGGGGAGCTTCGTTTCACTTTGTGTTATCTGAATTTTCATTTTTTTTCATGGTTATAATTAAATTCACTTGGTAATTCCAATACTTCCTTACCTTTTTTGTTTGGTTTCAAGTAAATTATTTTTTGTCTTTCTGTTATCTAATCGGGACTTAATTCCTCTTGACCACTACTGCTTTTCTTTTCATCCGCCCAAAATCTGTGGAGTTTTTGCAAGCTTGTGTGGATATAAGTTACTGCAGGCACCGATTACACGTTTAGCCGCCCTAAAACACATGGATTATTCCCGATGGTTTTTCCTTTTCACTTTTTCTTCACAGTGACTTTTTTCGAGACTTCCTTCGTTCTTCACAATCTAGCAAGAGAAAGACTCTTCTTCTTTCTTGTCAGAACTATTTTCGGGTACGTTCGCCGCGTTTCGATCTCCATCCATACAGAAGACACCCACCTCGTGCTGCTACGGGTCGCTTAGACGTGTATCTAGCTCAGTGTAGCATATTGCTATATACATATATACACTACGCTACGACCATAACAAACGCTTCTGAAGCTCTTAAGGAATATTATAAAAAGTATGCTGACAAATGTAATGAACGAAATGTATTCAAATTACCATATTAAGATTTTTTTATTCCCAGTCGAACTTCTTATGTACACTTAAATTATTCCAGAATTTTTTATGAAATACCAATGTATTGTATTGCAAATCTAATTTTTGATGCAATGAATTTCGATTACAAATAAATGAAATGAAATAAATATAAAAGAGTATTTTATTCAATTATTTTATTCACTAACATATATAAATGAATATTAATACAATTTTTAACAGCACAACCACAACGTACAGCAGATAATTTTCCATGAATTTCACAATATACTTGAAATTGTTTAAGGTTGTTTAGTTTTGGTATTTCAAGTTGTTTTATTTTAGCTTGAGGAATGCATTGTTGAATAAATTATTCCTTTTCAAGTCCTCTTGCATAAATTGTTGAATTTGATAATTTCGTAAGTATGTCAAGTAGATTTTTATAATTAATAGTACCATCGTTCCATCTTAACCCGTTTATTCGGTTGAAATTGTAATCATCCTGCCAACGAGCTTTTGCTGACAATTGATTATACGGGTATGGAGGTTTGAAATAATATAAGGTTGGATTAAGCGATCCGTGTTGTAAGAACGACAACTCCTTAGCAAACATCTGGCCTTTAACTCCGCTGATAAACTGTATGTCTAAAACAACTCTGTCCGAACTCTGTACTTTTAATACTGAAAGGAAATACTAGATATTTGAATATACATTTTCAGTCTTTATATATGTAGGTTTCTCAAAAAATAATATAAAAATTTTCAACACTATTTAACAAGTACAATTACTATCATAAATTATGTACATTTCTTTTTCGTATAACAGTTGTCATATTTATGATTATTTTAATTTTTGCGTTCACCAAAATTTTTTATTTGCCTAATTACAATAAATTATTCAAATCTTATAAATATTATAATCTGGTGCTCTTAAAGCTGTAAGGATAAGAAAAACCATCTTGCTTAATTACTCTTTCATATTTTATCGCTTACTCCTAGGGCAACTTCAGGAATTATCCAAGTACCTAATAACATTCTTTCTGTATCAGTGTGTGGACATTGATGAAGAATATTAAATTCGCTACACGTTTTGCAAAGAGGAAAATATAATTTGTTATTTATTTTAAGAGGAAGAACAGAAATAGTAATATTTTGTGGGGACAAAATTCTACATTTATCAAACCCAAGCATTTTTATCAAATTATCCGGGGAAGGCACATCGTTGTGTTTTAATATTTTTGTCGAACCAGTCGACGGTATGGCAAAAGTCCTAATCCTCAACACAAATGAGCAGGACACCGATCTGGCACCTTACGAGGCGAATCCAGTTTACCAAGAATTGGACGACTTTGTGGTCATCTCCACAGATTTTGAAAGAGATCCAATTAAGGGCAGAATAATTAAACTGCAAAACCTTATCAAATTGGATCACTGTAATTCAGAGGAGTCTGAGAGTGTTCGCAATATCTGTAGGGAATTCAACGATCTCTTCGTCATAGAAGGGGATTTCCTTTCATATACAGATGCAATTACCTACAAAATCGAGACACTCCAAGACAAACCGCCCATCTATACCAAGCCTTATAGACTTCCTGAAGCAAGCCGAACTGAAATAAATAGGCAAATACAAGAAATGCTTGAGTCAGACATCATCAGACCTTCACATAGTCCCTGGAATTCTCCACTTCTCCTGGTTCCCAAAAAACCAGATAAGAATGGAAACAAAAAGTGGCGAGTAGTGGTAGACTTTCGTCGTATTAACGACATTACTATTGGCGATGCGTACCCACTGCCTAATATCACTGATATATTAGACTAGTTGAGGAAGTCGAAATATTTTACCACACTCGACTTAGCTAGTGGATTCCACCAGATAAAAATGGACTCGAAGGACAGGGAGAAAACTGCCTTTAGCACACCCTATGGCCACTACGAATACAATCGTATGCCATTTGGTTTAAAAGGAGTCCCTGCTACTTTTCAACGAGCCATGAACAATGTTCTATCTGGACTCCAAGGCATCTATTGCTTCGTATACATGGACGATATTGTAGTCCATGAATACAATCTCAAAGATCATAATACAAGACTCACAGCAGTATTTAGCCGTCTCCGCAATTTCAACCTCAAACTACAACCCGACAAGTGCCACTTCCTAAGAAAGGAAATTATGTATTTAGGGCACATAATTACAGAAAATGAAGTCAAACCAGACCCAGCAAAAATCAAGTCAGTTCAGTCCTATCCTAGACCCAAGAAGGAGAAAGATATTAAAGCCTTCCTTGGTTTTGTCGGCTACTATCGGCGATTTATACAAAATTTTTCGAGTGTTAATGAATCAATAAATATTTACCGCCCACAAGTAATTTTCATTATTTTTGACCCACTCATGACCGGTACAACTTTTCTTTTCTTTTCATCAATTCTGATATAATAAAGTGTCCGTCGTAAGCAGCGGCGGATCAGGTTTGTCTTGATATCGTTTGTTTTGATTTCTTTCACAATCAAGAAATATGAAGTTTTTTTTTTGTAAACTTTTATAAAACACACTTTTATAAAACAATTCGTGCAAAAACACTCACCACAAAAGAATTTTCTGTCCTTTAGAATAATCGACAAACTTTCCACAATCTTTACAACCTTGTAAAGTTTTGCAAATAGTTTCTTTATTCAATATATTTTTTAAGTGATTATTGTAACACACGGTACCCCTAAAGGATCTTTTACATGTTTCACAATTTATTACATCTGGCACAAATAAACACGGGGGAGATACATAACAGTATGCACACTGCATTTCATATTTGTGGTAAAACTTATGATCATATAAATTATCACAAGAAACACAGATATTTCTTATTAAAAAACCCCGTCGGAGATTTAACAACGTTAAAATGGTTTTCAGCTTCAGAAAAATAAAGATAAATTTTCTTATTCCGTTCGAGTTATGTTGGTGCCTGAAAAGATATATTTCTGTTTAACGAATTAAAGACCACAATTTGAAAACCTTTTAATTGTTTTTGAAATTTATATAGATCTGATAATAAGCATCCTTTATTTTCCGTTACTTGAACTATAGCATTCTTACACAACGCTTTTGAAAGGCTAAGAAGTTTGTCTTCCAACATTTGTGAACATTTTTTTGGTAGGGTTATACATTTTGATATTTCTACTGAATAGCACAAGCAATTTGGAAGACACGAAAAAACCGCTTTGACTAACATTTGTCAGAGTTTTTTTGTTTTTCAAGTAAACAGCTTCATTCCCACTGTTACTAAATTTTCCTCCGCCATATGGAAAGTTCACTATATTGGCTTCGACCTGCAATATTTCATACGAAAAAAATACGGAGTTTGACTGATTAACATCAGAGATCAGATTTACGATCAATTTACCATTAACCTTATTCACCGATCTTATGCTAACCCATATCGGCTTAACTTCTGGATTATTTGGTAATGAAAGTGACAATGCTACTTGACTTCCATCATTGCTGTTTAGAACTAATTCTTTAATCATTTCAGAAATGCTCTTTCCATCCATTCAATTAAATTATAAATGTCTTGATGTGAGGAATCTTTCAGTTGAAAAGTCATCCTTACGCCATCCATTTTAAATTTCCTGAAATGTTCATTTTCCTTAGATAATATTTCAATAAAGTCCCCACCCCCTGACTGCATTATTTCACTGAATTCGATACTAGAAGAAGCTATAGCCCCGTATGCCCTAATACGTTGGTGTTGACACCAAACTCGCAAATATCCACTACATCGGAGCTGTGTGGTTTATTTTGACGGGATAAAACGCTTCCATTTTCTAAGGTAGAAAGAGCTTCTTGAACTGAAAGGTTTTGGAAGCAGTCCTTATTGGAAAATGCATATTTAAAAATAATTTTCTGTACTTTCAAAATATCTTTTGTTGTTAAAGCAACATTATTTTCAAACATTTGGTTTAACCCGGATCTTAAAAACATGGGAAAAGCAGTTCACCCTTTTCTACAACTAGTTCTAAAATATTTAAAAACTTATTTGTTGACATGACGCCGTTAGTTTATTAATCTATTTAGGGTGGTGATAGTGCTGAGAAGTTGCTGTAAAAAAAAAAAAAAAAAAAAAATTTTAAAACTAGCACTTTTTCAAAATTATGTCCTTTAGTTTTGCTCTTTTTCTCTTCGCATTACCTAGGATTAATAAAACTACAGATTCTGATTTTAAAATACGCACAAGATTTCGTGATAAACACAACTTTTGCTTATAGAAGTTCGCTTTCAATAAAAATGACACTATTTTCGTCTACCTTTTATATACCCTAGTCTACTCTGTTTAAGTGTAGGTATGTCTTGCTTGCAAAGTAATAAAATCCAATCCATTTGTTTTTTTACTTTCGCTGTTGTATATGAAACAGAATTTTTCATGTATATTTCACAATTCTCTATCAACAGTTATTGGCTCTTAAGAAATATTCGTAAAGTCATAGTTTAAAAGAATATTATTGTAAAGCATGGTGAGACAAAAATAATAGTTTTAAAACTTTTTACGTCAATAAAATAATATGATTAACTAATTCAGGCAAACTGTACAATGGAATTGTTGACGACCAACGGAAACGAACCAGCGTATAAGCTTTTAAGAGGTGCAGAGCTCGAAATTGATAAGGAATACAAGATCGATTATTTCAAGTACGCGAAAACGCAGTATGGTGAAAAATAATAGTTGACGTTGATGGTAATTCGTACATATACCTTCCAAATCGGTTCTCCGAAAAAATAAAAACGCAAAAGCAGATGGATGAAATCAACGCCATTCCAAATTATTTTATTGTTTTAACTAGTAGAGACGAGCAGAACAAATTTCTTCAGTTTTCATTCATACAAAAATAAAACATGTTCATCGATTGCAATAAAAATATTTGACTGCTATTAACCAAGTCTTTTATTCTTCGCCTGACCTTTTTTCAGATCATCGCCACCGCATTAATTTGGAACGACGCAAAACTTACTTTACCCAACATTTATACACCACTTCTCTATAGCCAGCCACTTTCGCTTTCAACACAAAATGTAAACAACAAACTTTGCCCCCCCCCATCGAAGACAGAGTGTAAACAACAGCTTTGCCCCCCCCCCCATGCCCCTCATGGGCCAACACCCCCTTGGTCCACACCCTCCCCCACGAGCCCCACGAAGACGGAGTGTAAACAAAAAATTGCCCCCCCCCCACGCGCCCCCCACGAAGACAGAGTGTACACAAAGCCGCGGTCACGCGCGAAAAACAAGTTCGATTCGCAATCCAAACGCGAAAAATAACCAGTTCTCTTGAGCGGGTACACTGCATGAATTCACATGTGTCCGAACATAGCAACTCTACTCTCATTTTTCAGATCAACAGTGGCACACACGGGATAAGCACGCCTCCGTTTTCTGGAAGTTGTTTCCAATTCCGCCATTTACTTCACACACAAGTGGTACAAAAAGCAACTTTAGTCTCATCAACTTTCACTTTTCCCGTGCATACGCCCAAATCCCATATGATTTACTCTATAGTGGGACATGGATTACCTGTCCCTTACATGCGCAACGTCATTCCACAGAAAATCGACAAATATTGTATAAATTGTGCATTGACCAACTCCGATTTTGATAAAATTTGATAAGTAGGTTTGTCTTATTGTTAGTAGTACTTTTCTGAAATATTTTTCGTTTTTGTCCATTTTTGACAGTGATATGTTATTTCGAAATTTGGAAAAAGTGGCAAATTTTGCTTGGAAGCTGTAAATTCAAAACTTTATATCTTAGGATGTATGCATCGTAAGCCCATGAAACAAACTCCATCTGTTTAAGGAAGCTTTAAAGCTCATGAAAAAAATTAGCTGAGGTCCTTTTTTTGAAAATTTGTTTTCAAGGATAATGGATATGTTCGTTATCCTTGAATATCTCAAAATGTGCACTCTCGATTTCTTTTATTTTTTTTAATTTAATCCTTAATGGCTTTTGAGGATACTGTAGAAAGTAGAAAATGGAACTTCTTGAAGTTTGGATGGAGTTATTTTTTAAATATATGTAGTTCAGAAAACTTCGAATGAAAATTGATGAAGTGTGCTGAGTACTCAGATTTAATATAATATATCTACATAATATAGCTAGGATTATATCCTGAAATAGTCAACTACCGTAAAAATATTAAAAGAAACGTATTGGTAATAATATAATATGTTTAATTAACTTTTTTATATATATAAGTATCTTCCCCAGTTTTCCGGCTGGAGGGTTTCGCGAGAGGAGTCTCTCTCTGATCACTGCTACATTGAGTTCTGTATGGGTGCTGACCCCATTGAGGTGGAACCATACAGGAATCCGAAGCGGACTGATTGGGGGAGATACCACAGGGAGCTAGTTTCCATGCTCGACTCTCCGGCTGAGAGAATCAGAAGTGTTGCAGCCTTGGAAAAGGCGGTTGGAAGGCTGCAGCCCGAGGCTTCCTGTCCCATTAGCACGGACATTGGAAGGAAACTTATGCGGTGGTGGAACGGCAGTCTTAGTGTACTCCGTAAGGCTTCCAGAAGGCTCTTCAACAAGGCCAGGGTAATTACAAGAGGTTTGTCAGGAACTCAAAAAGACAGGCCTTTGTAGATTTCTGCGAGGAGCTTGACGGCTATCGTGAACCGGTTAGGCTGCTCAGGGCTTAGGGCGACCCGTCGGCTAGGCTTAGTGTTCTGAGACTGCCAGATGGCTCCTTTACGACATCGAAAGAGGAAGCCTGTAGACTTCTTCTCTCGACGCATTTTCCTGACTGCAGGCTTGAAGAAGACCTGCAGGCAGGTTCCGATTATCCGCTACCTCTATGCACTGGTGGAGATTGGTCCACTGCCGCCAAGGTAGTTGATGTCGAGAAGGTGAAATGATCAATTTCAACCTTCTTGGCCTTTAAAGCCCCGGGTCCAGACGGTATTTTGCCTGTCCTTCTTAAGGCTGAGAGCGTGGTGCTGGCCCCATACATCAACGGCATTTTCAGGGCATGTATCGCTTTTGGATATGTCCCTGAGATGTGGAGGAAGGTGAGGGTTGCCTTCGTTCCGAAGCCTGGTAAGGCTTCCTACATGGACCCGAAGAGTTTTCGAACCATAAACCTCTCCTCATTTCTTTTGAAATGCCTGGAGAGGCTGGTAGATGAATATATTAAGGAAGTACCCTTAAAGGCTTCTCTCTTAAACACCTCACAGCACGCTTACTGGAGGGGCAGATCTACGGAGACGGCTCTCCACTCAATGGTAATTGTCATTGAACGGGGACTGGATCGTGGACTGTTTACCTTGGGATATGATATGACAGTGAACCCTACAAAGTGCAACTTGGTGCTCTTCTCCAGAAGACGTAAGCTGGGGTACTTTGTTCTTCCAAAGCTTTTTGGACACACTCTGCAACTCAAGCACCTTGGAGTCTTCCTTGACTCGAAGCTGACATGAAGAATACACGTAGAGGAAAAAGTTAATGCGGCTATGAGTGTCTTCGCTCAATGCAGGAGAACCTTTGGCTGCACATGGGGCAGGAGACCGAGGGTTGTGCATTGGATGTACACCTCGACCGTTCCACCCATGCTTACATATGTGTCCTGTGTGTGGTGGCCGAGGACGCTTGTGGGGACTGCGATCTGGAAGCTGGCAGCCTTCAAAGCCTTGCCTCCTTGGGAATTATGGGCTCCATGCGATCTACGGGTACTGCTACTATTGAGGTCATACTTAATCTGTCACCCCTGAATATCTTGTCATTCAGGCAGATGCCAAAAGAGCTGTGTCCAGATTGCGCTCATGGGGATGTTAGGAGGACTGCTGGACTGGCTATTCTCATTGCTCTATGGCGTATGGGCTGGACTTAGAAAACCGTTTGGCCAGTATGCCACGTGATGTAATGTTACCTGAGCTTCGTTTTGGGCGTCGCTTCTCAGTGAGTTTTCCTGTAAGGGAATCCCGGATTGAGGGAAGTGCCTTATTGATCCTTTCCCGGTACGCTCTATAATTTTCACCGACGGCTCTCTCACTAATGAGGGCTCTGGGGTGGGTGTCTACTTTCCTGAGCCTGATTTTGGAATGGAGTACTCACTTGGAAAACACACCACTGTCTTCCAGGCTGAAGTCTTCGCCATCTCAATGGAAGCGAAGTTAGCCCTTGATATGCAAATCAAGGGGAGAGATATCGCTATACTTTCGGATAGTCAGGCAGCCTTGATGGCTCTGAATGGTCCTCGGATAACGTCTAAGTTACTGGGGGACTGCAGGTCGTCAGTGGATAAGTCGTGTTATCACAACAATGTGTCCCTCCTGTGGGTTCCTGGTCACATGGGGATCATGGGGAATGCAAGGGCTGACCTTTTAGCTAGGGCTGGCTCCGATTCTCCGTTCTTCGGACCGGAGCCCGCCGTAGGCGTTGCCACCTCGAATATCGGGTCTCTCATCAAAGCGGATGTTCATAGGAAATATCAGCGGAGATGGCAGAACCAGAGTGCTTGTAGGTGTACAAAACTGTTTCTTGATGGGCCCAATGGGAATATCTCCGATTTTCTCATAGGACTCGGAAGGAAACAATATAGAACCGTGGTTGGCATCATCACCGGGTACAGCTCACTTCACGCTCATCTAACAAGGATGGGAGTTGTTGACAGCCCTGAGTGTCTGTCCTGCATGGAGGGAGAGCCTGAGACAACCGAAAACTTTATGTGTGAGTGTCCGGCCTTCGCCCGGAGCAGACTGGATACTCTAGGGTCTCCCCCTCTATCTGTGGATGAGCTGAAAAACCTTTAAGAGGACAGGAAGGTTTTGGTGAATGGGATTCAGGAGATCACAATGGGCCGCTGTGGCCTCCGTGCTTGGGTTGGGTATCTCCTGTTCCCCCTGTTTAAAAAAAAAAATAAAATCTTATAAGTAAAATTAAAATTAATATGAGGCCTTTGTACATTCTATATTTAAGATTTCCTTAATTTAATTAACTCTGCTATATATTTCATTTTACTGGCTGTTAGAATATAAACACCATTATCCATTCCATGAGTAAACAATGAGTTCTTTAGTTGCGGTTTCTGATATAACTATATTCATATGTATATATATGACATCAATCTAATAGTTGTAGTATGTGTATTTCTTTTTATTTTCCTGTATCACTGTAATTTTTAAAACCAGCTGCATACAAGTATTTGATAACGCACCATACAACATCAATTTTCGTTCAAAGTTTTCTGAACTACATATATTTCAAAAATAACTCCATCCAAACTTCAAGGAGTTCCATTTTCTCCTTTCTACAGTTTCCTCAAAAGCCAGTAAGGATTAAATTAAAAAAAAATAAAAGAAATCGAGAGTGCGCATTTTGAGATATTCAAGGATAACGAACATATCCATTATCCTTGAAAACAAATTTTCAGAAAAAGGACCTCAGCTAATTTTTTTCCAGAGCTTTAAAGCTTCCTTAAACAAATGGAGTTTGTTTCATGGGCTTACGATGCATACATCCTAAGATATAAAGTTTTGAATTTACAGCTTCCAAGCAAAATTTGCCACTTTTTCCAAATTTTAAAATATCATATCGCCGTCAAAAATGGACAAAAACGAAAAATATTTCAGCAAAGTACTATCAACAAGAAGACCAAACCACCTGTAAAATTTTATCAAAATCGGAGATTGTTCATTCAGAACATTTGTCGATTTTCTGTGGAATGACCATCCAAAGTGTCCATATATTACTTGCATCGCAACCACCAACTACACAAATCCACTGACAATTCCCTTTATTCATATTGTTTTTATATAAAAAAATCAAACACCTTTCACAATTAATTTTTTTAAAGTTAAATTCAGAATAATCTTCTTAAATAACTTCACTTCATGAATACCTTCAAAATCCTTTCAAACTATTCATAATAATGTACATTGGGTAGCCCTACCTCCATTTGGCAAGGAAAAGATAAATTTCGCATTGATCAGCGCACTAAAAGGAAATGTAAAATGTCTGTCAAATAAAGCATGAGATTCGAGCAAAACAAATGTAAACAGAAAAACCTGCTGTTCAAATATCATGGGATTACACCAACAAACATTAGAATACCTGCGAAAAACATTGGGATAATTCTCTTAATATTTCAGAGAAACCTGTTTTCACAAAAGCGCGGGAACATTTTATGAGTGAGAAATCGGAAAACTCCGCCCATTCTCTCTTATTTACGAAAATAAATCATTTTCCATTCCGTTTCGTTGCATGTAATCTTAGCTTTCACATTTTTTGTCTTATTCGTAAAATGTTCAAAGAGAGTTATATTTTTTTTAGTTTTTTATCTTCTTTCCTTCCTTTTCTCGACGAGTATATTTAAATGGAAAACGATCGGAAAACACTCTTCTATGTTATTTATTCTTTGTCTAAAGCTAGCTTCCCACGGCGCGTGGTTTCACGAGTCAAGCCACCTCGCGAACGCTCATGCTTCGCCTTTGAATTTACCCACCCGAAATGAATCGGACGCACCAGCCTAGGTGAGCTGGCGCCATTTCGAGCCAGACCCTCCCATGGCGCGTTGGCTTGTGAAACCACGCGCTGTGGGAAGCCAGCTTAAGAAGATTTGTTGGGTGTGAAATTCTGTGGAGTTTCAGATATTCAATTCTATTTTAGAAAATTGAGTTCTATGGGCAGGCTATGCCATATGTCTGCAACATCTTTGTATTATAGAGTCTTTGGTTATATCTTACACTCTTTATTGATTAGCACCTTGTTTGCGAAAAAATGAGAAAAAAACGTATTGAACCCTTACCTTGGGTCGAAGGAATTCGCTAGGCAAAGTTAGAATCAAAGTAGAGCGTAGGCTTACTGATTAAAAATTTATTACTAATAAAAAATTCCTTATACAAACGAGTGATTTTTAAAATCAATATGTAATTGCTTACTACTAATAATTATTACTTGCTCCAATTGTTTAACTTATTTTTATGCATAGATTCGAACTGCACAAAATACGTGAGCGCCACTGCAGCACGTGAATTGCGTAAATCAGGCAGCCTGACCTCAGCAGTACATTTCGCAGAGGTGAATGCCATTGCTCTAAATATTTATGGTTTTCTATTTGCTCGTAAACATTCTATCGGCCGCGCAAATTAGTCTGATTGGAGGTGTTGATGACGATGTGGGCATACGTCAGACAACTTTTCTGAAATTTCCGCGCTTAGGTATTGTAAGTTGAAATCTGGAGTGTCTTCCCCACTCCTTCTGGAGTGCGGATTAACCTTCTTTGTTGTGGTATTAGCTTCTGTGCCTTCTTTTCTTCTAGATATCAGTTTCCTGAAGCTGGATTAATGGTCTTCCCAGATGATAAAAACGATAACTGACTTAATGAATATTAAACTTGTTGCATGATAGCATAATTGCTTCCATCCTAACCCGGGCATTACACGAGATAGTAGTAAATTAAAAACCCAAGAAAAAATGAAGGGGAAGGTGTTGGTAAATGACGTAATGCAAATGATCCCAGAAAATCTCATTTTTTCAGAATAAATTTATCAAATTCTCTTAAGCATTACTTTTCCGCCATCTTGAAAACTGTATAATATCAAATTACTATCACCTCAGTTGCCATGGTTTTTCATCATGCAAGTTCGCTGAAAGCTGAGCTGCCAGCATGGAAGTAGTGGTTACACGTGCAAGAAGTATGGCAGTGCAGCTTGCATGCAAGCTGTACTATTACGTGTAACCCCCGGGTAAGTAATTAAGCTCCCTAATCACTTCTAAAGAACTGGTCTGATGATTTAAGTATTAGTTCTAGATATGTGGTGTCTGTTTAATATATCGATATAGAACTTCATAGCAACCCAGGTCAATCAAGTCAACTGATGCATTTTTGTTTTCTTTTTAAAAATAAAAGTTTTTCGTTTATTGAGTTCAAGATAAGCATTTTTATTTTCAATTCGCATAAACTCCAAAACATTTAATGGTGCCGAAACCCGGGAGTTTGCGTTGAACCAAATATAAAAATCATTTAGATAAAAATGTCCGAAGCTGCAAAAGGCAAAAGGGGTCGTATAAAGGGTTCGATGACAAAAGCACTGACATGTATGATATATATATTATATATATTAGACACGTCAGTGGACAAAGCTGAAAACATTTGTCGAGAAAACTCTGCCTGAAGAAAGACACTCAAATTATTTGAAGCAAGATTAGAAGTCTTAGATAAATTAATGACAAGCTAGTCAGCCTCGAAGTCCCCTCTGAGTTTCGGACTTTGAAGACAAATATCTCACAATAAAGCCTATACTTGTACAAACAATAAAAGCTATAAAAACCGATAACCCCGCACTTAGTTCAACGGAAGTAGACATGAATCAAATCATGAGCCGATTTTTCGATCAGCAACGATCCTTCTTTGACAATTTTAATCAATCGAATTCTCACAGGAACAATATTTTGGAAATCCGGTTGCCTAAAATTCAGATTCAGTCCTTCAGTGGAGATTATAAGGACTGGCCGGCATTCAAGGATTTGTTTCTCTCATCTGCCGACCAAAGAGAAGGGCTGTCGGCTGCTCATATACTAGGAATGGGTAATTGGGACATTTTATTGGAACAGTTCCAACTGTTCCAAGTATCAAAAGTACCTGTTCCAAAGTATCAGTTACAAGTCCCAATTGGGGTACAAATAATAAAATATTGTTTTTAGATTAGAGTCCACAAAAGATGTGTTAAAAAAATTACACCATGATTTTATTCTTCGATGAAATTTTATTTACCCAAAAAAATCATATTATAGATATAAATTTATTTAAGATATCAATGCTGAAAAAAAATACTTGTAAATAAAACACATTTTCTTCCATATATTTTCCTAGAATTTCAAGATTATTTATATCCATTTAAAAGGACTTTCGATACTTGCTTCTATACAGATACACAACGGGGTCAATTGCAAAAAAATATGTTATACTTACAAAAGTAGAGTTTAATGCAGCCGAAGTCAATTGTATTGTATATATTGTATCTATTTTGTCATATGTTGTCACTGTTGCATGATAGTTCTGTTTTGGCTTCCTACGATACATATCAGACACTGGCCAAGCCACTCTACCCTATGATATCGTACTCTTAACTTCCTGTTGCATAAAGTTAAAAGACCTTGTGTGGTGTGACTGTGATTGTATAGGCTGTATCAGTCAAAGATTTATTTGGAATTTATAAACTACATAATTGGGAAATATGAGACTTGGTATTGGTACTGTCACAGCTACTCTGAAGGAGCACTATGAGACTATTTGGTATTGGTACTTTCACAAATTTTCTAAAAAAGTTGAAACAGATACAGATTTGGACAGAGCTGTACCTGTTCCTAAGTAACTGGTTGTTCCAATTTTACCCATCTCTATCATGAACTGCAATATTTAAAGGGTTTTCTAAACGGTGAAGCGGCCTTATTGATTAAGCAGATTACAGTAACTGACGCCAACTACAAAGAAGCATGGTCCAAGCTTGAGGCTGCTTTGACAAGAAACGTCATATCTTGAACTCCTATATAAAAACATTCATCAAGCAATGCAATTTTTCGCAGCCGTCATCCACAATGTTGCGAAAACTCACTGACACAATATCAACTATAGGATTCAGAAACTAAACAAGTTTGGGCTAAAGAGATCGCAATGACCTTCCCTCCTTTCAAGACCTGATCAATTTTCTAAATAAGCGATGCGACGCTTTAGAATCTGTTGAGCCATCTAGTAGGAAGACACAACCTGGAAAATCTACAATCCTTGCCCTTCACTCCGACACTTCCAGAATTTGTCCAGAATGTTCTGAAGAACATCCACTGTTCCAAATCTCGAAGTTCAAGGGCATGTATATAATCCCTATGCGTCTATATGTGACTAAACATGCATTATGCTTCGCTTCAATTGCCTTAGTAGTGGGCATCATGCACAGAAGTGTAAGTCGAGATTTCGTGCCACTACTGTCGACAAGCACATCACTTATTACTACATCTCAACCATTCTTCAACCGATCAACTTACCGCACATCACTCATCAAGCAAATCTTCTTACTTTCACTCAAACAATTCACGGCCTGTCACCTCAAGCAACCTGAATCCTTAAACAGCCACCTTCATCAACTCAAGCTGATGCATCCAAATCGCTAGCAGTTGGGAATCCGCAAATCAATGCTTTGACATCGAATAATTTACAGCACACCCGATTACCACTACTACCAACTGCACTAGTTAACATTCCAGATGTAAACGGAATATCACAACTATGTCGGCTTTTGGTAAATTTAGGAGTTCAAGCATCTTTCGTGTAAGAAGATTGTGTACAGCATCTAAGACTTAAACGTGAAAGGTCCAAAATCGCAGTTGAGGGTCTAGGATCAGTAAAACCTGAAACGTGAAAGGTCCAAAATCGCAATTGAGTGTTTATGATCAATAAAACCTTGTTACACCAGAGGAAGGCTGGCTCCCAAACTTACATCATGGTTTGATAAGTTACAACACATTACCATTCATACGTTCGTCTCTAAAACCTGCAACAGATTTTCAAGTTGAGAACTGGGATTATATTAAGGGACTCCCTCCCACTTGCAGATCCAAATTTCAACCACAAGAGCAAGACTGACATAGTAGTTATGCTATGGGAATACCAGCTCAGAGTTTTTATTTCAGAACTCATGCTAAATGAGGAGCGTGGGTTTGTGGCTTGGCTACAAGAAATGTGAGCTGTGGGTTTGCGTCTTGAATAGATGTGTGGTGCGCCTAAATTTAGGCTTCTTTTGTTACGATTTTGCTGTTTTCAAGTGTTGCACCTAAATTTGGCTTTGAATTAATATTAGTAATAATTAAAGTTAACACTAGGATATTTTTGTTGATGCCAATGAATTTTAGATGGTGTTGGCCCAATATAAGGAAGATTCTTCCAGCAGCCAAGCGCGCATTTTAGTGAAATAATTAACAATTGCTAAACAGTAACCTCGCATGGTACTGTTCCGCAACTGTCGGTTATTTCGCTGATTAGCTCAACAGCTGGCTGCGATGAGCGCTTAGTGGAGTAGTCGACAATTACGATAACAATTAACTTCGCATGGTAATTGTTATGTAAAGCGATTGCTTACTACTAAGCGACTCATGTGCTGCAACCGGTGGAACAAACGACAAGGTTGTTGTCGTTTGTTTACATCTGCGTTGTGAGCAAAGTAAGCTTACTTCCGAGTATGGGTTCATAAAAGACCAACGACTGGTCTGTCGAGGGCCTGTAATATTCTATTCTTCCAGTGAGACGTGGCGTTGCATCGTGGTGTCAAGTTTCCGTTCGGTGCGGAGTACATAATTATTGTTAAGATAGGTCAAGTCTTAGTAAATAAAGATTTATAACGTGCACGAAATTCGAGCGTTGTTTTGTTAATTATTGGGTTTTATTGGTTGATTGCTTTTGGGACACGACATTTTGGCGGAGCCGGTGAAACTTAGGTAAGAAATTAGGGAAATTTCTTGCTGGTGTGTTTTTTTTTCATTGCTAACTTTTTTTCAAAAATTTTTTGTAAGAGGGAGAAATTTTTTTTATTTATATATTTATTTTTTCTTAATTCTTTTGCGTTTCAGGCATTTGAGAAGTGTTAGATTTAAATTTTTGTGTTTTGTGTTTTGTGATTTTTTTTTTTGAAAATAAATTGGAAATTACACTTATGACATTTGAGGAGTTGATATTTATCAGCTACTCAACACAAACATACACTGGGAGCAAAGCTAATTTAGTTACTCCAAACACACACACTGGGAGCAAAGCTAATTTCAGCTACTCCCGCATCTTCATCATAATACACACATATACATTAGCGGTGATCGAGGACTTGTGCTAGCCATATGCATAGTATTGTAGCACATTCCTTAGCTTTACTTACCAAAAACTTAAATTTCATTAATTGTAAATCTGCTTACAATTAATTTCTCACCGCTGCCCATCACAATTCTCATGAAATTGTCTGCACTATGCAAGTAAACAAGATCGTATTGCATGAGAATTGTGATAACAGAAGGCGCAGTGACAATTATTTTGTAGGTAGGTAAGCAAAATACATATGTATATCTGATTTCATGTGACTATGGGAAGAAAATAATTTAGAATTGTTGCTGATTTTGATATTTTGGATTTTCAGTAGATAATTTGTATAAAAAAGGAACTTTTTGAGAAAATAAATTATTAGTTGTTCGTCAGTAGTCGAGAGTTTTATTTAGCGAATTTTCATCTCATAACGTATTAAGGTTGAGTACCTTCAATACTTACAACTGTTTTCTATTGAGGTTGAGTACCTCAATACACTTCGCCACTAGAAACACCGCTTTAAGGTTGAGTACCTTAAGGCACAAATCCTATTAAGGTTGAGTACCTTAATATACCACATTAAGGAAGTCGCGGGCAAGCAAAAGAGCTTGATCGCAATACAAACATAATTTGGTGACCCCGACGTGATTTCACGTCACTTTAATCGCATCAATCAATCATCATGGAACAGCTGCTAAAGCAACAAATGGCAACAGAAGATGAGATAGAAAGAATTATCTCTAATCATAAAAAGCAGCGTATTGCCTGGATGAGCAATGGTCGAAGTACGATAAGACCGATAGTGAGAAAAATTTGACAATCAAGTCAACCCAGAATACTTCCATCATTATGAGGAATTCAAGGATGGTTATGAAACCATAAGAGAACAAATTTCCAATACGATTCATGAACTGCTTCAAGAGGAGGTTCAGTAATCTTTACCATCTCATAATACGGACTTGAATCTCAATAAAGATGAGCCGCAAACGCGACAGGCAACAGATGAGGTGTCAAAGGGTGCCAAGCCCGAAAACTCAATTGCATCAAAAATTCATGTTGATAACATCAAGAGTTCGTCATCAGATGCATTACGAGGACTTGTCCGCAAACAGCTGGCAATTATGGCTGCACTGAAAAGAGTACTGGAATGTGTTAATACACAAGAATCATCAGGGGCATATTACAATGTTAAAAGCAATACAATCAATGAGTACTGGACACAACTAAGGACTATCAACCAATCCATTTGGGAAGCTGCAGAAGACATTTATGACTGCTATGAATATGACCCAGAAGAATATTATAGAGTTGAGGAAGCCACGCAAAACATGCTGGCGAGGTTACTGCAAAGGTCCGAAGAGATTTTAAACTCAAATATGGATCAACCCAGATCAACAATATCAACACAGATGAAATTGCCAAAGATCTCGCTGCCACAATTTGATGGCGACTACCTCAAATGGAAACAATTTCATGATTTGTTTTCACAAATGGTTCTCGAGCAAGACATTGGAGGGGCTCAGAAAATGTGGTTTCTCAAAACCAATTTAACTGGTGAAGCCGAACGCCTAATCAGACATTTGCCAATATCAGATGCAAACTACTCAACGGCTTGGGATATCCTTACAAAACGATACAACAACAAAAGGTTGCTGACCAGAACATTGTTGGAAAAATTGTTAGGACAACAAGTAACCACACCAGACTCTTCTACATCAATAAAGAGGCTACATGACACTACAAGGGAATGCATCTTGGCATTGAATAATCTTGAAATCCGGACAGACACATGGGATCCAATATTCCTACACTTGCTTCTAAAAAAGGTAGACAAATCAATCCATGTTCTGTATGAGCAAGGATTACAGGCACCCAGAGGTCTACAATCAGTAGAAGAGTTCCTGAAGTTCTTGGAACTTCGGTTCCAGGCTCTAGAGACACTAGGCTCACAGAAGGCAGACGGTAGACTCATCAACAAATCATCAGTACTGGTCACAGGAGCCAGCCCTACCCTTTGCAAAGCTTGTCAGAAGCAACATGGATTATTTGCATGCCCTAAGTTTTTAAAACTTTCACCTATAGAACGTCGCAAGATGGCATACCAATTAAAGGTGTGCACAAATTGTCTGAAGAGTTCCCACCAAGTAGCAGATTGTCCGGCAAGAGGGTGCTTAAAATGTAATTAGAAGCACAATACATTACTTCATCAACAAATTCAATCTAAGAGATCTGACGATCAGGCAATTAAGAGCATCATCGTTCAATCAACAACAAGTTCCAAAGAGCCAACAGCAAGCTTGGCAGCAAGAACGAAAACACTCAATAGAAATTATGTTCTGCTTGGAACCGTATTAATAATGATACCAAATGGCAAGGGCGAAACAATCCGATGTAGAGCGATTCTTGACTCAGGTTCGCAACTAAACTTCATAACAGAACGTTGTCAAGTAAACTTGGTCTACGAAAATCATCAGAAACGATACTCATACAAGGAATAGGAGAAATAAAGCAACGCACCCAACATAGAATAAATGTACAAGTGATGTCACGGATCAACAACTTCACAGAACGAATCGAAGCATTCGTTCTTCCGGAAATAACTTCCGCACAGCCAACTTACGAAATAGATACGGAGTCCTGGTCTAATCCTCGCAACATAGATATAGCGGACCCAAGTTTCAACTGTCCAGGCAAGATAGATCTGCTCATCGGCGCGGACCTTTATTATCAACTTCATTCGGTTGGTCAAATAAGACTTGGAACAGACTTGCCTATTTTACAGAACACTGTTTTTGGTTGGGTAGCTGCAGGAACAACACCCCAGTTATCACAACAAACTTTAACTTGTGGCATTTCTACAACAGAAGATATCAATCTAGAGACATAAGTGGAAAATGTTTGGCAATTAGAAAAAACACAGTCAGTTTCTCCTAAACTCACAGCAGAACAAGGTAGATGTGAACATCATTTTCAAAACACCATTAAGCGTGATAACACTGGGCGTTTTATTGTCAAACTACCCTTTAATCGAGACACCAAGGAATTAGGCGAATCAAAAGATGTAGCTCTGCGCCGATTTCTAGCTATCGGACGAAAATTCGAAAGAAATCCATCATTACATACACAATATATGGACTTCATGAAGGAATACATAGAACTCGACCACATGAGAGAGATTGACTTTAACATTATCACTAAGCCATATTATTTCTTGCCACACCATGCTGTGGAATAAAAAAAAGACAGCACAACAACGAAATTAAGAGTAGTGTTTGACGGCTCCTGCAAATCATCATCAAACACTTCGATGAACGATATTTTGTCAACTGGCCCTACATACGATTTATTTTCAATATTGCTTCGTTTCCGCATCCCACGGTTTGTCTTCACAGCCGACATCGAAAAGATGTACAGACAAATATTAGTGGATCCAGAGGATCAGAAGTTTCAATTAATCTGGTGGAGAGACAACAGCACCAAACCTTTAAAATGTTTCAACCTGCGGTTTGTCTTCACAGCCGACATTGAAAAGATGTACAGACAAATATTAGTGGATCCAGAGGATCAGAAGTTTCAATTAATCTGGAGAAGAGACAACAGCACCAAACCTATAAACTGTTTCAACCTGCGCACTGTTACATATGGCACCACATCAGCACCATACCTTGGGACTAGATGTCTTCAACAACTAGGAAAGGAGTTCAAGGCTATTTATCCAGTGGCATCTGAAACAATTGAAAGAGACTTTTATGTGGACGACGTAAATACAGTTACAGAGGCAGTTGCAAGAAGCTCTAAGGAGTGGCGGATTCAAGCTCAGGAAATGGTGCGCCAATCATCCCCAATTATTGAAATCTTTCTCAAGAGAGGACAAGGCTCTGCAATTCGACATTTACGAGTCCGAACTAGGCATAAAAACATTGGGCCTGACATGGATACCTCACTCAGATGAATTTTGCATCAAAACATTGTGCACTGAGCGTAGCGGGGTGACAAAGAGAACAGTTTTATCGGACATTGCACATTTGTTCGATCCGCTGGGCATCTTAAGTCCTGTAATAGTTTCTGCAAGATTTTCCTTCAAACCCTATGGCGTCTTAAAGTTGACTGGGATGCAGCGCTCCCTATGGAACTACAAACATTTTGGACAAAATTTCATCAAGAACTGCCATCACTCACTAGAATCCAAATTTCTGCGAAGGCCTATGGTTCTGCAATATACTTACGTTCCATAAACCAGGAAGGAGTTACAATCGTGCGACTCCTATGCTCTAAATCAAAAGTAGCTCCAGCCAAACCATGCACTCTTCCACGACTAGAATTGTGCGCAGCAAAACTGACTGCAGAATTCGAAAGAAATCCATCATTACATACACAATATATGGACTTCATGAAGGAATACATAGAACTCGACCACATGAGAGAGATTGACTTTAACATTATCACTAAGCCATATTATTTCTTGCCACACCATGCTGTGGAATAAAAAAAAGACAGCACAACAACGAAATTAAGAGTAGTGTTTGACGGCTCCTGCAAATCATCATCAAACACTTCGATGAACGATATTTTGTCAACTGGCCCTACATACGATTTATTTTCAATATTGCTTCGTTTCCGCATCCCACGGTTTGTCTTCACAGCCGACATCGAAAAGATGTACAGACAAATATTAGTGGATCCAGAGGATCAGAAGTTTCAATTA
Organism: Dioctria linearis; assembly: GCA_963930735.1. Classification (NCBI taxonomy): domain Eukaryota; kingdom Metazoa; phylum Arthropoda; class Insecta; order Diptera; family Asilidae; genus Dioctria; species Dioctria linearis. Next base: position 123,421,988 of record OZ005742.1, on the reverse strand, counting down.
ATCTGGTGGAGAGACAACAGCACCAAACCTTTAAAATGTTTCAACCTGCGGTTTGTCTTCACAGCCGACATTGAAAAGATGTACAGACAAATATTAGTGGATCCAGAGGATCAGAAGTTTCAATTAATCTGGAGAAGAGACAACAGCACCAAACCTATAAACTGTTTCAACCTGCGCACTGTTACATATGGCACCACATCAGCACCATACCTTGGGACTAGATGTCTTCAACAACTAGGAAAGGAGTTCAAGGCTATTTATCCAGTGGCATCTGAAACAATTGAAAGAGACTTTTATGTGGACGACGTAATGACGGGGTCAAATAGTTTGGTTGAAGCATTACAGTTACAGAGGCAGTTGCAAGAAGCTCTAAGGAGTGGCGGATTCAAGCTCAGGAAATGGTGCGCCAATCATCCCCAATTATTGAAATCTTTCTCAAGAGAGGACAAGGCTCTGCAATTCGACATTTACGAGTCCGAACTAGGCATAAAAACATTGGGCCTGACATGGATACCTCACTCAGATGAATTTTGCATCAAAACATTGTGCACTGAGCGTAGCGGGGTGACAAAGAGAACAGTTTTATCGGACATTGCACATTTGTTCGATCCGCTGGGCATCTTAAGTCCTGTAATAGTTTCTGCAAGATTTTCCTTCAAACCCTATGGCGTCTTAAAGTTGACTGGGATGCAGCGCTCCCTATGGAACTACAAACATTTTGGACAAAATTTCATCAAGAACTGCCATCACTCACTAGAATCCAAATTTCTGCGAAGGCCTATGGTTCTGCAATATACTTACGTTCCATAAACCAGGAAGGAGTTACAATCGTGCGACTCCTATGCTCTAAATCAAAAGTAGCTCCAGCCAAACCATGCACTCTTCCACGACTAGAATTGTGCGCAGCAAAACTGACTGCAGAATTAGCTAGCCGAGTCAAATCCGATCTAAACTTGAAGGACGTCCAATGCTATTACTGGACTGATTCAAAAATCACATTGGACTGGATCAATTCGGATCCGGCATTATATCATACATTCATCGCCAACCGGATCGTGTCTATTCAAGAAATATCATCACCAGACCAATGGAGGCATGTAAGCTCAAAACAGACCTGGTATCGCGGGTAGTACATCCAGAAAAACTAGCTTCTCAGAACATTTGGTTTTATGGTCCTCTATTCCTTCATGGCACAGAAACCCACTGGCCTCCACAATACATCAAATCAGATACGGACCTGGAAAAAAGGCGCCCAAAAACTATTCTGACAGTCTTTAATGAAGATTCACACTTTGTAAACACCATTGAACATCAGAATAACTTCAGTCGATGGCAACGAATTGTTGGTTATGTTTTGAGATTCACACGAAACTGTCGACCTGTCCATCACTGTCGCAAAAGAAACCCACAATTAACAACAAAGGAACTTGACGAGGCCACCACAATCATCATCAAATCAATTCAACAAAGGGAATTCAGGGAAGAATTATCACAATTACATCGTACGGGGAATGTCCATAACAGCAGTCCTATGAGCAGTTTGTCTCCAGTCATAGACAACCAAGGCTTAATCAGAGTAGGAGGGCGATTGGAAGCAGCTAATTTACCCTTGGATGCAAAACACCCAATACTACTTCCATACGCACATACCTTTACTAAGCTATTGATGACACATCTTCATGAAAGCAATCTACACTGTGCACCACAGACACTCCTGGCTACAACGCGCCACAGATATTGGCCCATCAAGGGTAAAACTATCGCTCGATCAATAGTTGGGAAGTGCATCCGATGCGCCAAGACCAAACCAAAACTCCTCAACCAATTCATGGGGAACCTTCCTGCACACAGAATACAACCAGCACGACCTTTTACAAACGCTGGAGTAGACTTCTTAGGACCTATGTGGATTAATTTTAATCTGAGAGGCAAACGTCCCCAGAAGGCATATATTGCAGTCTTTTGCTGCTTTGCAACGAAGGTAGTACACTTCGAAGTTGCAAGTGATCTGAGCACAGCAGCATTTATAGGATGCCTTAAGCGTTTCGTTGGAAGAAGAGGAAGTTGCAGCAATCTGCAATCTTCCCACAACCCAATGACAGCTAGGTCGAATCATAGAAACAGTCAGGGGACAAGATGGGTTGGTGAGAGTAGCAGACGTGAGAACGTCATCAGGCATATTACGAAGACCTATACATAAACTAGCATCATTGCCCGTTGAAGAGGGCAGTGATTCAACTCATCAAATGCTAGGCAACTCTTTGACCATCGAAGACTCCAAAGAACAAACGTCACATTCAAAACCCACGCAGAAACGCAAGACTTCGCCAAACGCTTGTTCAAAAACAGCAGCATCTACCTCAGAAGGTGCAACAGCATTTGCCTCAGAAGGTCCAACGGCATCTATCTCAGAAGGTGCAACATATCACAAAAGAAGAGATCGTCAGAGTGGTGCAACAAGCTTGTTGCTATTTACCTGCTTAATCTTGCCAGTATTCAGTCAAGTACGAATTAACGAATTCAAATCTAAACCAGGAATGTATTTTGAGCCCATGGGCAACGCTCACCTCATATCCAACGAATGGACGCTCGTAGTGCACCACAACATGAGCCCAGTTTGGTAAGAATACGAAGCTATACGTTGTGGCATAAGCAATTTGAGTAATCTTTGCAACATAATTACTGACAAGATATCCTGCGATCCTATCCTAAACCAATTTCAAGGTTTCCTAACCGAAATGCAGAATGGTAATGAGCTCCTACTTCATAGTCATAAAAAGGTGCGATCGAGAACAAAAAGAGCTCCCTTAAACATTATAGGCAGTCTGGCCAACTCCTTATTTGGGGTTTTAGATTCAGAATATGCCAACCAGATCTCTGAAGTAATTGAAAATATGAAGAGGAATGATCACTATCTTCTAGAGCTCATGAAGAACTAAACCTCAGTAATTGACTCAACTGCCAATGTAATCAAAAGATCACAAAAAAGGACAGAGAGCCAGTTCATAGAGTTTCACAAATATTTCAATACAACCATCTCTCAACTCAACAACCTAACACATGAAGCCCACCAGCTAAGAATAACACAAATATTTACAACACTTTCGCTCCGGTTAGTAATGGCTATCAACAATTATCAACGGATCCAATCAACTCTGTGGGACGTACTAATTGATATTCATCAAGGGAAAATAAATCCTTACCTATTGGCGCCAAGACAGTTCAATAAGGAGCTCAGTCATATTCAAGAGCATCTCACATCATCACTGAGATTGCCGGCGAAACCTGAGGACTTGATAAAATTGTACAGCATCATGTCAGTTGAAGGACGAGCCAGTCCTAGCCACATGATCTTTCGGTTAACTCTACCATTATTTACATCTGAACAATTTGAAATGATGCACTTGGTGTCAATACCATTTTTAAGGAACAACAGTCTCATGATGATTCAACCATCAACAGAATTCTTGATAATCAATCTCCATAGAGATCAGTATTATCCTCTACAAGAGAACGAACTAAGATCATGCCGAGTAGGCGAATCAGGATTCATCTGCAAGCAACATCATCCGATCTATAACAAGCAGTACAATCATAGCCTGTGCGAGATCAGTCTGCTGACACAATTAACACCAAGAAACTGTTTTCTTACGTCAGCTCACTCCCTTCGATGGATACAATTAGCCACCCACAATCATTGGATATACTTGATGCCAACACGAACAACCATCAATATTGTTTGTGAAGGGTCAGTTCATCAAGAAGTCCTCGAAGGTTCTGGTATATTAGAATTAAGCCCACAATGCTCTGTCCGAGATGAATCTACCACTATAAGGGGCCACAACATTATCTCCAGCCACTCAGAAGGTCAATTTATTACCACACCAAGATTCACCGACTTTATCCGTACTCTAAACAACACCAACACCGACCTCGCATTGAAGGTCTCCCCAGCACAAGACATCATGCAAGACATCCAAGAACTTCAAATGAGAATCAACTCACTCAAGGAAAGGGAAAGACTAGCTCCCAAGGACATCAACTTTCATGATACTCATCAATACACCATTGGCTAAACAAGTTTGCTATTAATATTGGCTCTCATCGTATATGTGACATGGAGATATAAACAACATACGGTTAGACATCTAACAATACACCCTAGACCACCCGTACCATTGCCAAGAACCACTTCCCTGGACCTATTACAATCAGAAGATCTTGAGCCAGCTCAACGCGGGGAGAATGTTCAAGCCTACCCATATGCATAGTATTGTAGCACATTCCTTAGCTTTACATACCAAAAACTTAAATTTCATTAATTGTAAATCTGCTTACAATTAATTTCTCACCGCTTCCCATCACAATTCTCATGAAATTGTCTGCACTATGCAAGTAAACAAGATCGTATTGCATGAGAATTGTGATAACAGAAGGCGCAGTGACAATTATTTTGAAGGTAGGTAAGCAAAATACATATGTATATCTGATTTCATGTGACTATGGGAAGAAAATAATTTAGAATTGTTGCTGATTTTGATATTTTGGATTTTCAGTAGATAATTTGTATAAAAAAGGAACTTTTTGAGAAAATAAATTATTAGTTGTTCGTCAGTAGTCGAGAGTTTTATTTAGCGAATTTTCATCTCATAACGTATTAAGGTTGAGTACCTTCAATACTTACAACTGTTTTCTATTGAGGTTGAGTACCTCAATACACTTTGCCACTAGAAACACCGCTTTAAGGTTGAGTACCTTAAGGCACAAATCCTATTAAGGTTGAGTACCTTAATATACCACATTAAGGAAGTCGCGGGCAAGCAAAAGAGCTTGATCGCAATATAAACACTACTCCCGCATCCCGAATAAACACACACAATTTTTTTTTTTTGGGAAAATGTGTTAATTTTAAGATGTGATAAACTTCGGAGTAATATATAAGAGGCAATATTGTAAGGTGCAAGATTTTTATAGATGTGTTTGAGATCAGTGAAAGTTGGTAATAAGAATTTCACCAGTTTCAACGTCACGTTTCGATGAGGCGTTGGTCGTTCGCGCGTATATTTAATTTTATTTTTTTTGATAGTCGTAATAATGTCGTGTGATATTTACGAATTGATCTTTGTTTAGACGCATTTGGACAAATGTATTCGGGTTTTACGCGATTAAGTAGGTAGGAAGTTTTAAGTAAAGTATGGTTTGTTGTATTTTCATTGGGTGCATCTGAATAATAAAAAATAAAAAAATTTTTGAGCATGTTTATTTGTATGTACGCATAATAGCTGAACTGAGGTATAATAGTTTTGAATGTTTACATTATATTGAGTATTGGTAGTCGATTAGTACCTATTATAAAGATATGAGTTTTGCGAAAGATCTGTTCTAGAGCGCGATGTATGAATTTTTCGGTTCGCGTATGAAGTATAAATGGTATTAGTGAAACAGTGAAAGTACTAGAACGTGTTAAAAACAAGGCAAATCACAACTGTATACAATATGGCAGATTCATACGAGAAGATCATGGACCTGGTTTCTAAATATGTGCCTACGTTTTCAGGAGAAAGGTCATCGAAGTTAGCAAAGGAAGTATATCGATTTTTGTGTTGCTGCAAAGATCTTTACAACCGACTGGAAGCAGCAGAAAAAGTTATTTTCATGAAGTGTGTAAAATATCGGCTGACGGATGATGCGTATTACTTGATAAGCTCCCAGGAGCTGAAGGACTTCGAAACCTTACAGCAAGCAATTAAATCTGCATACTTGCCGCGAAAATCATTCAGTGAATTACGCACTGAAATGCTGGCGTGTAAACAGAAACCTGGAGAGGACATCATGGAGTTCGCGGATCAAATGAAAGAACTGCACGATCAGATAAAAGCGGCAGTCTCGGCCAAATACCCGGGAGGGGAGAAGCGATTACTAGCCGAGTTGGAGGCCGATGCTGTAACTATCTTCAAAGTTGGTGCGTTGAGTAGACTCACGCAAGTGCACCTTACAGAGCGAAAGTTTGAGTCACTGGAAGAAGTGAGAGAGGAAGCCAGCTATTTCGAAAAAGATGCCGAAAGGCTTCAAGTGAGAGAATCAGGAATATGGCAAGAACACCGAAAGCCGAGCACAACAAAAGCATCAAACAGATGGGCATCGGGGAAATATAGCACCGAAAGGCCTAGACAGAATTCGAGACCATTCGTACACAGAACAGGGTCAGTGTCATCAGGAAGATACCAAGCATCTTCGACAAGGAGAACGCCTCCCAGATCTATTGAGTGTTTTCAATGCGGATAGCGTGGACACTTTGCGAGAGAGTGCCAACAAGTACTCTTCTGTAGCGAATGTCAGGAATATGGACACGAGGAATCCAATTGCCGAATTCATCACGTCAGAGTGGCAAACTATGCAACTGGCATCCAAGATGAATTCCGTTTAGGACGGAAAGGGCCTTATTGCCAATTCTGTCGAACACAGGATCACTACACGGCAAACTGTCTGAAAAAGTATTTAGCCGCGAGGGAGAGTGAAGAAGTGAATTCCAAGAGTAATTTTGTCATCACAGTATCATCGGACATAGCGTTAGAAGCTAAGCTTAGACTTTTAATTGACACTGGGTCCACTTGTAGCTTAATTAAGGTCGCTAGGATAAAAAGAGATACACCAATAAATACGCACCAGAAAATACGAACTGGGGGACCCTTTGGATTTGCCAGGAGGTCCATAGGCACCTGTGAGGCGAGGTTGTTGATAGACAACGGTCAGCAAGAATGCAATCTTAACGTCATTGGTGATACCGACTCGATTCCAGCTGATGGTATCCTGGGAATAGATTTCGTCAGTGACAGAGTTATTATTGACTGTGTAAATAGGAAACTTTGGGTACAAGGTGCTGGAAAAGGCAACGAGGCAAGTGCCTCTGGTAAAAGTGTTGCAGCTTGTGCACGTGTGGGACACACAGCTTGGCAAAGTAGCACTCAGGGAGGTCCGCTTCAGGCCAGGATAGAGGAGAATAACATTAAAATAGGGGAAAGATTCGCATCTTGCGCTTATGACCGACACTTCGAAGCGAAAAGTCCGAAACGCAATGCAAAGAAATCTTTAGGACAGAGAGAGAAAAGTAAACCCATATTGGAGGAGCCATTCGGGGAACAATTATGGGAGAAGACTTTGTCCACAGCTTATGATAGTGCGGTATTTCATAATGTAAGTGTCGACAAATTTAGTGAGGGGAAGGGACAACCGGAATATAAAGGGTACAGTAGAAATACGCTGGAGTATGAGCATGCATTCGTAAGAATCGCAAATGCAACAGCCTATTTTGTAAAAAACCCTGATTCCTCGCGCGGGCAAATAGGACCGCGCAAATTTTACAGACGACCTGCATGGAATCATAAGAACAATTACAGCCGATGGCGATCTCAGTGGACCTTGCCGCAAAAAGGTAAAGTAAAGCTACAAAAGTATAGCTTGCAACGGGTACGATATCACCGGTGCGAAGTAGGACCGGTATGAAGAATATCACGCCTAGCTTCGCCAGTCTATACAAGGTATGTAACGGTTATGACCCAGGAATCGGGGAACTTAACCAGTCCAAAAAATTCCCTCCAATTTCAGAAGAAATTCGATGAGCGGAGTTTAAAATGAGCCGGAAATATGGAAAGGATATAAAAAGGTAACCTAGTGGATCTAATGTAAGGTAAATCTATAAAATAAAAGGTACAAAGGTATGGAAATGTCTTAAAACAAAGAGAGAGCAATTGAATAATGGAAATTTGAAAATTTTAAATAAAGAGAGATTTTGAAAGAATAATTGAATAAAAAAGAAAAATAGATATTTTAAAAGGGAATCAAATAGGAAGAAATAGAGATTTTGAAGTAAAGAGAAGTATGAAGATAATTAATAAAGGTTTAAAGTTAGAAATGGAAAGCTAACAAGCAGGGACAAGATAGATAAAAAAAACACAAAAAAGTAATGAAAATAAGGGAAAAGAGTATGATAAAAATGTTGATTAATAAACGAAACCTTTTCGTTTCGTAAAGATAAGAGTCAAGAAAAAATTGAAAAGTTAAAAGGAATAAGAGATTAAAGTAGAAGTTTAAAAAACATATGTAATAAGAGTAAACAAAAAAGAAAGCTAAAAATAAAACAAGACCCACCGACCCTCAGAGCAACGATTTCCATTGAGATGTTTCTTGAAATAAAATTGAAAAAGCGCCTGTAAAGAGAAATGGTCACACGTTCTATGATGATCACATCTTAAAAGCTACAAACTGATGTAATGGTTTTCAGAAATGCCATGTATGTATATGAAATTACTCTTACCAAATAATTAATGGGATAAAGTAGCATTTCAGCGTAAAATCTTATTTGATCATGCCAAGAACAAAAAACCTGCAAACAATAAATTGGGGTACAATTAGAGTAGCCATAGTATTGTAATTAGAGAAGTTTTGGGCACCCATAGAAAGTATACCCTTAGATAGAATTTTTGTATAAGTAATTTTGTTATATGTAAGTGCTATAAACACTTGTTAAAAAGAAAACTTTTAATTTTTGTTATCTTTGTTATTAGACAGACAATAAATACGTTGTATATTTTTAAAATGCATGTTAATTAATTAAGAATATTTGTTTTAATCATGTAAATTTAGTTAAAGAAAAAAATAGAACAATAAATTGCAGCATAATATAGAGAAAATTCTTGGTTATAGCATTGGAAAGATACATAGTTATTGGGAAAATATGTTAGTTGTGAAAGAAAAATTTCATAAAGTAAAGATATGCATGAAGAAAAAAAAATGTGTTAATTGTTAAAGAAAAAATTTCATAAATTAGAGATAAGCATGAAGACAAAGAAAAAATATATATAAGGAAATAAATATATGTTAAAAAGAGTTAAACAGATAAACTAAAAAATTATTAGTGAAAATAAATATGTGTAATCAAAAAGAAAAGGTAGCATACAGTGGTAAGAAAGAAAAACAATGCAAAATGATAAAAATGTAAGAAAAGATAAATCAGAAGACTTTTATTGATATTTTAGAAAAATGTAAAAAAATCTGAACCGAAAACCAAAAATATTTTCAATTTTTCAGATTATTGCACTCTCCAGATCTAGTTCCCTGCGGAAACTAGTTTTTCCAAGCCGGGGGGGGGGATGCTATGGCCCAATATAAGGAAGATTCTTCCAGCAGCCAAGCGCGCATTTTAGTGAAATAATTCACAATTCCTAAACAGTAACCTCGCATGGTACTGTTCCACAACTGTCGGTTATTTCGCTGATTAGCTCAACAGCTGGCTGCGATGAGTGCTTGGTGGAGCAATCCACAATTACGATAACAATTAACCTCGTACGGTAATTGTTATATAAAGCGATTGCTTACTACTGAGCGACTCAGGTGCTGCAACCGGTAGAACAAACGGCAAGGTTGTTGTCGTTTGTTTACATCTGCGTTGTGAGCAAAGAAAGCTTACTTCCGAGTATGGGTTCATAAAAGACCAACGACTGGTCTGTCGAGGGCCTGTAATATTCTATTCTTCCAGTGAGACGTGGCGTTGCATCGTGGTGTCAAGTTTCCGTTCGGTGCGGAGTACATAATTATTGTTAAGATAGGTCAAGTCTTAGTAAATAAAGATTTATAACGTGCACGAAATTCGAGCGTTGTTTTGTTAATTATTGGGTTTTATTGATTGATTGCTTTTGGGGCACGACAGGTTGGGGTTTCAGTTCAGCGGCGGGTGGCGAAATATTCATCAGAAATCCTCTACGGGCTTTGGTTTTCGAGATATTAGCGATTTGCTTTTGAATTAATATTAGTAAAAATTAAAAACTAACACATGCCAATGGATTCTAGATGGTATGTGGTGGCGGATTTAATCCTCTACGGGCTATGGTTTCCGAGATATTAATAATTTTACCTGGTACAAAAGAAACATAAAGACAAACAGAATATGCAACAGGAGTAAATTTTCCACTCCCAAAATTGTTCAAGCAATAGAGCTGGTGCGGGCGAGCTGACGGAGGTAATTTGTAAATTTGTAAAAAAATAATTGCAGCATCCACAGCCAGTGCCCAAACACGACCCGTATCGTATTCTGACGCTTGTAAGAAAATCGTAGCACAAAGGAGAGAACAAAATACTCAGCTCTCAGCATCACTTCACTGATTCGTTGCACCATCCACAGCCAGTGCCCAAATACGACCCGTATCGTATTCTACCGCTTGTAAGAAAATTGTAGCACAAAGGAGAGAACAAAACACTCAGCTCTCAGCATCACTTCACTGATTCGTTTGCACTGCCGCGCCATTATAGTAAGCTACATTTTCCTCGGCCAGCCATCGCGATGTCATCTGATGCTTGTACTACCGTGGCGCTGGGCCTAGGGGTCTCCGGTCGAGAACCCAAGAAGATAAATTTTCCGATAAAATTTCACACTCCTCATGCAAGTTCTGTATGTCTTTATGTTTCTTTGCTGGTACGGAACCGTTGCAAGTGTTGCGCCTTAATTTAGGCTTTTACGGGATTCGAGTGCAAACGCCACTTCTTGAGTGAGGTACCCTAGTGGAATTGGCCGGAACTACAAGCATGCCTTTGTTTTTCTTTTATTAGCGGGGAAGTTCTAGATATCGGCATGCCGTCATCTTGGTTTTTCTGTTTGCAAGTGCTGCAGGTTATAGATATCAGCATCATTAGAATTTCACAACATGATGTCGCCTTGGCTTGATGCTTTCGTAGTAAATTATTATTGTGTCTAGGTATGTGTATTGAAAAGTATTACGTTTTATATACATTTGTTTTTATTTCCAATAAAATTTCTTATTACGAAAATATTTCTTAGAGCAAATTGTCCAATATGAACTTGGCAATATGCCGCATTTGTGTCAATCCCTATTAGTTTTCCACAGTTGTATTCATTTTCGACGTTGATAATGATTTCACCATCAACTATCTTCTGCATACAATGAACTTTTTCAGCTCCCTTTACATATATGGTTTTGTTTCGAAGCAGTCGTTCAACTATAGTATACAGCTTGTAATACGGTAGGGGAGCTCGGGCATAATGGCGAACGATTTGTCTCTAAGTTTCTCTTACATCCCTGAGTCGATTTCTTGAAACCTTAAATATACCAATACCAAGTAGGGTCAATCAGGGACAAAATGTGATGTAGATAATTACCGTCTAGCATCCCTTTGAAGTGCGCTGTTGATCTAAATGGAGTGATAACCAGTTCGTTACTATGCCCCACACACGCGGCATAATAACGAAGGGCTCGGGGCATAATAACGAATTATATTTAATACATGAAATAACATATTTTTTTTATCAAAACATATTATTATTATTTAAGTACCATAATTAAGCTTGCAGAAATATGGATTTTACAAAAAAAAAATTATGCATTTTAAAATGAAGAACAACTCGAGTTTCGAGTTCGAAAAATTTAAACTGAAAACATCTGATATTTTACCTTGAAAATAATTCCTGGATTTCGGGAGTTTTAGAATAAATATGTTGGCGTTCCAAAATTTTTTTATATTCATAGAACTCGAATAAATATTGTTTTTACAAAATGCCGGTTTCTCGATTTTTGAGCATCCAATGTCCCAAAAACTTAAAAATTCACAGTTTGCGAATTGCTAAGCACACTAATTATTGGAGTTATTTTCCTTGACAAAGGATTTTCTTCTAATGTAAAATTATGTCTTCTGAAGCCGCTCTTCGTTGCGTCTACCAGAATGTGAAAATTGAAAAAATTATACTTATTCGATGTCTTCATCTGTGCAGTCAATGCAAATATAAACGTTTGGAAGGGAAATTTGAGAACATACCAAATGCGTATATTTTTTACACATCCTGCACTGGATGCAGTTATTATAATTGTTCGGCAAGGAAATGTAGCAAATGTTGCAGATGTCGATTACTTTGTTTCTTTTTCGACGGACCAGAATTACAATCTGGACCTGCTGAAGTTGACGCAACTGGTTCTTTATTGATAAACTTTTTTTTGATGATGTTGTTTGTACTTTTTGGATTTCGATTGGCAATGCTTAACCCTGCATTCTGCGTATCATAGCGCGAGCTTAGAATAACCCTGATTACAGATAATATCATTCGTCACTATGCCCCGTTCGTCATTATCCCCGGGTTCCCCTATGTAGCAGTTATCCCAGCGGAATCCATGAAAGATGTGCTGAAGCCATTTTACTTGCTTTTTTTTTGCTGAAGTCAAATCATTGTATCTGAATGGGGGTTGAAATATAAAGTTTTACATCTAGTTTTCATCGGTTAAAACTGCCAGTTCTTTAGTGATAAATTCATTGAGGTTTATTTTGAATCAATCCTTGGAAATCTACGATGGCAGCCATATTCTTAATTTAACTTTCTAACGTCACTTGTCAGCGGACTATATTCCACTATTCGATCGTGTAGAAGCAGATAATTTGCGGGATATTTTCAGATGTCTTGAATTTTAGCCTTATGTCAACAGGTCCAGTTTTTATTGTCTCATTTTGCTGTGAGCAATCAATGACAGCGATCGGAGCATCGGTTTTGAACTTGTCCCATGTGAGGAACGGCTGATACTGATGGTCATAGTATGATTGTGTTAATTTGATATACATGTCATACAGCAATGCTTATCTATTCAGATCAAATTTCAAATTCAAATCATCATAGGGATATGATTCTGAGTTCAAATGAACTGTAACATCGGTGAGTTTGCAGAGATCAAACTTGCTGGCATCCTTGGTTTTATCGTTCCTTCGATTCTTTTCTAATGCTAAGATGATAAATCGAGGTTTCTCTAGTTGAGTGAATGTTTTAACTGACCAAGTTTGAGGGGTAGATTACGGCAGTACTGGATACTCATATATGTCCCAGCTGCGGAATGGTATTTGTATCGACCGATCCCTCCCGATAATTTTAAATAGTTGCAGCTTTTCATCATTGGGTGCTGTAACATGTGGAATATGCTGCATTAAAGTTTGTTAATTTCAATTTTCACTTCATCTGTGGATGATATAATGGCATTAGATCTGTCCTGCTCCAGATTAATATGAGTTCATGTTTGGCATTTATAAGAATTTTCTTGTAATCTATAGCGAATCCCAATAAATATTTGAGAGGTACACAATAGTTGAACAGCCCATTGGCTGGTATAAGGGATTTCGTAGCGTATTTCCTCAAAAATAAATGGTAGAGCGTTGTTAGCTAATTTTGCGGTTGCTGAAACGGTTCTACCTAGCTTTGTTAGCGAGGTAGAAGATTCAAGCCCTGATGTTTTACAGAGAAACGGATTTCATCGCTCGCTGTTTTAAACGATGTTAGAAATGGTGAATAGGAGTGATGTTCAAATTTTGTAACACTATTATCAAAGCGAGCGTCTGGTGCAATATCCAGAATACCTTTATTCATCGTTTCTGCGTTAAGCCTATCGACTGTAAATATGCTGTATTTGCAGGTGTTAATGTAGGTCTTGACCGCTTCAAGGTTGTTCACTGACGAATGATCTTGTCTGCTCCGAACCCGCATTTATCATTATTGTATATCAACATGCTGTTGCTTCAAAAGTATCCTGATGGTATAGCCTCTCCTCTGAAGTTGATTAAGTAACCGTCTTGGTCAAGGAGCTTCAATGTTAGAGAACTTATACGTTTGGTGTTCACAGGCAAATTGATTACATTTTTGGGTACCTCCACTATTTGATACCGTTGCTCCACGTTCGGGGAAAACTCGTGGAGAGTCTGTACTGGCATGTTGCTGAAGAATGTTCCTGATATAATATTACATTCGATACATATAGTATTTACTTTAATGATGTTGACTGGCAGCTCCGAAGTATGCACTATGTTGATAAGTTTCTTTTACTGAATCCTAGCAGAGGAGCTTTGGACCTCTGTTTTTCAAAATGTATTTCTTCAGTTGCCTTAACTTCACTCTTCAATATATTATTGTTAGCCTTTATCATAACCTTTACCCTTTTCCCTTCTTTATCCAAGCTTCCTTGTCCATATTTTGCTATATCATCAATCTCGTAGGATCCAACAGGTATCTCAGCAACCTCATTCCCTACATGAACCAGATTATTGCTCACATCAATCACATCACATCAAACATAATCCGTGGCTAGCTCCAGTGGAGGAAAGTACTCAGCGATGAGTAGAGATGAATATCCCGTGAGAGTAAGTGTTAATGACATGGCTATCATTTCAATATAGATACATTTATTTATAAATAATAATTACAATTTTAATTTTACCAAAGCTAACAAAATATTCGATATTATCACTTTTCTTGTAGTACGCTCCAGTTAAGATGTCCAAGTTAACAATACCGCATTCTTGAATTCATGGTTGTTTAGGTAGATTATCACACATAAATACTTCTATGAAGTGTGGCAATTGTGTGTGGTATACTTGTGAAGATCCAACTCGTTTAGTGGTCTTTTGCGTAGAGTCTTTAATAGTTTTTTGGTTGAGGTTGTAGATAGAGCCAAGTCCTTTCCTGTATGGCTTCAGGAACAGCCCGTTTCCATCTTTACCAACCGCTATAGTTTCCATTGCTTGGTTATGACGTTTGCTTTCTTCCATTTTTGCCTTTGCCGCACTTGTATCATTTACTGCTTTAGTTATGCCTGCTACACCTCCCGATAGTGCTCCGAATGCTGTAAGCCCTGCAACCACCAGGGTGAGGAACGGAAGTGCCCCACCAACCTATGATACTGGTATCACACGTGTAGCTTTAATTGATTTCTTCTTTCTTTTCACAATATTTTTAGCTGCACTAAGAGCTATTTTTGAGGCCAGCCTGTCCCTTTCACTCACTCGTACACGAATTTGTCTGTCTGTATATTTCTTTTTTACTATTTTCGACACTCTCGTAGACCCACTTTTCGTCATCACAGCGAGCTGAAATTTGGCACACAAGCTCACGTCGCGTGACAATTGAATCTATCAAAATTTCAACCGGACATTTCCATGGAAAAGCCGGAAAATCGGCAAAAGTCATTTGAAAATTTGGTACAAATTTGATTAGTGATAAATCCGTTTCAGGAATAATGCAGTTTTCCGATTTTTCCGAAAAAAAATTCCGGAATTTCCGACTTTTCCGGAAAATTTTCGGTAAAAAAGTTTTCTAAATTATGCAGGATCAAGTTCCCTATCAACTGGCATCATTACTTTTCTCTCCGACAATGGTGAAAACTTGCAGAAAAAATCGAGGAAAATTAATTTAAAACGCTTTTCCGGAGTTTTTCCGACCAAGGAAACGTGTGAGCGTTTTGCAACCTAAGACAAAGTTGTAGAGCGAAATGAGTTGCATAAAGTTGCTTTTGTGGAAAACTCCATGGAAAACTCGGAAAAGCGGAAAAATTTTCATCGATATGATTAGTGATAAATCTGTTTCAGGAAAAGTGGAGAATTTTCCAAATTTTCTGGAATTTCCGGAATTTTCCGACTTTTTCCGAAAATTTTCCGACAAAAAAGTTTTATAAGCTATGCGGAATCATTTTTTTTTCGTCCTACTGGCATCAATACTTTCTCTTCAACAATCATGAAAACTTGCATGAAAAATCGAGGAAAATTCATGTAAATTTTTAAAAAAAATTCTTAGTAATAGGAAAAGTCTGTGGAAAACACGGAAAATCTGGAAAATTCAGTAAATCAGTGTCTTTTCAGCCGTCATAAGATTGTTTTAAAATATCTCCATGCAGAACGTAATAATAATTTAGTTAACGTGAAAAAGGCAGAAAATAAAATAAGTAAAAAACGAGTTTTCAAATGAAACTGAGGCCAAGCCGCATGAAAAAGTAGAAAATAAACTTTTCTTCACACACTGAGGCCAAGCCGCAGTTTTGTTTGAAAACTCGTTTTTTACTTATTTTATTGTAGCTTCCATCAAGTCTTTTGGTTTTCTGACTTTTAAAACCTTACGTGCATTTGGTACTGCTTCTCGGAATGTAGGTTGACGTTTATTTTTAGCCTTAAGGCCCATACCCAGCTTAATTTTAGCCTTCATTGCGTTCGTAGATTTGCAAGCCAGGCTTTTTCAGCTAATATTTTATCAGCTATATGTCGATCACTTTAACTATATGTCGTGAGTATGCTATATCGTGTTCCTTGCAGGCTGCGTCCAGTAGATTATTGCCCGGATCTCCGGACGAAAGATAATTTTTAACCAAAGTGTGAGAACATGAACTTAGCATTTTTTCAGCTAATTTGGGCTAGCTAACATTCCTTCCCTCTTTGAATAAGAAAAGAGCGACGGTTGAATACCAGCTGTCGACTTTCTTTTGAAACAAACTTCAATTTTTTGTTTTGTATTAACATTAAAAAATAATGTAATGTATACTATAGTAGTATAGTAGTAGTGGAAATACTCCTATTTGTAAAAACATTGATATATATATTTATTATTTTCTTATATTATCAATATTGGAGTTTTTTTCTTTTCTTAAAACTGCTAACACTAGAGCTGAATTATAATAAAAATTTAAATCAAATTAATTAATAAAATTTTGAAGGTAATGCTATAAAGAAATTATAGAACTTAATATACCTACTATACGTACAATAGTCATAGATTTATTTTATTTAGTTGCTATATATTAAATTTTTTTTTCAATTGCCTAGAGCTATAAGTTTTCTCAGTATAGTCATACATATACATTAATACATACATATGCATAAGTATGTAAATTTTTTTATTTATTTTTTATTTTACCTGACTGCGTATGGTTTTGAACTTTAATCTTTTAGTTCCCTATTCACTTATATTATATAATAATATATAAATTTTATACATTTACATTTGTTTGATTTAGTTTCTCTTAATACGGCGAAGGTCATGGAATTACTTTTCCGTTTATGCAGCTAAATAGCATACTTTCGTCTTCTTTTGGAGTGTTTAGTTATTTTGAACGGTGGTTCAACGTCAGCTTCTAGTTGTAATGTCTTTGCTTTAGGAGATGTTGGGGGCGCGCCTGAACAACTTGATTGCTTACTGACACAATCTTTATCTGACAATGGAGCTCTAGTTGGCTTGCTCCATTTCAACACATGAAGTGTTGGGATTAACGTTTAAGGTTATTTTTCCTGCCTCCTTAACAGGGGTTATTTCGGAAGCAATTTATTTTATTTCTATAATGGCAGTCTGGGAGAAATAATGCTAATATTATTCCAATGGTAATAAAAAACGAATTAAAATGAGTTTGAACCTCGAATTTTTTTGAATTTTGATAGCATCCACAATTCTTTTTCTAGATCATTCAAGGTCACACTGTTTTTTCTAAGTTCTGGCATGTACCTAATCGTCGTTATGAATTAAGGCTGGTTTGGATGTTCTTAGGCTTAAATATTTATAATTCAGCTCTGATAACTGAGAGGTAGAAATTAATGGGAAGTAATTACGGCCTGGTTGGTGGATTTCCAACGTACCTCGGTGATACGAATAACGTTGAGTCAGCTTTAATATACCGTTCCTTTTGAGCACTTTCCTTATTGGGATTCCTTTGCAGAATCCCATTATTTCCTTGGGTTGTTGCAAAGAATACAGCCAACTAATAACGCGGTGTAATTTAATGAAAAGCTCGAGATTATGCGTGACTGGGCGGTGTGTGGAGATTGGAGGTTCTATCGTTTCATTAACGAATAATCCAACAATGAAATTACCAGTGTTTTCGTCTATTGATTTCAGATTAACTTGATGACATATATAAAGTGTGGTGAAGTTGAGCAACGTATATGATTTACAATTTTTGTCGCAATCAGCTTGGGTTAATTCCAAAAAATTTCGGCTTTGAGTATTGTTTAATATTATGTTAGTTTTAGTATCAAAAATATAGTAATCGAGATGATTATTTGAATGGGGTAATATGTAGAGTTTGTTAAGTGTGTAATCTAGGGATTCCGTTAGCGGGAGTTTTAAGAGAACTAGTAATTTTCCATCCATCTGCAAATAGTTCACTTCTGTTATTTGTGTGAGTAAACCGAAGTCATATAGATGGTAGTGACCCACATCACCATCAAGTTTTGGAATGTCTTTATAAATATTAATTAATTTGGTATCTGAAAGTATTAGAGGATGAAGTTTCTTTTGATGTAAAGTATTAATAATGGCATATTGATCATTTAGATCTGCATGCAGTTTTGTTAATATGAAAAGGACAATTTCGGTTATATCGTTTTGAGTATGAATTGCACGTGTGTCTTTTACCATAGGTTTTATTTCCTTTGCAACTAGGTTTGTAAATACCGTGAGTTTATTATATAAATTACTTCGATAGTTGGTTATCACACCATCAATAGAGTTAAACTTAGATTTTACAATGGGTAGTTGTTTTCTCATCAAATGAATATTTTCGCCATCTCGTTTTTTGAGTTCTTGTAAGCGATCGTAAATATTTTTGGCGTCTCTATCGTCCACTGTTACAAATAAGAAGTTTGAAAGCCTACCTATACCGTCCATTATAGCCCTTGCTTTCCTTCCTCTATTTGCGTAACTCTCTATATCTTCCATTTTATGTTTTATTTTATTTATGCTATTCGAAATTTCTGCGTGCCAGTAAAGGCATGTTCTATTATACTCTGCGGGTTGGTGTGTACATAGCTCTTGAATAGTTTTATCGCACTTTTCATTAAAGCCCAAGCTTCAGTTACGTTAACCAGAGTAATTTGGATAAACAAGATCCACATATTTCGATATAGTAAGGCTGTTCCCATATTCTCGAACAAAATTCCTGTTTCACCCACTGACTTATAATAATGGACTGAGCGATTTGCTATTTCATGTGACACAAATATTGTGTTTCTGTATATCACCATTAGAGCACCCTTTAAAATGTTTACTACATAAAAAACATGTAAAACTCAACCAATCAGATGAAATTTTACACGCGAAAATCGAATTAAATTATAAAAAATATATTTTCTTGTGTCCAAGTGATATTTCAATCGCTTATAAGGAATTAAACTCATTCCGACTTTAATTTTCAAATTTTTTTTGAATCCTGCGTATGGGCAAGAGAGACGGAGCATGGTTATCACTATATTTACCTTATTCTTTCTTCGGTGATTGCATCTGCAGCCAAATTATTAAATCATTAAATGTGTAACGTAGGCGCCTGTTACATACTCAATTATTTCGAGTGGTATTGGTATGAAGAGAGCAATTTTCTTGATGTCGGAAGTCAAAGCTTCATTTGGGTCATTTTAAAATCCCTTAGGGAAATTAATGATATTATACTGGGTGATTCAGATCAAGATACCTTCCGGTATACCACGCGATTCCTTGAGGTAAGCTGATCAAAAAATTGTTGTACATACCCCCCTCTAGAAACCTTCCTTTAGAAGTTGTGGCCAGTTGAAGATTTCACCTGAACCCTGATGGGAATAAATGAGTATAACTTTTGAACCACGCTATAGATTTTGGTTATTGCCGGCTTACTACATAGCCAAGAATAGTAGCTGTCGAAAAGTGTAATACTCTGTTTATTTTAATTAAGCATCTTTATATTATTCTCAAATATTTCCAAAATTTTATTTTTTTACACACAAAAGTTTTTGAAATAAATAACGGTATTTATGAAATTTGTGTGTAAAAAAAATCAAAATTTTGGAAATATTTGAGAATAATTTAAAGATGCTTAATTAAAAAATACAGAGTAATACCCTTTTCGACAGCTACTACTCTTG
This sequence comes from Dioctria linearis, assembly GCA_963930735.1. NCBI lineage: Eukaryota > Metazoa > Arthropoda > Insecta > Diptera > Asilidae > Dioctria > Dioctria linearis. The sequence continues at coordinate 123,402,305 of OZ005742.1, read as the reverse complement.
GCTATGTAATAAGCCAACAATAACCAAAATCTATAGCGTGGTTCAAAAGTTATACTTATTTAGTCTCACGAATATTGGCGAAATCTTCAAATAGCCACAACTCCTAAAGGAAGGTTTCTGGGGGGGGGGGGGGGGGGGGGGGGTATGTGGAACAATTTTTTGATCAGCTTAAAACCTTAACTAAATTTGAAATTTGAAATTAATAATAATAAAAACCCTCGTGTTCTTAATAAATTACCTAACCTCTTAGGATTAGAAGTTTTATATGTATATGTATACATATAATTAGCTATCGCTATCAATGTAAGTGAAGGACGGCCGTAGGATCTCCTAGATTAAGAAAAAACACATGTAAAGGGATTTTGAAATGAGCTAATTAATTATATTAGAATTGGAATTGACGTACTATTTTTACTTGTGCCTTCTCTAATTAAAACTTTCAGAATGAATAGTGCAAGCCAAGACCACCCCTAGGCGCTTGGCTCTACAAATGGCATAACAAAACCTTCAGTAAGCGATATTTTGTGTTGTAGCTCCAACTCTGCCATAGAGTGAAAGAGAAAACTGTAAAACTTGTGCCATTCTTTCCTATAGGAAAATGGCAAATCGCTCAGTCCATTGTTATAAGTCAGTGGTTTCAACCAACTCCTGAATTTTTATTTGCGCAAAGCAAAGAGAAACTAGGCTGAGTGAAATAATAGTTGTTTTCCACATTTTGCGTCTGTCGATTCCTGGAAGAGAATATAGTTAATTTCAGGAAAGAAGGCAAAAAGGTCTGTATGAGTTGAAAATTTGGAACTAATTAATTTTTTTTTAATTTCTTGAGGTGATTATTATGTACCTACTCGACGAGATTTTTTCCTTATCTTTATTGTAGATTTAACATCGTTATGCACTTGTGTAACCTCGAACGAACCCATCCAAACTGGGGAGAGTTTGTGTTTTTTGTTCGGATTTCGGAGTAGAACTTTATCACCTATATGACATTTTATTGGGTGTGCATTACGGTCATATATACCTTGGAAATTTGTTTACTTCGTTTAAGGTTCTCACAAGCAATTTTGTGGGTTGCCTGTAGCTGATATTTTACAATAATCGTCAAAATTGTACACTGGGTCCAGCTCCCTGTTTAGGTTTGTGGGGAGATCGTTACAAAATCCATAGAGCTCATCCGTAAGGGTCATTTTATTTCCCGTGTGGATTGTGTGATTGTGGACATAGGCTGCCTCTGATAGCCATCCGTCCCACGTGGACGGTTTATCGCCCACAATACTACTAAGGTAATCAATTAGCGGTCCATGTGACCTTTCTAAAGCTCCATTCGACTGGGAATGATACGCGGTAGTTCGAATTTGCTTTATTTTTAGTAATTTGTTGAACAGTTGGCTCATGCAGTTAGACCCTTGATCAGTAATGAATTTTTTAGGAATTTGGTACTTTAAGATTATATTTTTATAAAAACAGGCAGCTGCCGTGCTTGCTTCCATATTAGCGGTAGCGAAACAATCGAAATAACGGGTCAAGTCATCAAGGAATGTCAGAATGTATTTGCCGCCACTTTCAGTTACAGGTAGGGGGCCAACAATATCTAGAAAGACCTTTTCAAAGGGTGTCTGAGCTGTATCTGTCACAATCAAAGGTGCTTTAAATTGTGTTCCTGCTTTATTCATCTGACACTTTACACATTTTTTGATAAATTGGGCTATATCTCGTAGCATACCCTTCCACTTATATTGCCGACTTATCCTTTTGTAAGTCTTGTAAGCGCCCTTGTGCCCTCTTAGCGGTGAATCGTGGAAATCTTTTAGTACCATCGTGATCTCTTCAGGTTTGGTGAGGAACTGCGGCTTTTTGGTGAATACCAAGTTTATGAGGTCTATAGTTCTCTTATGCTCCAATTCCTTAGGTTTATTTTTTATCTCAATTTGCCCCGCGGATTTTTCATTGGAGTCCACTTGTGTACTTCCTTGGTCATCTAATATATTGTTAATCTTGTTTGTTTGTGACCTTGTTAAAGTTTGGAAGGTCTTGAAATCTTGTTTCCCTGTATCAGAGTTTAGATTGTAGTGAATCTGAGCTTGTTTGGTTACTAGTGTCCCTTTCGTGTCCTCACCTGACTCGCTGTCTGATGTTTGTGGGATCCGGCTAAGGCAATCAGCATTTGTACTTACCTGGCTTGTACAAGATAGAATACTGGTATTCGGACAACTTATGGTGAAACCGAGTTAAACGTGTTGTAGGATCTTTTACATTAAAGACTCCTATCAGTGTTTTATGGTCGGTGTACACTGTAAAATGCCTGCCATAAAGGTAACAACGAAAATTTTTAGTCGTACATACTATAGCCAGCAACCCTTTTTCGATTGTCGAATATTTTCTCTCTGCTTGATTCAGAGATCGACTGGCGTAAGCGATGGGTTTGTCGCTACTAATGTCCCCTTAAGACAATATTGCTCCCAAATCATCCCCACTAGCATCCGTCGTAAGTATAAATGGCTTGCTTAAATCCGGATACGTTACTAAGGGTGGATTAGTCAAGGCTTGCTTGAGCGCAGTGAAAGATTTATCTAGTGCTTCGCCCCATATGAATCTTGTATTTTTTCGGAGTAATTTATGAAGGGTTCAGTTATTTTAGAAAAGTTTGGTATAAGCTTTCGATAAAAATTAGCTAACCCCAAAAAGGATTGCAAATGACATACCCTTCGAAGTATTGGAAAATTCTGGACACATTTAAATTTTGATAGTTCGGGCAATACGCCGTTCTTTGTACAGATGTGTCCCAGATATGCAATTTCTTTCCTCAGAAACTGAGATTTTTCTAGTTGTAATTTTAAGTTATTATCACGCAATCTCTGAAAAACTTCGCCCAGGTTCTGATGATGATCTTCCAAGGACTTTGCATAGATGACAATGTATAACAAAGCATTTCAGTCCTTATAGACCCGTAAGTATTTGGTTCATCAAGCGCTGGAAGGTAGCCGGGGCACCTGTGAGACCAAAAGGCATCCGTTTAAATTCAAAGTGTCCCAACGCGGTACCAAACGCGGTTTTTGGACGATTTTCTCATCTACCAGTACTTGGTGGTACCCGCTAGCCAAGTCTAAGGTCGTGAAATAGCGAGAATGCCCCAGTTAATCGAGAATATCTTCGATTCTCGGCAAGCATCTCGAATCATTATATTATTTAACTTCCGAAAGTCTACCACCACGCGCCAGCGTTGTTCACCTTGAGGCCCCTCTTTTTTTGGTACAACCAGCAACGGTGAATTCCTTGGGCTTTTGCTGTGTTGAATGATGTCTTTCTTGTTCATATCATTGACCTGATCATCTATTATATTTTTTTGTTTTTCCGGGAGTCTGTACCTCTTTTGATTTATAGGGGAGTGTTCAATTTTAATGGGTATTGTATGTTTAATTGCGCTAGTTTATGCGAGTTTATCGCCGGGTAAGTAGAACACATCCGTATATTTGGAGCACAGGATTACAAGGACAGTTTGTTCCTTAGTATTTAAACTGTCGTGTACTAAATTCTCCCCAAGAGCCTTCATCTTTTGTGAATTTTTGCATAATAACTTACTCATTTAAAGACACTAATTCTACATGATTTGTCACACATTTTTGTTCGTAGTTATTTACGTTATGTACAGGAACGGTTATCTCTTCATTTACTGAATTTACAAGACAATTACCTGGAAATACACCGTGCTTTGTTTCTTTTGCTAAACATATAAAATCGCCTATCTTTGTTGTTTTTAATTTGATAAGCTTTTCCATTCGGGCCGGTACGTGAATTTCCTGAGACAAGACCATATGGTTTTCTAAAGAGTTTGTATCTTTGTATAGTTATTTATTGAGCGACTCATCAACTCAGTCTTACTTTTAACTACTCCGGTTCCTCGACCTCTGTTAGCATAATCTAGCTAAACTATAAGATTCACTGCGACAGTTATCAGATGCAATACCTTGTAAAACGATTGAGAAGGCCTTTTCATTTAAATTGCATGGAGCGAAATGTAAAATTTGGTTTGGGCAATCTATACGGCAGTTCTATGCCAAGAAATTATTCCCTAATATTCCGTCAACTGGAATGTGTTACTGTCGGATATGACGTGAAACTTGAACTTTTTTGAAATTGGTGTTTGCAATATGCCCTTGCATGTTCCTCGAGTTACACCCTGTCCAAATGCACAAATAATTTCTGTTTTGTCTTTTTTATTTACCAAACTTGTGGGCGCAACAGCGGATTGCTTAATTATGCTAACGTCAGTAGCAGTATCTACCAGCAATGCAACCTTAGATTTGTGCGAAATACCTAAGGGAACGTTAACGAATAGCTTTCCGCTGGGGCTTTTATGACACCGATCGGAGATAACTTGAGGGCTGTCGCCGTGGTGTCTGCGGCCGCTGGTTTGTAGTTTTCCGACACTTTATTGGTTATATTGGGAGCATGCAATTTGTCAGACTATGACCATAAACGAGGCACTTATTACAGTAGGGAGTGGTTTGGCGAATTTCTTTTCTGAGCATGCATTTTCAGAATTAATGTAAATTTCCGAAGAATCTACTGCAATTGGATAGGGCCTTGTATTGTTTGTCGTGGAGGAGAAGAATCATACGGCATTTAATATGATGGGAAGTTAATTTTAGGAGAACTGTAATTTTGTATACAACTATTTGAAATGTTGTATGGTGGTATGTTCATGGAGGCCTCGTTAGGATTATTACCGTGGTTGAAACGACTGAATTGTGGAAAATTATTATCAGAATATAAATTTGGTTGGTTCAATTGAGATAATTCCGGTGAATAAAAATTTGTGTGCAAAGGTAGTGAATATTGCCACTTAAACATTTTCTCTTTATCTTCCATTTCCTTCGCCTTCCTTAAAACCGATTTGAAAGAAGTCTCTCCATCTTGAAAAAATAAAAAAAACGGAAATTTGGATCTTTGAGGCCTGACTTGAAGGTATTTGTTGCCATTTCCTCCAGATCACTTAATACACTTCTAGCATTGTCTATTTGTTCTTGGCCTGCATTTGGAGCTTGATGTTGCATTTTCGCAGCTATCTTGCACTGTTGATATTTAAAATATAAACGAACACCAAATGATCCTGTTGGTTCCCCGGGAATTTGACCTGTAAATCGTAATTCATCCATTAACATTCGATATGGCTTATTGGATGTGAATTTTGGTGACAGGGCTTCCTTCAGTTCATTCAAACTGTTGCCCCTCAAGGTGGAAACTGTAAATCTCCGTTCTTTGCGACAACTATTAGGAGTCACGATGATGTGCGAGGAATATCAAGTTAAACTCTGCCGTTCTATTTAACTACTACATTTTATTTGGGTCTTTAAATCCTTATTCCATTAAAATAATTACTGTAAAACAGATTTTATACACTTCAAACTTATATTTTCTATTTTAATCCCGTTGATGCTTTTGATTTTAATTAATATACAATATGGGGAACTTGTCCTGTCAGCCGCCATAAAACAAGTGAACGAGACAATGGCCGCTTCTTCTATCTGCCAAAACGCACATTCTTTTTTACTTACACGGTGCTTCTCTTCTTCCGTCGCTAAAGGGTGCGTTTATTACTTCTTTACTGACGGTATTTGTTTTGACATTTAGATGACTTTCAATGCTTATGCTAAGCTCGCAACATCACCCCCTTTCCAATGAAACGGGACTTAACAACTAACTAATTTCAAAATGGACTTTCTTACTCTCCTTGTGTGCTGCATCTACAGCAATTATTGCTGGTTTCAGTCTGTCTATCGATATCGTCTGGTTTTTTCCTATTATGTTCACAATAAAATATTTTCTCAGTCTTTTGATCACCGACTATGGGTCTTCGTAGGGTTCCTTCAGCCCGATATTGATCCCTTCAACTCTAACAAAAACTTATTCAGAGTCGTGCAGTCCCTTTGGGATGAAAGCGGTTCTATTTGCCGAGCGTGGATGCATAGGTTTAACGCAATTCATTTTGCTCCTAAGCCTTTCCACCAGATGTACTCTCGTCAGTCTCGAGAAACTCGGACGTTAAACGGAGAGTCTGACCATACACCAATTCCGCCGGGCTGCATTTAATATCCTCTTTGTACGTACAGCGAATACCTAACAAAATAATTGGCAATTCTTCGAACCAATGCTTGGTTGTAGTGCGACACCGCAATGCTACTTTCAGCTGCCGGTGGAATCGTTCCACCATACCATTCGCCTGTGGCTCATATGCTGTGGTTCTGATACGTTGTGAGCCCATTATTCTCGTTAGCTCTCGGAAAAACTTCGACTCAAATTGCGTACCTTGATCAGTCGTGATTTTTAAGGGTACCCCAAAACGGCTTACATACTCCTTAAAAAACGTCCACGCTACTGTCTCAGCTGTAATGTCCTTAAGTGGATATGCTTGGGGCCACCTAGTGAACCTGTCCACTATAGTGAAAAGGTACGTATGACCGCTGAACACCTGAAGAGGTCCAACTAAATCCAAATGGATATTCTCGAATCTGCCTTTAGGCAAGTCAAATGTTCCATGTGCGGATCTCGTGTGTTTGTGGATCTTGTTTTTTTGGCAAGGGATACAGGCTTGTGTCCAGGTTTTATTGTCAGTCTGCATGCCGGGCCAAAAGTAGCGCACCGAAATCAACTTACGCGACCCTCGAATTCCCGGATGAGATAGAGTATGCAAGGATGCGAAAACTCTCTTACGTAATAATTTCACACCAGAGCGGGAGTGAAGATGTAGGTATGTGTTTCTTTTCCAATCTGAAACGAGCTGTACCTGCTCTCTGTAGACTTAATAAAGAGTTCAACTCGTCGTCGTTAGTTTGTGATTCTATGAGCATCCCCAAGTCTAATTTACGCTGATCATCTATTTCTGAAAGCTCTTCTGTACGAGATAAAAAGTCTGCGGTCATGTTATTCTTACCTTTGACGTGTCGTATATCACTCGTAAATTGAGATATAAAATCAAGATGGCGTTCTTGTCTAGGGCTTCGCTCTGTTTTTGACTCGAGTGCCCTGACCAGCGGTTTGTGGTCTGTAAATGTTGCAAAATCCCGTCCTTCAAGAAAATAACGGAAATATTTTAGGCTGAGGTAGATAGCTAAAAGCTCCCGATCGAAAGTAGAGTATCTAGTTTCAGCTGGTAATAATTTCTTCGAGAAAAAGGAAAGCGGTTCCCAATTCTCATTAGCCTTCTGCTCTAAGACTGCTCCCACGGCGGAGTTTGACGCATTTGTCGTCAGCCTAAGATGAGCATTAGTCAATGGGTGGACTAGTATCGTTGCCAATACTAAAGTCTTTTTAATTTTTTCAAAGGCCGTTTGACAAATAACCGTCCATGGAAACTCCTTCAACTTCTTTGATATTGCAGTGGCTGTTGTCAACTGACTATACAGTGGAATCAACAAATCTGCAAGCTTAGGAACGAAACGGCGATAATAATTTATCATGCCAATAAATCGCTGAAGTTGGCGGATAGACTTGGGAGCCGGGAAAGCGGCTCTTGACGCATTCTCCTGACTTCTTGATTCCGCTCTCGTCAATCATATGACCCAAAATGTCTAAAAATTTTGTGCCGCAAATGCACTTAGAAATATTTAATTTCAAACCGTACTGAGTTAATCGCTCAAATAAAAACTTCAAGTGTTTCTGATGCTCTTCGTGATCCTTACTAGTGACCAAGATGTCATCTTTGTACACGAAGAGAAAGTTTAAACCTAACGTGACTTCATTCATAAATCGTTGGAATGTTTGAGCTGCGTTTCGGAGACCGAACGGCATCCTGACAAACTCAAACATTCCAAACGGTGTGGTAATTGCAGTCTTCTCAATATCTTCTATCGACACTGGGATATGGTGGTAGGCTCGAACAAGATCAATCCTGGTAAAAACCTTGCACCGTCTCAGCTGTAGAGAGAAATCGTGTATATGTGGTATCGAGTAACGGTCAGGTTCCGTGACTGCATTCAGTCTTCTATAATCCCCGCAGGGACACCAATCATTGGGATCCTTCTTCGGGACCATATGCAGCGGCGTAGAGGTAGAAGACGAAGAAGGTCTGCAGATTCCTAACTGTTGCATGTGGGCGAATTCATTTTTTGCTATCGCGAGTTTAGCCGGATCCAGGCGTCTTGGGCGCGAAAAAGGTAAATGACCCTTAGTGACGATATGATGTACGACTGAATGCTTAACTGCAATACTATGATCTGGAGGATCTGTTAAAGTCGGGAAACATTTAACTAATTTTCCGTATTGGTCATTTACAGTTAATATCTTTGGCGTTGGAGTATTTGTGTAATACTATGCCGTTTACTGAGGTCCTAGAGGAGTTATCAATCAATTTCCTCTCCTTGAGATTTACGAGCAAATCGTGCCCGGATAAAAAATCCGCTCCAATAATTGGGCGATTGACAGCTGCTAACATAAATGGAAAGAGGAAAGATCGGCGTAATCCAATATCTAATGACTGTTCCAAAAGTTTTAATTGGAGAGCCTTTTGCGGCAGTCAAATTAGTAGTTGCTATTTTACTAGACGAATGAGGAAAATATTTAAAAGGTATAATAGACACATCTACCCCCGTGTCCACCAAATACGAAAGCTTTGTGAGTTTGCCCGTCACAAATAGGCAACGGGAAGGTCCACATTGAGGGTTGGTCGCCTCAACCCTCCACCCTTTTAGTTTAAAAATGATTTCGAGGTAACCTTAACGTCTTCCTTGTATGTGCAAGGTGTGACACATTACGCTGCTGCTTCCCCAAAACATCTGTGCTACCAACATATGTTTTTTTTAATCGGTACGTTATTCTATTCCCTCTCCTTCGTGATTTGCTTCTATCTCTAGGCCTACCGCCCGCGAATTCTCTGAAAGAGCGTTTGAGCTCACCTATCTCTTTCATTGTTTGCTTAAACTGACTCTGCATATGTTGTAATTCCCTAGGCCCTGCTTGGTTCTTACACTGAACCACACTAACTTGAGAGTTTTGAGTTACTTCCCATACTTTGTCTGCGAGCTCTAGCTTCTTCTCGAAACTTGGATCTGTAGACACTGTGAGTGGAATGGCTACTGTGGAAGGTAACTTGCGTTCACACAAGGACCGCACCAGTGCGAGGCTAACGAAGACATGTCACCTGCTAATGACTGCATATGTCGGTACTGGTCCGAAGGCTTTCTGTCCAATAAATCTTCAGCTGATAATAAAGCCTCTAACCGCCTTTGCTCTGATAATGAATGTCTTTTAATAAACAGCTGCTTGAGATGCTCATATTTTCCCGATTCTGGCGGATCACTAAGTGCATCTATGACGTTATTAATGGCCTCTACCGGCAACGATGCTAATATGTATGAATATTTGGACGAATCCCGCGTTATCTTCTTTATACTAAACTGGGCTTCAACGGCCAGGAACCATGCCGCCGGTGCCTTATCCCAAAATGTGGGTAATTTGACACTCTGAATAACTAAACTCTCATTCGATCTAACATCTCCACCATGATCATCATCACTAATTTTTTTTTTATCTTCTTCACTCATTATAGTAAATATGTATATATAAACCTAAATGTGTATCGGATATATGCTGAAACTGAACAGCAGAATTCTGTTCTCTCCTAAATGTCAAAACAATTCGTCGAATAAATAAATATTGAAATTTGAAAGATTATTAAATATTAAAATTCCAATAAGGTTTCACTATCTGGTCGACGCTTAGTAAATATTACATGTATATAATACGACGAAAGAAGGAGCTTATCCTCAAAATAATGATATAATGTAATCGTATAAATGTATAAATAAAAATATATATATATATTCCAAACAAAATAAGGAGAAATTTGATTTCACGCTACCTTTCACATAATGCGGGCTTATTCTCTTGTTTTCCTTATGTATGTTCCATTTTCTTTCTCATCTTTTCTTTTCTTTTTTCACCAATTTGTACTTGGACTTATATCTCTCGCTCACTTGCCTTTCGTTACGCTGTCACAATATTGCGAATCTAAAACACGTAAAGGAATATGAATGTTTGCAATTGAATTACTAAAAAAAAAAGCAATAATAATGAAAATTTTCACAACTCTGAAATTTGTTAAAAACAAAATGAAACACAAGTCTAATTTCTATTGAGATATTAAAAAAAATATCGAAACTACGTGTGTCACTTTCTATGTGGATTACAAGTCGTTAACCGTAATTTTAAAGGAACAAAATTACATATTTGTGAAGCACACCTTAATCTACTTACATAACTCTTTCAAATATCTAAATCTGAAATGCGTACGATTACCAACTGCTCATCGCCGTAAGAATGACATTGAAAAAAAAAATGTGTATTTCTACGATAAAATAATACTTCCCAACAATTGCTTCGAGGTTATATTGTGCCACTGTAGCTACGGTGGTGATTGTTTTACAGTTCTGTCGCTAGGAATCCGCTGCTGACACTACAGGGGCTGCTGCAGATTTGTTCTGTGATGTTGGACGTATGGTATGATGAAATGAAAGTTCTTGCTTTCTTCCCTTCGACAATGAAATTATAGCTGCTCGCAGAGCTTCCAGGAATTGCTTGTCAGTGGCGCTTGAAATGAAGAGTCGAGGCATGTGTATACCAAAATTCTATCGAAGAATATAGAGACTTGCTTGGCCGGGCTGATGATACGTGTGTCAGTGAAGAAATTTATTTCTTTTGTAATGCGAAAGGGTATCTGTGTCGATTAGTATAATCGTCGGGATGCTTGAAAAGAATATGTATCCTGCTTCCTGACTCTCGGGGTCACCAATTCGTTGCCTCTCAAGGTGGAAAGTGTAAATCTCCGTTCTTTGCGACAACTATTAGGAGCCACGATGATGTGCGAGGAATATCAAGTAAAACTCTGCCGTTCTATTTAACTACTGCAGAACACCTTTTATTTGGGTCTTTATATCCTTATTCCATTAAAATAATTACTCTAAAACAGATTTTATACACTTCAAACTTATATTTTCTATTTTAATCTCGTTGATGCTTTTGATTTTAATTAATATACAATATGGGGAACTTGTCCCGTCAGCCGCCATAAAACAAGTGAACGAGACAATGGCCGCTTCTTCTATCTGCCAAACCACACATTCTTACTTACACGGTGCTTCTCTTCTTCCGTCGCTAAAGGGTGCGTTTATTACTTCTTTACTGACGGTATTTGTTTTGACATTTAGATGACGCTTTCTATGCTTATGCTAAGCTCGCAACAAAACTGTTATAGGAAGTTCCCGTCAAAATGCCAAAAGACCTTCCACGAAACCCAGTTTCTAATAATCTCAAGAGCAGACTTTTCTCGTCATCACCACTAATGCACTCACTTACTTGATCACAACACTTTATAAATATTTTAGTATCTCTTTCCACATTTGGACCGTCGCCCCTAGATAAGGGAATATTTTAGTTTACAAGTTGGTTAATGTTATTATAATCTAAAGACATTTTTTCTGTATTTTCATTTATTGAAATAAAAACTAAATTTTCTACCTTACTATTATCTCCCACGGGTTTTGTGCGTCGTCTAAATACTCTTCCTGAGCGTAGAGTTCCGGGCTGGATCGTGTTTTGTTTTGCTGGACCGGGTTGCTCCTGAGGTTGGTTGATTTGGTCCGAATATTCCTCGTTGCTTTGATGGATTTCTTGAAATTCTGGCGAAGTTTGTTGTCTTGAAATTGTAGCCACTCTTTCGCTGTCGTTGCTACTGCTCGTCCAACTAGGGCTGGTATTTTCAAAACTGAAAGATGTAATGAATTTTTCGAATTTTCCTGCTGGCGTAGAAGTTTGCTCTTCTGACGTATGTATATTATGATTGAGTCTAGCGCTTGCTCGCCTAGATTAGAGGCACCTACAGTTGATAGACTCTGTTTTGGTTAAGCAACAATTATAATTATAATAATAATATAATTATTATATTATTATCATATAATAATCAAAAAATTTTTTTCCTGCGCCAAAATGTTGAATATATTATATATATACACTTTTTCTCTTTCACTATATATTTTTTATTATATTTATATCCAGGTCAGGCCCGTTCCTGGCGGGGGTGCAAAAGGTGCCCTTGCACGTGGTCGGCGAAGTCGAAGGGCGGCCGCCTACCAACTATTATTTAAGAAAATTAAAATTAAAAAAAATTTTGATATTAATTTTGAGTACTAAACTGAAAAAAAAACTTTGTAGAATTAAGTAGATGCAAACAAAACGTTATTTTGTTTTACCAGAAATACTGTGAAGATCCAAGTACATAAAAATTTAATGATTTTAATGTATTAAAAATTACTGAATGACTGAATGAAAGAATGTGTGTATGTACGACATTGCTTTAGAAATTTCTAATTGATATTCAAGGGAATTTTTAACTCTTATTTTTATTTGTTCAAAGTAATAACTAATTAACGCAATAAAAGAGTATGTGTATGTAAAATTGTAAGTACATGTTTTGATTTTGCTGCTCTTATAGAAAACACATGAATACTTTAAATGTGTTTTTTCCAATTAACTTATGTTTTTTTCTTTTAAAATCCATGACAAAATTTTGCCATTAAAAATTTGTAAGTATGCCATGACTTTTTCATTCATTCGGCTACGGTCAGGAGGATAGTCGATTGTAGTCGTTTCAAATCATTTGACAGAACTACAGTGAACGCACTCAATTTGTTATTATTATATTAACATATTATATTTATAGTGAATTAGAATTAATTACAAGTGGTCATAGTTGGGTACCTAATACATTTTTGTTAATAGTTGCTTACTAAATATTATTATAAGTGTTTATAAGTTTATGCTACAAATAAAGAATAATTAATAAAGGTAAGCTTTACTATTTATAAATCTTATTATGAATAAGAAATTAACACACCTTCTTAGATGTCAGAAAGAAAAACAAAAAGGCAATCTGGTGCTTACTATCGAAAAAAGAAAGACCAAAAACTAAAAGAAATAGAGAAACTAAGTGGGTCGTTAACGCAGTTTTTGCAACTCTCAATAAGTACATCAGGAAGATCTACATCGGAAGTTTATACTGAAGAGCCTGGTACATTTCTGGATGTGCTAGATTCGTCTTTAAGCCCTACAGAAAAGCCAGAATGTCCTCGAGATGACTCATCAACATCAGAGTCAGAAGAAGAGTTTTCTTATGAAGCTGAAGTAGTAAGCTCGTCTTTAGTGCTGGCAGATCCTGGAACATGGCCTGAATCAGTAAGCACACAACTTTTAGAAATTTTAGTGAAGAAAGCACGAGTGCAACTTCGTGATAATGTTCATTTCCCACCAGATGAGACAAACAGAAGATTGTCTACAAAATATTTTTTTAGTAACTTAGAAAATGGTGAAACAGTTTCCAGAAACTGGATAGTTTACTCATCAAAATTGAATAATTTATTTTGTTTTTGCTGCAAATTATTCGGCAAATATATTATTAAGCTGACCAGTGGTGGATATTCGGATTGGCAACATGCAACAACGTATTTTGTTCAACATGAAAATAGTGCACAACATATAGAATGTTCAAAAAAGTGGTGTGAATTAAAAATGCGAATGCAAAAGAACTGTACAACAGATAAAGAGCTTCAAACATACTATGGAGACAAAACGATGGCGTCGTATTATTGAAAGAATGATAGCTATTATTCAATTTTTATCTGGTCAGTGTTTAGCATTCCGCGGCACATCGTCAGTTAGAACTTTACCATCCAAACAATGGAAACTTCATGAAAGCTGTAGAAATGTTAGCTAAATTTGATCCGATAATAACAGAGCATGTAAAAAATGTACGAACTTCAAAACAAAAAAAAAAGTCATATGCCTCATTATTTAGGAATCCATTTTCAAAACGAAATCATTGAATTATTAGCAGCAGCTGTAACAAAGAAAATAACAACTATTATAAAAAATTCAAAATATTTTTCTATTATTCTTGATTGTACCACAGATTTAGGCCACGTTGAACAAATCACGTTTGTTGTTCGGTGCGTGAATTTGAGACAAAATAAAGCAACAATCGAAAAATATTTTCTTGGTTTTTCTCCAATAGTTTATACAACTGGTGAAGGTTTGTTTAAAGAATTTTAAACATTAATCCTAGAGCAACATTTGTACCATGTGCAGCACACAATCTGAATGATGCTGTTAATATTAATAATGAAACCGTTGGATTTTTCGCTATTGTTCAGGAATTATTTAATTTTTTTCTGCCTGTCCATATAGATGGAATATGTTAAAAATTAAAATTAAAAATTTAACTTTAAAACCTTTAAGTGGTACTAGATGGTCAAGTGGTATTGACGCTATAAGACCCTTGCAGCAAAATATTAAAGAAATTTCTGAAAGTTTAATCAATTTAAGAGATGACCAAAGCAGAGATATAAGCACAAGGAATATGGCAAATTCGTTATCTGAGAAATTAAAGTCATTTAAATTTTTATGTTCATTAATTCTCTGGCAAGATATACTTTCAAAAATTTATGTAATTAGCAAAATGCTACAAAATTCTAACATTGACATTAATGAATGTAGTAAAGCGTTGGGTAATTTAAAAAGATTTTTAAATGCGAAAAGAAACGATTCCACAGACCCGCATAAGAAAAAGACCTCGTCAATTTTTACATGAATCAAGTGACGTGTTTGTACAAGATCCTAAACAAAACTTTGAATTAATTTTTATTTTCGCATTATAGATAGAGCGAATAATTCTGTAGAGGAAAGATTTACGTTGTTAGATCAATGTAATAATACCTATCGTTTTTTGTATTCCTTCCATTCAATAGATTTAGATACTTTAAAAAATGTTGCTTGGATTTGGAAGTTTTTCTACAAATAAATATTAAGGATTCCATAGAAAAGACCTCAATGGATATGAACTATTTAACGAAATATTAAGTTTTAGGGAAATATTTCCTACTGTAGCAAAGCCTGTAATGACTTTGAATTACATCATACAAAATGATTTAATATCATCATTTCCTAATTTTTGTATAGCGCTAAGAATTTTTTTAACACTTCCTGCAACTGTAGCATCTGGAGAAAGAAGTTTTTCAAAATTAAAATTGATAAAAACCTGCCTTGTTATCGATAGAAAAAGATATCTGTGAGAATTTAAACTTATCTCTTAAGTTTTAAGAAAAGCAAGAAGAGTAAAATTGTGAAATCTGTATTTGTTTGTTAGTTACACTTACTTTGTTTTTTATGAAACTAATAGGTAATTTATTTTATGTTTATTGAAATGAAATATTAAATCATTTTTGTTCATTTTTTTGTTTTTTTTTAGGAACTAATAATTAATTTTATGTTTATTGAAATGAAATATTAAATCATTTTTGTTGAATTATAAATTTTAGTTTTATTTAAAAAAAAAACCAAAATAAACAAAAATTCTTTAAATTGCGCAACAACAACGGCAGGCAAAACACATAGCAACCACAGCTAGGTGTGATTAAGATTGAAGTGGCAGGATTCTTTAGACGGCAGGACCTTCAGACTAAAATAAACTTTCTTTACATTGTGTATGGGTTTAGTATGGGCCAACCTGAACCAGACTTAGGATTGTGTGTAAAATTCTATTTAGTAATACTTTATGTAATTTATTTCACTTAGCTTAACAAATTATTTATTGTTCATGGACTCATAGTTGAAGGTAGTGTTAATGGTTGTATGTATGTTTAGTGTGGAATAGTGATATGTTAATTTATTGGATTATGGATTATGAATTATGGATTATGAATTATGGAATGGGAGTGGATTATGAATTATGGAATTGGAGTTGTGTATTGATTATTTTTCGCATAAATGCTATAAGTGCAGAAGGCTAAAGCACATACTATACTCCATCGAAATACACATGATGTTATGAACTTTCTTTACATTGTGTATTACTACACTCTGTAGAGTAGGTGCAGGGGTTTTAATGACATGCTATATTATTGTTTAGATAATAATGCTATATTATTGTTTAGATAATATATATGATAATGATGTGATGGAATGGTGCACAACCTTCCATTCCTCCATTATGTTGTGTATGGGTTTAGCATGGGCCAACCTGAACCAGACTTAGATTGTGTGTAATATTCTATTTAGTAATACTTTATGTAATTTATTTCACTTAGCTTAACAAATTATTTATTGTTCATGGACTCATAGTTGAAGATAGTGTTAATGGTTAATCTTTTATGAAAGTTTGTATGTATGCTTAGTGTGGAATAGTGATATGTTAATGTACTGGATTATGGATTATGAATTATGGAATGGGAGTGGATTATGAAGATTATTTTTCGCATAAATGCTATAAGTGCAGGAGGCTAAAGCACATACTATACTCCATCGAAATACACATGATGTTATGGTGTGAGCCTATAAGCATATGCTATACTTCACTGAAATACATATGATGTTGGTGTGAGCCTATAGGTGCACAAATCCTATTACTAAAAAAAATTTCTTCACTTAGTTTGATTACGTTTTCATATTCTATATTCAATTTGATAAGGGTTAAATTTTACATGAAAATTATCACTCCATCGTGTGATTCGCATATCAGCGAATTCTAATTAACAAATTTAATTGATAGGGGCGGCAATATTGTTTTGCACCTGACCTGCCAGCAACTCAAGAACGGCACTGATCCAGGTGCACAGAAGAACACAAAACTAACAACGGCAAGAATAAATCTATTTTTCTACATGCAATTTTTAATTATTAAAACTTGGTCACAACCGCATAAGTCCGCTTCTTACTTTCGACTTTTTTCATCCGTGCCCCAAAATAGCTTTTTTATATTTTTTCCCAACATGTCGCCACAGTCTAGCTTAACCGCGAGCTTAGGCTTCGTATTACCGGCAAACTTATTTGAGGTGTGAAATTAGAGACTTGTTTCGCATTTCAAGATATTTGAAGCCTTGTCTGGACGAAAGATAATTTTTGACCAAAGTGTGGGAACATGAATTTAGCATTTTTTCAGCTATTTTGGGCAACCTAACAAAGCCGTTATTCAGTTAGAATCTTTTAAAAGAAATCATCAAGACAAGGAATGCAGTACGAAAGAAATTTAAAGCTCTAAAGACGGGAAGGATTGAAGCAGAAGCTCAACTTGAAGAAACTTTTAAGCCAATCACCAAACTCTTAAAAGAGTTTGTTACAAGAGTCAAAAACGAACCACCAGTCAAATTGGAGCCAAAAGATGAAAAAGAAGAAGAAGAAGAAGATAACGAAATTTTGGAACCTTTTACCACTCTAAAACGAAAATATGGAGATTATTCTTTAACATCTGAAGAAGAATTCGCAACACCCAAACATTCAAGAATATTGATAGGAAGGTCTCCTGTCACCTCTCCGGATACGTCTGGATACATAGTTTCAAGCTATTTAAAGCTATTCACTGATAATAGCCCTAAGATTGACCCAACCTATGGAGTTTACTTTGATGACAACACATGGAGAATTGGTAATTCAACGTTTGATGTTGATGATGTAGGAAATATTGTTATCAAGGGGAAGAACTATAAAACAACTTTGGGGTTATGTGACCTACTATTTATGAAAGATTCTGTAAAAAATCTATGTACTAAAGAGGATTTAACTAATTATGGATCTATTTTTAGAAATACCAATGCATATAAACGTGACTATGCCGAAGATGGCCCACCAAGTATAAGGGATCGTGACATATTATTCCTAGCGAGAGGTTAAAATACCGACTTTATATCGCAATTATAATCGCATCGATATTAGTGGTATGTTGGCGGAGTGCACCACTCTTCCGTGGAATGCAATTTATGATTCCAATGAAGTGGATGACCAACATGCAATATCTGTATGATAAATACGCTCTCTTTGCTCACGGCGTAGTTTTCCAAATAGAATTCCATGGTATGCGGAAGAAATTCAGATACTTATAGCAGAGCGTGAGTTTCTTTATCAGAAGTCAGCTTGCCAAGCGACAGTATAAACAAATTAGAAATTTAGTAACTCGTAAAGTACGGTCTGCAAAGCGTTATTATTTGGGTCACAAGCTTGTTCCTAGTCTCACTTCAAGAAAATGTTGGTCTAATTTGAAAAGCTTGGGCATTCATGGTAAACATGCCATAACCTGTGATTTTGATCCAAATGATCTAAATGAGCATTTCACTTAGTCTTCAGCAGTGGTATTCCCAACTGCATCCGACTTTTTGCATGCAACTCCTTAATCACCATTAGGCGACGGTTTCAGCTTCCCCTACGTAGATTCGCTAGAGGTTTGTAATGCCATTAATTCGATGAGTTCGAACGCTAGCGGGCCAGATAACATCCCTTCGCTTTTCGTGAAATTACTTTTGCCTGCTATATTACCTGCTATCAAGCACATCTTTAACACTGCTTTAACTATGTCAAAGTTTCCAGCAAAGTGCAAACGGGCAGTTGTTTTAGTCATTGCTAAAAATACTTCCCCAAGTAACATGTCTGACTTCAGACCTATCAGCCTAATCTGTTTTCTTGCGAAAGCTCTGGAGAAGCTCAAATCAATTCAGATGTTTGAGTATCTTGAGCAACGTTCGTTATTATCTGCTTGTCAATCAGGCTTTCGTCACAATCACAGCTGCGAGATAGTTTTACTGAAAGTTACCACCGGTATTTGTGAAGCGCTTGATAGGGATTATATTGGAATTGTGGTGCTATTGGACTTTTGTAAAGCTGTTGACAGTGTCAATCACTGTAAATTACTCCAAAAATTAGCTTCGAATTTGAATTTCGCCTCATCAATTTTTAACAGCTTTCTGTGTAGACGAAAATAAAATAATTGCGAATAATTGTGAAAATAAATAATTGCTTTTCTAATGCAATAAATTTGACATGTGCAATCCCCCAAGGCTCTACTCCAGGACCGCTGCTATTCAGCCTTTATATTAATGACTTACCGGATGTTATACGTCATGCTAATATCATCCGCATGTGCAGATCTTGATGAGCTGTCCTAATTGCTTGTCGGAGGATTGCATTGTCAAGGTCAATAGTGATCTTGAGCGGATAGTTGAGTGGTCAGCATTAATCGACCTTCCATTGAACGGTAAAAAGTGTAATTATATTCTAGTACACCGAAGCGGTTTGGATTCTTCGAATTTTTCTCCTATTGATCTTGGAAATATCACGCTACCCAACTTAGAGCGTATAAAGAACCTTGGTATAATACTAAACTCTCGGATGAGGTGCTGTGATTATGTAAACTGCGTGTTGGGAAAAGTGTATGGCAGACTTCGCCGCCTTTGGCTCTCAGCACATTCAGTTTCTGTAAGTGTTAAAATTAAAATCATCAGAACACTTTTAATACTTTCTTCACCATCCTCCTCCTGTGAAAGCACTGCACCAATACCTACATTACTAGCATCCGTGTCCAATATAAAAGTTTTTCACAGCTTTGGATAGTGAAACACTGGAGTTCCGCAGAGGTGTTGCTTTAAATTTGCAAAACTCTCGTTAAATTTATGTGACCATATGAACGGTTGATGTATGCTCCTTGCTATATCTGCAAAATCTTTTACGAATCTCCTATAGTAGGTAGCTAGACCAAGAAAACTCCTAAATTGATGGTTGTCCTTTGGAACTGCCCAATTTTTGACAGCTGCTATCTTCTCTGGATCAGTTCTTACTCCTTGTGATGAAACTATGTGCCCCAAGTATTTTACTTCATTTTTGAATAGCGCGCATTTAGTCGTACTGAGTTTCAATTTCGCATCTCTGTCTTTGAAGTAGATACGTCCCGTAAGTCGTTTTATGTTCCTCGAATGTCCTTCCGATTACTATTACGTCATCTAAGTAGACAAGACATGTTTTCCAGGGTAATCCACGTAAATCACATTCCATAAGTCGTTCGAATGTGGTTGGAGCATTACACAATCCAAATGGCATAACTTTAAATAGCCATAAGCCACTTCTAACTGAGAATGCTGTTTTATCTCGGTCCTCGGGATGTAAATCCACTTGCTAGTAACCAGTCTTCAAATCCTATGTAGAAAACCATTGCGCTCCGGAAAGGGTTTCCAATGTGTCATCAATCCTTGGTAACGGATAATTATCCTTTCGCGTCAAGTTATTTAGGGCGATAGTCTACACAGAATCGCAATTAGCCATCTTTTTTCTTGACC
The DNA here is from genome assembly GCA_963930735.1 of Dioctria linearis. NCBI lineage: Eukaryota > Metazoa > Arthropoda > Insecta > Diptera > Asilidae > Dioctria > Dioctria linearis. The sequence continues at coordinate 123,382,170 of OZ005742.1, read as the reverse complement.
AAAATAACTGGCGATGTCCAAGGGCTGGTAGATTCCTCAATTATGCCTTGTTCCTTCATGAAATTTATCATGTCTGGATGTTTGGCTAATGGTAGTCTTCGTGGTTTTTGCCGAATGGGCCTAGAATCTCCTGTAGTGATCCGATGCAGGACAAAATTTGTTTATCCAAAATCACCATTCATTGCTAATAATTCAGAAAATTTATCGATCACCTCTTTGGCATCGTTGTATTGCTTTTCATTTAAGGCACTAGATGAAAGAAGTTTCTGAACCTGTTGAGCCGTAGCTGGTATAGATATTGCCTCCTTAATATTACTACCATTATCCAAATTAACAATCTGATAAACGGGTTCGCAATGTCCAATTACAGCACCTTCTTTTAGTTGTACCTCATGTTCGGGTGTGTTGAGCAGTCTGACTGGAATTAATGTTCCGCCTCCTGCGTTCACTAAAGTTTTACCAACGATGGTGCTCGATGTCACTTTTGTAGGGTTAGGCTCCACCAGATAGAATAGGCAGGTCCCGATGTCATCAGTAGACTTTGTCCATACTAGCGTCTCGGAGCATGCACAGAGAGTAATATTTTCACAGACAATCTTCCTTATTTTCGAAGGAAAATCTGTTCCTATTCCTTGTCTCATAGGAATTTCTATGTTGCCATCTTCGACATCCAGGTTTATTTTATACTGATGTATTTTAAGTTCTCGGGTGTAGCAGTCAGTGATTAATGAAACATTTAATTAATCGTGTTATAAACCTTTATAGGCTTAACGTTTCGGCAAATATCGTTGCCGTCCTCAGAAGCACTTTCACTTATATATACAAGTACATTTGCTTATCTATTATAATAAAATTTGCTGAATCTATGTTTTTACTTACGAGCTATTCTAAGTTTTTGATCCCATCGAACATTGAATTTAGTTAAACACAAATATAAATATAACTATAACACTTGTAATAAATTAACATAAACATTAAGCGGAGTGAATTGTCCTAGTCATGTTTTTAAAATCTACTGGTTTTTGAATATGTGATCCCCAAGAGAGTCATAATGGCAAATTTTAATTTTTCTCACATATCTAATTTCAAGACTGTTGGGGATTCTCTAAGAGACTGCAGTAAATGGTGTGTATACTGTCTGTGTCTGTTCGTCTATTCATTGTATTTTTCGTGCTTTGAATGTGTAATGCCTCAAGAGTAAGACTTTACTATAATTACATTCAGCGCATAAAATTTTGATATTATTATAATCGGGTTGATTGTCATTGGACAAGCAGTGGTTTGACAAAGTTGTCTTTCCTTGTTCATGTTTTGGTAATGAGGATGAGTAGACTTGAAATGTAGTAACCTACCCGACGATGTGGGTTTTTGATACCAATCAGTGATGAGCTCTTTGCTTCTTCATATAATTTTAACGTGCAGGAAAGGCAAGCAACCATTCACTTCCCTTTCTACTGTGAACTGTAATTTGAGATGGAAAATACTTAGTTCATTCAGAACATTATTAATGTTATCATGTGGTACAATTCAAATCATCAACATATTTTATCAATAATCTGGGCTTTCTCTCAACTTTGTTTAAAGTATTATTAAGTAGTCCCCCAAAACTATATCTGCTAAAATCGGTGATAGTGGGCTTCCCATGGGTAAACCAGAAATCTGGTTGTAAATATCTTTATTGAAAACGAAATAGTTGGCTTCTACATTGCAAAATTCCAACATTTCAAGGAAATTTCTCTTCGTTAAATTGGTGAATGGCTCAACAACATTCCATTTTTCTTTTATTATTTCCAAGCAAAGTCTCGGTGGAATGCTAGTAAACAAAGATACAACGTCAAACGATACAATAGATTCGTTAGGCTCAATTTGAGTCTTAGAAATAATTTCCTTGAAATCCATAGAATTTCCAACATTGTACCTTGAGTGTGAAGTTAAATTCTTTAAAATGTCTGCAAGATATTTCGATAGATTGTATGCTGGGCTGTTGATTGAAGACACAATTTGTCTGATGGGACAATTTTGCTTAAGTATCTTTGGGAGTCCATGTAATCTTGGAGGTGTTATAATTCCACAGGGATGGATTTTCAATGCACAACACAGTTCAACTTTCAACTCTGTTTATTTAGGCCAGTTTAACAATTGTTCTTGGCACAGTTATTTTTCTATAAACTTCTTATAATCACTTACATTTTTCATTTTTTACTTTCTAACACTTGTATCTGGCACAGTTATTTTTCTATAAACTTCTTATAATCACTTACATTTTTCATTTTTTACTTTCTAACACTTGTATCTGCCACAGCATTCCCCTTTTTTTTTGTCTAGTTATAATCTTATTCGTTTTCTGTTTTCCTTTTACCGTAAACTGGACCGACCCGCCGAATCTACTTTTACTTAAAACTCAACTCCCGAACCGCCGTTATTCAAGTTTAAAATCCAACTGCACTCTTGATCACTTTCGTCGCGATCAAGAGCCCTCGTTCAGGGTAGAAAATGCATAGTTGCATTTTCACCCTGGGAAAATTTTCATTTATTCTGGACTTGATTAAACAAGTCCAGAATATTTTTTCGTTGGACGGAGGCTTGAAATTTGATGCTTTGATAAACATCAGCCACTGCCACGACGATTAGAGTTGCAGCGCGCGTATACATACAATGTATTTTCGCGGCGCGCTCTTCTTATCGCGAAAGCTTTTTTGTGATATGAATGTACGTTCGTACATACATATTGCAATTTTCACGACAAATCGTACTGAAGGTACGATTTGTCTTTTGCTTTATTTTTTTAAAGTAAATATTTCAAAATTTGCCATGGGAATAATTTTATTTTAATTTATGGAATGTGAAGAAAATTGCTGACGCAATTTCCTTCACTGTTTAAATAGATAAGCTAACCATGTTTTAGGCATGGTTAGCTTATATGAAAATTTTATGCATGAAATATTTTAATATTTTTTAAATTTTGCTAATTTATAATTAGATATTTATTTTAGGCTTTTTAGGTACACAACAATCCTTCCCCCTTAGAAAAAGAGAATTATTCTTTGAAGAGGAATAATTCTCAGGGGAAGTTATTGTGGGTGCTATTTTGGCGGCTCGGATATCGGTCGGTTCGTCGGTTTTCGGTAGAGTTTACAAAATTTTGTTTGTTCTTTTATTTTCAAATTTTTTACTTTTGTTTTTGGTTTAATATATACCCTTATTTATTTATTCTTTTATTTTTTGCTAATAATTTAATTTTTATTTTCTAATTATTTGTTTGGGTAGGAGCCTGGTGAAACTTATTCTGTTCGTAAAGTTTTCTTTTTTTTTCTTATTAACTATGTATTATTTTAAATTACATTTTACTATTTCTTTGTTTATATACTACCCCCTTTTTTTGTTGTTGTATTTTATTTATATATATACATATATAGTTTGATATTTATTATTTATTTATGTCTACTTTTAAGGTAGTTTTTCTTTAATTTTATATTTAACTCTTTTTACATGTTAAGTAATTCTAGTTTTCAGGCTTGTACAATTTTTTTTTTTTTTTTTTTTTTTTTTTTTTTTTTTTTTTTTTTTTTTTTAATTACAATTTTTCTACGTACTTAATGTACATGTTTTACCAGGCCTACCGTTTATATCCTTAATTAGATTGATTAATTGTCCATATTGACAGTGTCCGTATTCCGTTTTTTAAAGAATTTGGACTGATTTTGTTTTGGAGAGGCTTCTGGCTTGCCTTAAACTGGGTTGGGGTGCAGGAGTTCGCTCTTCTAAAGGAATTCCCTCTGATAAAACTTCGGGGTTACCTTGTGGTTGATTTCTCTGTTGTCTCATCTTGATGACAACAGGGTTAAGATATTTTACTGCCACAGCGATCATTATGGCCAGAACTAGTAGGCTCGTAAATGATAGAGAAGTTGTGGACAGGATATGGGATTGTCTGCTTGATACCTTGTTACTATACTGGTCTAATGTGTGCTGGATATCTTACAGCGAATGTGTCCCAGTATAGATTGATTTATTGATTTCGTCCCCTGTTATGATTTCGGTTTGTACACTTTGGTTTTGAGACTTGGGTAAAATTTCGGCTAGATTCAGGTTGAGTAATGAATGATTCAGCTCAGGAAATTGTTTAGGCTGAGTAATTTTGAGAGGGTGTTTATTTTCACCTTCGTACCTTAGCACCTTTTCCCCTATTTGCACCTGACATGGTTACGGTATCTCTAGTATCCCCTGCCCCTCTAATTTTGAGATGGCAAAGTGATATCGACATGTTATATGTAGTACCGTGGAGGTAATAAACGAAAATAGCCACGCATTGGGCTTGTTTAACTTTATCAACATATCTTTTTGGGGAACTTGTACTCTAGACCTACACTTGGGCACTTCATTTAAAGGATTGTACAACACTTTCACTATACATTCATCTGAGGTTGTTGCCTTAATTATGGGGGTATTTAGTCGACCTATATATGTATTTTCCTCCAGGCTATGAGTGACTTTCTTGAAGCTTTTCATATCCTCGCCTTTTAATAAGAGGAATTCCTGTGTGTGAGCGCTGTTTGCCACACAAGAGTATCCAGGGTCAGGGATTATGGAATAATTTGCTGGTTGTGGTACTGGGAAGCATCGGACTTACCGTAGCCTCATTTTGGGGGAATCAAAAATTGGGAGAGTTATTCTCACCACCAATTTGTTCTGCATAAGGCGTGACTGGGCTCCTGCTGATTGGTACAGAATCGATAGACAATTTTGGTCGTTTAGACATTTCGAAGTTGATTTTCGATATACATCCAGCAGATTTTTGGGAGACACGAGGAGTGGGTGAATATGGTTGCCTTTAGTGGCTATTATAATGTCAAGGAGGGCTTGTTGACGGTATTCGACTTCGATGATTTGAAGCAATAAGCTCGATATGATCTCTTGCCTCAGCTGCCTTCTGGTTAGGTCCTCGGTCACAGTATGCAGATCGTTAATCTGGTGTGCTATGTTTTGCTGACGATCCATTAACATAGCCAATGGTTTTTCAATCTGTTCTAAGGTAGTTTTAACAACACTTATTTGTTGTTTCTCTAGCTCAGCTAGGGCTTGTGTGTTCGATTCAATTTCATCTAAGCGGCTGTATATCTCCTTCTCGTTGTTACTATCCATAGTACCAAATAAATAGTGCATAGCATTGCCTATTCCGTCGAATAGTGATCTGGCCTTACGCCTTCCTGGAACTAATTTCTTAACGGTTCTCGCAGAGTTTATGCACTAGATATTCTGCATGTTCCGTTAGTTTTATCTGCGTGTCTAACTCATCCAAGTCTATCTCCGTGAGAACATTCCAAGTGTTATGATACACCATGAGGCTTCCTAGATCCTCGAAAAATATGCCCGAGCTATTTAGCTTGGTTATAGCATAGGGTTTGTCGGCGATTTATCCTGTCGCGTACTAGATGAGGATGGCAATTGCAATAATTTGTAGCGCCATTTCTGTGGACAATTCGGAGGATGAAAATAATCCTTTAAGTATGACTTTACATATTTCGTGCCGTTATTAGACCAGGCAGTGGAGTGGCTCCACCGCAAGTGTTCCTGAGAGCCGTTAAAATGGGATTAATTTGAAACAAACAGAGTAGGAATTTGAGTCAACTTGGTTCTGTGACAACATGTTTATTTCATTCGAAGTATGGTTTTAGACGGTTGATATGTACCGTTACAATACGCTTACCAATTTTTATTGTGGTGTTCACTCCACTTGGTATAGCAGTTACCTGATAAGGTCCTACCAAAATTTGGGAAAGCTTATGTTTCCTGCTTTCGTTTTTAATGAGGACCTTATCTCCTATGTGAAAAGTTAGGGGTCGTACTGTCTTATCATAGTACCCCTTTGAGCATTGTTTACTGGCTAATAAATTCTTTCTTGCCGTGGCGTATGATTTTTGGAGCTTATACTTTAGTATATGATAATAGCTCTCGTGATTGTAAACTGGTTCGGGATCCCGTTTTAAATTTGATGGGACATCCGCTGTGAAGCCGTAAATGCAGTCCATTGGGGTAAGTTTAGTACCCTCGTGTACACTATTATTATACACGAAAGCAGCGGTTCGTAGGAATTGGTCGAATGTTTTGGGATTTTCATCTACGATTGTTCGCAGGTATTCAATCAGCGGTCTGTGGGCACGCTCTAGTGCTCCGTTAGACTGTGGGTGGTATGCCGAAGTCTGTAGCTTCTTTACCTTTAGAAGCTTACATACTCTTTTGAATAATTCACTCAGGAAATTTGTTCCCTGATCGGTGGGTATTCTTTTGGGTATGCGATAGCGCGTAACGATTTCATCAAAGAAAACTTGCGCTACTGTGACGGCTTCTGCATTAGGTATTGCATACCAGTCGACAAATTTTGTTAAATTATCTTGGAAGGTCAAGATATATTTGTTACCTGACGTGGTCTCTTCTAATAGACCTACAATATCGAGGTAAACTTTGTCGAACGGTTGTTCTGCGATGTCCGTGATAACCATTGGCATTTTATATTGTGGAGAAGCTTTCATCGTCTGGCACTTTGGGCATTTTTTTATGTATTTCTTGATGTCGCTAAGCATGTGTCTCCACCAGTACTTGCGTCTTATGCGTTTGTAAGTTTTCATGACACCTTGATGGCCACCAAATGGAGAATCGTGATAATCTTTTAAGATTGTTCGGATTTCCGTAGGGCTCGTGATAACTTCGGGTGTCTTGCCAGTACTTACTTTTTGCTCCAGTGATGCTGGGTTTAGTTTTTCCGCCTCCGTGTGTTGAATTTCGTTTTGGTCCGCTTTCGTGTACTCTTCTGTCTCCACACTGGAGCTACTTAATGTCTCTTGAGCCTTTTGCTTCTGAGCTCGAGTCACGACGAAACAATGAGCGGATTTCTTTTTCTTTTTATTATTTATGGAATCGTCTTCCTCCACATCTGAGTCCATCGTGTGGTGGACTAGGGCTTCTACCGTTAGGGTATTACCTAAAATGTCTTCCTTTAATGCTTGAGGGATGCGACTTAGTGCATCTGCATTAGTGTTATACTTCCCTGGTTTATATTCGATGTTGTAATCGAATTCAGATAATTTGTGGTGAAATCTCACCAAACGGGAAGTAGGGTCTTTCACATTGAAGACACCTTTGAGAGGTTTATGGTCAGTATAGACCGTGAATTTCCGGCCTTGAAGTTAGCACCTGAAATTCTTGGTAGCCCAGACAATAGCCAATAACTCTTTCTCTATAGTAGAGTAATTTCTTTCGGCTTTGTTTAATGTGCAGCTTGCATAGGCAATGGGCTGGTCCTTTCCGACTTCTCCTTGAGAAAGAACAGCTCCTAGAGCCTCGTTACTTGCGTCTGTAGTGAGATTAAAAGATTTCGAAAAATCGGGGTAAATTAAAAGTGGTGGAGAAATTAAAGCGTTTTTTATGCTTTGAAATGCTTCTTGGCATTTCTCTGTCCAAGTGAATTTTACATCCTTTCGGAGTAAATTTGTGATTGGATGTACAATTTTGGAGAAGTCTGGAATGAATTTCCTGTAGTAATTGGCAAGTCCTAAAAATGACTGAACTTGCCTTACTGTTCTTGGAACAGGAAATGTTTGGACGCAGGCCGCCTTTCTTGGGTCTGGTAGAGCTCCTTCGCTAGAACATTTATGTTCTAGGTAAACAACATCTTTTCTTAGAAACTGGCACTTTTCTGGCTGCAGTTTCAAGTTGTTTTCTCTCAACTTATCGATGACTTTTCTCAACTTTTCGTTGTGGTCGTTTAAATTTTAACCATAGATGACGGTGTCATCTAGGTAAACAAAACATTCGAGGCCTTGTAGGCCTGTTAAGACGAAATTCATTAGGCGTTGAAATGTGGCGGGGGCTCCTTTGAGCCCGAATGGCATACGCTTGAACTCGTACTGTCTATAGCTTGTGCTGAAAGCAGTTTTATGTCGATCTTCCTTGTCGACAAGAACTTGGTGATAGCCGTTGGCCAAATCGAGTGTGGTGAAATACCTTGCGTGACCTAGTTGGTCGAGAATATCCTCGATTCGGGGTAGGGGGAATGCATCTCCAATTGTCTTTTCGTTAAATTTACGAAAATCGACAACGACGCGCCACCTTTTTTTACCGTCAGGCTCCGCTTTCTTGGGGACAACTAGTAGAGGTGAATTCCAAGGGCTTTTACTAGACTGGACTATCCCGCTGTCTAGCATTTCTTTTAACTGCTCGTTAATTACTTTCCGCTGTGTTTCAGGTAAGCGGTACATTTTTTGATTGATTGGTGCTTGATCTTGCACCGATGGAATATTATGCGTTATCGCATTTGCGTAGGTGAGTTTGTCACCTTTGAGGAAGAAGATATCGTTATACTCTTCGCAGAGTTCTGATATCGAAATTTTTTCTTCCGCGGTTAAATTAGGGTCTAGGCTGAGTTCTGGCTCTAGCCTAGAAATACGCGGGTACTGTTTTGGGTCGACCGGAGTCTCATTATCCGGGTATAGATATCGTACATGTTGTAAAATTGCTGATTTTTCAGCTGAACCCTGGTTTGACTTACTATTCCTTGAAAATTTGTGTCCTGAAATTGGATTGAATTTAATTAATTCCTTATGAGGCTTTATTTTGTTGTATTTAGCATGTAACAGGGTACTTGCTTCCTGCTTTGCCGACGGCTGAGTTTGATACACCTGTGCGGACTTTGCCTTAGGTTGTGTGGGATACTCATGCGCGTCAATGCTACTGCTTTTTGACCATGTAGAATTTTTTGTGTTGTGTGACGGTGGAGTAATATGCACCTTTAATATAGACTTTAGCGACTCGCTACCGTTCTTATATGGCCGTTGTTTGTTTAAGAGTGATTTATGCCTCGGGATTTTGGCCGGAAGAGTTATATGCACCTTTTTGGCAGGCCTTAGACACTCAGTTCCGTCTCTTGTGTTGTTTGATATTGCCTCTTTTTTTGGTATGGGAATGTGCGTTTGGTTGTGGTCGTTTGTGTGTGTCAATGGGACTAGTGTGTAGTCGTTTATTGGAAATAGCTGTAACTTTAAGCTATGTATGACTACTTGATGACTGTTAGCGTTGAGAATACTGACCAGCACTAATTCTTCTCCAGATGACAGTAAACTGTTTGCCAAGAAGACTCCATCGCTTATCTCTTGTGATAAACAGAGCATTTCTTCTTGAGTTTGTACCGGGACTGGGGCAACAATTTGAGAGCGCGCAGGTATACAGATTGGTTCCTTAAAGGTAACCAATTGCTCCCTGATTTCATCGGTCTCTTGTTCGCCCAGACAGCCTTTTTCACATTCCTTGGGCTCTTTTGGAGCTTGGCAGCCAGCTTTTCTCGTTTGAGAAGCCTTGAAGACACTGCAGGTGGATAGTTCAGCCTGTTTAGACTCTACCTCTTCTGCTAGTGTTCTTACTTCGACTGCTTTTTCAGAATGTAGCTTGTCCGTTTCAAACTCTAATGGCAAAGCAAATTCGTCTGGATTAGTTTCCGTGCGAGGAAACCTTAGTGCCTTATTAGGGCCCTCTACGTTACAGTTTTTTGCTAGGATATCATTTTCTAGAAGTCCATCATCGGAAAGGCCAGGCAAGTTCTTTACGACTTGAAACTTGCAGGGAATTTTGTTTTTGAAAACGAAATTTCCCTGGCAATTTCCCAGCGTCTTTCCGGTACCAAATGGGGTCTGAAGTGTGCATGCCTCACTGTGGTTAATTTCTTTGTGATCTTTTAGTGACCTTTTCTTTATTATACTAACCTCAGCGCCTGTGTCTACTACTAGTTTAGCTTGGCCGTTCAGGCCTATGTCTAAAGGAAGTTTTACGGTAGCGACACTGGAATCGGGCTGCTGAGGAGACCCTATTTTATTAGACGGGAGTTTTATAGTCGAGCCGGGGAGTTTTGGGTCGACTGTACGTCATTTCCCTGACTCCGGGCCTCCCATTTACGTTTTTGTTGGCAGTTATTTACTGCATGTCCAGAACGACCACAAAATTCACACTTTTTTCTTACGTTATATACTCTGGAATTGTTATTGGGATTCTGCGGTTCTCTAGGGCGTTGATTCGATGGTCCACCATTGTTTCTCGATCTTTGAATATTGTTGTTGTTCCTCCTGCAGTCACGTATATCGTGGTTGTATATTTTGCAGTTCACACAGTACGGAGTATTTTTACGTTTGAGGCAATCTGCGTATGTATGGCCTCTTAAATTACAAAAACTACAAGTAATTTTATTTAAATAATTATTTTTATTTTGTACATTAAAATTTTTATTAGGAGATCTTGGCTCCGGTTTGATGTATGCTGTGCCGGCCTGTGTGAACTGTGACGTTGGTATGTGACTGCTTGGTTAATGGGCATATTGTTTTGCCGGGGATCCTGTGAGTAGGATATGATGCCAGGATTATATATGCTTTGATTTACTAGGGTACTACTTTGAGTTAATGGTGCGTTATTTGGTACACTGGTACTGGCAGAATTTGGCAATGTATTCTGCATCATATTTGTTTGAAATTGTCCTGGAGGTTGCAGGAATAGAGCACTTTGCTGGAGACGCTCCATGTCAAGTCCTCTTTGTACGAGGTCATCCACCGTGCCGTCTGTCATGGTCAGAAGGTATTGGCACATATACGGGTTATTGACTCCTGTTTTTAGTGCGTTTTTCGCGAAGTCTTCTAGCTGTGTTTTCACAGCGGGGGCTGCTGTAGCGCCATATTTGGACTCTGCTGCTTCATT